>JAXCLO010000170.1:954011-1022893 GCA_035583995.1 Arremon aurantiirostris
TGCCATCCTGTGATGGCACCAACCTTCAGAGGGCACAGACAAGGGCTGTGCCATCCTGTGATGGCACCAACCTTCAGGGGGCACAGACGAGGGCTGTGCCATCCTGTGATGGCACCAACCTTCAGAGGGCACAGACAAGGGCTGTGCCAGCCCTGTCTCCCTAATCCACATAAACTGACACAAGATGCACTTCCAGCACGAAAATGCCTATTAATAAATCAACCCTTCTTGTTTTACCCCTCCAAAAATCTCTGCCTCATTCCCACATCAAAAGCCTAAAACCTGCTCAGGCTCATCTTGGGTGATTTAATCAACCTCAGCAGCCTGGGCTGCATTTCCACCAAGGCAGAAGTGACCCAGAAAGGTAAAAGCCCTCTAGCAAGGAGCCCTGCAGACCTCCAGAGCTTTGGCCAGCCGGGTGCCAACAAATGCTTCTTTAGTGGCACCAAATCCTCAGTGAGACAGAGGTACACCTCCTTTACAGCTCCATCTCACACCCCCAGCTAAGTCAGCTGCTGAGCACTGCACATGTGGACAGGTTACAACTCCAACCATTAACTGATATGAAAAACAGCACTAATTTTTGTTACTGTTATCATTTGGTTTTCAATTTTTTGAAAGATGCCAAAGGTCATGCTGGAGGATCTGGTCTAGAGATAACATTCAAAAGCAATTATTAGAGTCTGACTTTGTTACTAGCATTTTTTTGGACACCCCAAAATACTTCTTCACACAGCTTCCCCAGTCGGTCTTCTATTAATTTCTCAGGTAGATTTTTTAAACAGTGCTTGGTAATAGCAATAGCATGGCAGAAAATAGAATAGGTGTATAATAAATGAAATAATTGCATTGAATGTATATTCAGTACTTTAAGTAAGTGAGAAGTACTTCAAGTTGTCTTCCATGTTGCTCACATACTTCTAGAATTCTTTTGGTTGGAAACTACGTTTCAAAAGCAACTGGGCAGGGACTGTCTGTTTGGGAGAGGCCCCTGCAGAACCAGCCAAGGGTTTCAGGGTCTCTGTTCCTGCACTAAGCTCAATAACACTTATTCTATCTGCATTTCTTATTAAAAGAATGCAATCAAATTATTAATGACAAATATAAATATTAATGTGTTGACATTTAGATGATAAAATGTAGTTTTGTTGTTGAGAGAAATAAGCTGCTCCTTTTTTCTGCTGGCTTGAAACAGCCCTTTGTTTATCTTCATCTTGTTTTCCAACATAACTTATTTATTTACAGCATGTCAAGGGAGAAACCTAATTTCTAAGGACATTTTCCAATTAAGTTTCCTAATTAAAAGTAAAAGTTCGACTGAATTGGTTTGTAAATGGGATGATGTATACCCCCCCAGAATGACTAGATTCTGGGAAGTGACTGAGAATGCCCCTGCCCAGGCAGGATGAGGAATGCTGCCCCTGTTCCCTGTGCAGGTGTCCCAGACCTTGTCTGCATTCTGAGCTGCCTGGTTTGGATCAATGCCGTTTGCTCCCAAAGGCTGTACATCACCAGGGAATGCTGCTCCTGCTAGTGCTCACAGGGAGCTCGCACCCAGCCTGGGCTTTAGGGAGTTCTGAGCCTGCTCTGGATGTGAATCTGTACCAAGAGTCCCCACCATGATCCAACTCCATGCATTTCTGCAGGAGCGCAGGGATAGCCCAGGGAATGGTGCTGCTGCTGCACTGATCCAAACCTCTGCCACTCACTGAGAGCTTCAGAGAGAATCCACAATTTCAGCAGGGACCACGACCTTGTCCTGAGTGCCCTCGATGAAGTTTGTGTGAGGCTTTCAAATTCTGTGCTTGAGCTGCACCCAGACACAGGAGCTGGAGCCTGGAGATCACACTGTCCTGTCTGACTGGGGGATCAATTACAAACAGACTCACCCACTGAACAGCTCATGAGAACTGGGAAAATATTTAAATCCAATAGAGCCAAAGATGGTTGCAAACCACTTTAAAGCCCTGGAATTACTTATTTCCCCAGTGCATTAATGGCAGTGAATAACCACACTCTTTGTGGATGCAAGAGCATTTCACATCTAAAAATAACTTACACTGTGCACTGATCACAAATCTAGATATACCCAAGGCAGCCTGGAGTCACAGATCAATTTATAATACTTATTAAAAAAATAAATAAAATAAGCTTAAAGCAAAATTAGATGTTCCACTTGCTCCATATATCGTGGACATGTGCCATGAGTTATGGCAAACTTTCTCTGAGACACACTAATTTAGATGAATGTACTTCTTAGCAGTTTCAGTACTAAGAATACCATTTTTTCCTCATCTATTGAAAATACAAGGCAATACATTCCCCATACATCTGGCAGGTATAAACACCTGGCTGCCTCCTCCTCACATCCTACCATCTCACAACAGCTTCACACACATTTTAAGCAGCACTTTCCCTGCTTTAGTACTGGACAAACAGATAAATGTGCTTTGATGTACTTGCTGTGCAAGAAGAGCAGTTTCTATGTTCCCATACAATGCTTTCAGAAATAATAATGATAGTAATAACAAAAATAATGACAAAAAAAGCCATAAACTCCAGTAGGGCCTGGCTGTAGCTGGAGAAACCCAATGACTCTGGGCTTTGAGGACAATTAGTCCCCACACGGTTTAAATTAGAGTGCTTGTGTGCAGACAGCAGCACTGCACTCTGCCTTTGTGGAGGTGTTTCTACCCACACGAGGCACAGCCTGGGCAGGCAGCTGAGGAAAGCTGATGGCTTCAGGCTCCTGCATTCCTTGTGCCAGAGGGAAATGCTGCTGTGTTCAGCACAGGGTACCAGGGAACCTCTCTGCTGCAGCTTTGGCACGTGCTAAATCCACTTTGCAGCCAGCAGGGAACCTGGCAATCCATAAATCTGCTTTTCCCTCTCCTGCTTGCCATACAGGGGAAACCCTGACCTCACTGTTAATGCAGCCAACTAGGAGAGCTTGAGGAGACCACAAAACTCCTCTCTGGGATTGCTGGTTTCAACACAGGACTGGGAACCATCAGAACTGGATCCTAACTGTGTCCTGCAGATAATTCACTCTGAAAGATGCTTCAGCCAAAGATTTCAAACACTGACACCTCAAGTAAGGCAGCAAAATGCAAGTTAACCTAGCAAAGCCTTCAATGCACAAAAACCACTGTACTGGTTTGAGCTGGAAGCATGACAAGGAAGTTTTATCATACATAATTTTCCTTTCTGGAATTGTCTATTGATTTTTTTTTTCTTCAGACCCACACATTTAAAACTCACAGCTAAATTTGTCTTGACAGTGTCAGTTCAACTGAGCTACAAATATCTTGCATTTGTGTCTATACCTGTTCTATTTGCCAGGTTCAGCTTCAGAGACCTCTAAAATCAGACTGCTTCAAAAGCTAGGTTTCCTCAAAAACATATCCTAGGCTAATAAATGCCTGCAATCTCTATTTCTTGGAACAACTGGCCATAATGACCAGGGGTTTTTGGCACCCTCCATGTCATTGACACCTGCTCTGAGCCCCAGTGGATCCTTGGCCATTCCTGGCACCCTCCATCACACTTACACCTGCTCTGAGCCCCAGTGGATCCCTGGCCATTCTTGGCACCCTCCATGTCATTGACACCCGCTCTGAGCCCCAGTGCATCCCTGCCCCTGCCCTGTGAGTGTCCACAGAGAGAGGGAAGCAATGCCATTGACTCCCAGACTGGCAGTGGTGGCCATAAGGGCTCCCAGCGTCCCACCCCTCTTCCTTTGGGCTTTTCCCTGCCAGGATTGCAGGTGAGCTCCTGCAGGCCCTGCCCAGGCTGCTCCTGCAGCCAAGGTCACCTTGCAGAGCTCTGTTTGCCCGCAGCTGACGTGGATTCATGCTGCCAGATGGCAAAGGACAAAGCACAATCACTCAGCACAACGTGTGACCCACTTCCACTCCCAGCAATCTGCTGCCTAATGCTTGGGAAATGCAGAGACTTTGATTAAAATTGTCATTTTGTGTCCTAGCTGGCCCACATGTGGCATGTGCACTCTGCATCCCTGACACATCTGCTCCACAGGGCAGTGGCATGGTGCCTCCCTTCCTCCTGCAACAGGGCCTGTGATGTGTGAGTGCCACCCCCTTGTGTCCTACAGGCACTCTCAGAAGTAATTACAGAAGGTATTGCTGTACATATGGACAGCTAATGAAGAGCCAGGCACCCCACGCTGGCACCACACAAAGCAATAGTGAAACAGCCATGAGTCTGCTCCAGAGGAGAGAGCAGAGACAGGACACACACAGAACTCATGGAGGGCTCCCAGTCAAACCCGAGGGAAGTCATGGGGAAACTCTGTCCCTGCTCAGTCACAGGTATATTTACAGGAGCAGCAGGAGCAGGGAATTTCTGCAGCAATGGGCTCCTCTGTGAAGGGATGTGAGAGTAATGGAAGTGACATCTGGTCACTGCAGGGCACTGTCCCCAGATTGCTCAGGGCTTTAGGAGAGGCACACTGCCAGGCTGGCTCAGAGCACAGCTCAGACCTGTGCTCTGCCCCTGGCTGCCAGCAGGGGCTGTCCGAGGGAAAACAGTCCTAGAGCAGGCAGGGAACACAATTCCCACCTTTGGGCACCCCTTCCTGGTCCTGGTCCCCCAAACACTGCCCTAAGTCCTGCAGTTCCAGATTTAGCTCCTGTCAAAGTGTCACTCAACAAGAACCTCAGTGCTGAAAACATTAAATTTCTGAAGTGGTCTCCAATCCCTGTTGAGTCTCCTCAGCTTGACAGATGTTTCAAGGGCTTGGCACCAGTAAATGAAGTGGAACTGCTGGAAGTCTCCAGTGCTCAGCAGCTGCTCTAGTGAGAGTTCAGCACCAGGGAGCTCAGTGGTGGTGAATGTGGGCACACACAACTCAGTAACTCTCCTGAAGGAAAGCAGAATGCTTGCTGAAACACAAATCCTTCAGGCCAGGAGGACACAGAACCCAAAAGCCTGCAGAGAAATAAGGCTGACATTACATTTACACTGAGGAAGAGGTGACAGAGCCTGCCTGGAAACCTTCCCATCACGTATTAATAGTGTTTATTCGGGGAAAATGGGAAGGGAAGGACAAACACAGGGAGAAGCAGTTGTATCACGGTGTAGACACTGCTAATGAGGTGATTGTAGGTGGCAGAGTAAGTGAAAATAATTGTCAGGACCCTGCCTAAAATAAAAACTTATCAGCAAACCAAGTATCTTATTACTGAATAAAGATTTGCAGGGCTACTCTCGGAACATATCATCACATTATCTGAGTGCCACACGTGGTGTTACCTTCAGCAAGAAGCTCCCAGGGCTGGGAAGATGACGAGGAAGGATATTCCAGCTGAGTATGGAGAACAGAAATATTTTACAATCAAGCAGAAAAAACAGCTTCACTTGCAGGCACCAACCTGGCCTGGTTTGTCCCACACTCCAGGTCCTTTTTGGGCCTGAGTGAAGCAGGGAGGCTCCCCTGGGCTGCTCAGCACAGAGCACCCCTGTGTGGGTCTGCCTGCCTTGGCAATGAAAGCCTGGGCAGGGGAAGTGCCTGCTGCACTGGTGTGGTGTGGAGAGGAGCCAAGGGGTCTGTGCACTGAGCTGTGCTGGGAACCAGCTGCCCTGCAGTTTATAAACAAGGTGCCACAAAAACAAACACAACTGAAGGGAGTCTCCTCAAACAAGAGCAAAGTAAACTGAGATGCTTCATCAGAACTTACATCCTCTGGTTTTGTTTTTTTTTCCTCTTTGGTTCAACTTAAAAATTAATTATCTTTCAATCCTTCATAGAAAACACATGTTTTGTTAACAATACTTTGAAATAAAAGGTCCTTTTGGGGGCAAGTCTGTCTTCTAAAGGGAAGAGAGAAATTTGGTAAAACTCATCCTTGCTTGCTCTTTAGATCTTTCCAACAGGAGTTGGCAACTGCTTCACCTGCACTGAACAATCAGAAAAGGGAAAAAATCTCTTAAATAGTGTGGAACTGCTGTAAACTAAGAACAGCAATACAATGGAAGAGTTTTGTTTGGGTTAGTGCTCCAGTCGGTGTTTTTGTAAGAGTTAGATGGATAATATTCAGGACAGCTCTTTATTTAAGGAAGGGAGCACACACCATAAATTAGAAAGTATAAACATTTAAAGGTTTGCTGAAAGTGTACACAAGCAACCTATTATGGCTGAACTGCCTTTTCTAGGCAATAGCTACAATAGATGTCCTTAAAAGTGATCCTTTGGTGTAACACTGGGCAAAGGCCAAAAGAAAGTCAGTTTCCAGAATGGACCCCATGGGAATTCTTTATTTTAAAGTGCCACATGGAATGCCTAAATTAAGTCAGAGGGGCAAAGAAATTGATGGTATCCAAAATGTTTGCTTGTGCAGGCAGTGCATGGCACCAGGCTGGGAATAAGCAGCTCTGCCAGACCCCTGAGTGCAGGGACACTGCTCCAGAGCTGTCAGCTCTGCTCTGTCCCTGCAACACAAGTGTGGATGTGCCTTTGGGGCTGCAGTGAACACGCAGCCAAAAGGGGACAAAAACGTGCCCAAAGGCCCCCAGCCAACAGCAGCAATTCCAAACAGTTCCCAGCTTGGGAGTGGCTGAGGACAAGGACACACCAAGCCCAGTGGCTGGGAGCGTGTGCCTGGAGAATGCAGAGTTCAGAGAGTGAAAAAACCCTTAGAAACCACAGCACAGAGAAGGACACAGGCAAGGGGGGAGATCAACAGGAGGAGATTTTCCCTCTCTCTGTAATGGAAGTCATGACCTGTGTGCCATGGGATTTTCCAAGCCACAAGCAGCACTGGAAGTGCCAGAGCTGTCCCATGTGCCAGCCAGGCTGCACACAGCCCTGCCAGGGACACACTCTGAGCCCTGGGGACCCATTTCCCATTTCCCAGGTGCCAGCTCCATGTCCCACCCTGCTCTTTGCTCGCCACTAAAGCAATGCTGCCCAGCTTTCCATGATCAGCAGCAAAGGCACCTGATACTTTCCCGAGTTTCTTTTTTTTGGGGAGTAAAATCTCCTTCAAACAGTTTGTAGGTGAAACAGAAACTCAGTTTTGCTCATACAGAATTAAAAAGCAAAACTCAAATTTATACCTAGCTTTAACTTGTTTTCACAAGCAAAATCACAGATGAAATACAGCCTGTCTTTCTTCTTGACAGTAAAACCTCCTCTCCTTTACTTAATTACTCTTCAAATCTTAGACTTAAAATCTTAGTAGAGATACCTGGCTGATCAAAACATGGAGCTGCTCCCTGCTAAAGGAGTGCAGCAGAAATGGCCACCAGCAAAGCTCACATGAGAACAAATAAACACTTCTGTCTGTCAGGAACCACCTCAATACATCCAAGAGTCTTCTGGGCAAATTCTCCAATAATTCTTATAAAATCAAAGAATTTCATCTGATGGCATGCAAGGTAAAATTCACTTCTTGTCTCTGCAGATGCGTGGTTACTGGAATGTCAATTCTCACTCTGTAAAAGAGGGCTGGCTTTAACTTAACACCACAATTACAGTTGGAATTTCTCTTTTAAAATTTTAGTTTTTCCAAAAGCTAAAATTCCTGAGCTAATGAAATGCAAATGTAGAACACATAGTCTTAACTTTAATAATTTTCCTTGCCTTTTGTTATTAAATATGCATATAAAGATATATGTCTATCTGTAATGAATGCAACAGTAAAAGAATTATTCCTTCTGATTTGAAGACACACAATGCAACTCATAAATCTTATTGAAACTTTAAATTCACAGTCTGGGGCAGTTGAAGCCACCCTGGAACAGCCTCTACCAGAGCATCTTGGCACTGCTTTGCATTGGCAGGCAATGGAACACCAAAATTTGCCTCCCAATTTCCCCCTCCTGCCTCTCTCCAAGCATTCCTCTCCTCCACACCCCCTACAAGTGTCCATATCCTCACTCTCTGCTGCACTTCCTTCCTTCCTTCCTCCTATTCTCAGTGTTTCCTTTTCCCTGGGAGCTGAAGAGTATCTTCTAACAGAACTAATGTATGTTTTAAACATTTGCCTTCCTGTCTCCCTGCCCTCCTGGTTCCAGCAGCTTTTCACCATTCCCACTGCTGGTGCTGTGGCACCTCCCTGGCTGTTATTTGAGAAATCCCTGTGCTCTGTTCCAGGGTCCCTGCATGGCAGGAAGCACCAGCTGCAGGGGTCAACAACACCCCAAAATGATAGAAGCTCTTCTGCTGTGAAATTGTGAGAGAGGCAAAAGCGAAGCACTCCATGAGCCCGTAACAACAGAGAGTGTTCCAGCAGCACTCCACCCTGAGCTGCCAAGGGAGCTTGGCAGAGAGACAGTACAAACTGGGGAAGGACAAGGAAAACATGGGAACTGGGAAAGCCTGGCTGCTGGCAGCTCAGAGGGGAAACTGCTCCTCTGATGGGCTGGGAGCCAGCCAGGCTGGGCTGCCCTGAGCTCTGGGAGCCAGGCACAGCTGGGGCAGTGCCAGGGCAGCGGGGACACAGAACCCTGCAGGACAAGGCACTGGGACAGACATGGGGGCAGAGCAGGGAACCACCACCTTCTGTCCCAGAGGTGAGCCCCACAAAGGGCTGATCCCCGTCCAGCTGACCCCAGCAATCCAGCTGACCCCAGGGATCAATGCCCTAGCTGAGCAGAACTCCTCAGAAATAATCCCCAGTTTTATGGTGGATGACAGAAACTGAAAGCCAGCAAGAACAAGTGAGCCATTTCAGTGGAATTGAGGGGTCACAGGGAGGTGAGGGGCACCATTTTGGTGTGAATTCCAGCATTGTGTTCTGCATCACAGACGGAAAGGTAACACGCAGGGTGAAAGAGGGGAGACGTGATTCAGTTGGAGGTTAAAGCTGGCTAAGAGGCAGCTAAAAGAGGCACTTAAAAGATGGGTTAGAAATGTTGTTTCTTTACCAGTTAACAGGCTCAGGAGACCAAACCCCAAAATTCTGTATGGACTTGCTTATGAAAAACCCCCATATCTGAGCCAGAAGCTGCTGAGTGCTGAAAACATTTCTAAAAGCCATTCTGTGAAATGAGTGAGAGACAGATCCTGTGTAAGTGCTGCTGGATGTGGCTGCCTTTGCTCCTGAGCTGGAGGGGAAGCTGGCAGGATTCTGGGGGGGCTCCCGTGGGGTAACTAAGGAGCCAGGGCTGCACAGGCACTCAGGAATGCTGGTCTGAGGATGAAGGACGTGAGTGTGAGTGACAGGAGGAGCAGCCAGAGCTGCAAACAGGACTGAGAGGCCGGCTGAGAAATCCTGCGTCTGCTGAGAGGAAGACTGGAGAACTCTTGTTAAATAAGAGCAATCTGTGCTTCCCATACTGCAGCAAGAGTGTGCTGCACAGAGCATGGGATAGCAGAGATCATCCTCTCCAAGTACTTGCTCAGGAAATGTAAACCCAGTAAGGCAAAACGTGGGGTGGGCTCAGTTACTGCTCTGAAGGCTTTCCACAGAAAACACAGGCCAAGCTGGGACTCTCCCCATGGCAGGAATGATCCACTGCTCATTTTCCCTGCTGTGTCATTAATATTGCCTCTTGTCACAGCCTGTGCACCAGACAAGAACTGCCCAGCCTCAGAGGGACAAACAGGAGCCTTGACCTGAAAAGCCACCACAAAGTTACTGGAGAGCAGAGCTCCTGGAAAACAATCAGAAGTGAGGACAAAAGGACATTGTTGAGTGCCCTCTGCACAGTGAGGAACATCATCTGCAAGCAGGGCAGACAACGAGCTCAACAAACCAACACCAAATGCATTTCCTCACAATATGCTACCAGCTCCAAGGGCAATGTTTTTCTGAGCTAGAAAGTCACATTATTTGTTTTATGATTCAGCAAGCAGGGAGTGGATCTGACAAGTGGTGAGGGAAGGGTGACTGGGGAGCACTGGCACAGCAGCGTTCCAGTCAGGGCGATCATTACACAGCTTTGGTACTCACTTGTAAGGAAGGTAAAAATGCTGGGATGATGCCCTTCAGCAAAAGATAACCATGAGAGAAAACCCAGGAGTTGCAATCACTGGAGGGTGTGATCAGTCCCTAAATGTACTCCCACACCTCCACAGCTGAGCAAGGGGTGCTGGACACACAGTGATTGCTCAGCTAGGGCAGTAAGGAGCCAGTTCATCTTGTCTGCAGGAGCAGGAGCTGCCTACCAGGATGTACCAGAGTACAGCAGAAAACAGGGCAGGGACAGAAAATGGGTTTCATTACTGTACCAACACAACAGAGAGTGTGGGACTGTGGAACTACCACTGTTAATCTCAATTTAGGTGCGAGAATTCCCAGTGATGGAGCTTTCCCTATCCCCACACCAGGTGGGGAGGCAAAGGCATCTGGATAATCCCAGGAAGAAGGAATGCTGGAGTAATAAACATGAAGAAAAATAAGAAATGTAATTTCCAGTCAGAAAAATGGAAGAGGAACGTGATGGGGAGGAAGGGAACATTTGTTTTCAAGCCACCAGACAAGGCTTTCACAATGAACAGGAGGGGAAAAACAAACAGTGACAGGCAGAATGGTTTGTGCAGCTCCAGAGTAAGGGTTCCACGGAGAGGAGAGATTCTGTGCATTAACTGGGGAGCCACAGCCATAATGAATGCAGGGTGACATTTGGAGCTTCACTTGCCTTCTCCCCTGCCAATCCATCTCCCTGCTTTGCAATCTGTCACTCCTGAGGATGTGTTAATCTCTGGGCTGAGGAGATAAATCTGTATGGGCTCTTCCTGAGGAGCAGCTACCTGTAAAGCACTGCAGAGAGCCTCTTAGGAGGGAAGAGCCACTGCAGTTTGCTGAGAGGAGAATTCATCCAGCAGATAATTCTCAGTGAAGCCCTCCATGACTTCCTCCTGTATTTGCATTTCTATACCCTCTCTTATCTGAACACCTCAAAATGCCCCCTGTGTTTAACCTAACAAATCCCCAACACAATTCAAGGAGCAGCAGGGCAGTGCCATCAGAGCTGAGCAGGGATGATGGAATTCCTGCCACTGGAGCTGGAAGTTGGTGCACAGATAACTCTGTGCTTTCTACAGGGTGAGAGGAAGGAGATGGGTCCGTGAACCCAGCACAGCCCCTCCTGAGCTCTGACAGCACCTTCAGTGCCCTGTGCTGCCTTCTCTGCACCAAACCTTTCACTCCCATCCTCAGTGCCCTGTGCTGCCTTCTCTGCACCAAACCTTTCACTCCCATCAGCTGCCTGAGGTTCCTTTCTTTGTGCTCACAGCCAGGGAAGGCTCTCAATGGGCAGGCAGAATTTCCCCATTTATTGTCCTCCCAGAAGAGAAGCAGAATATTAAGCAGGCAATTTTAAAGGACAGAGGGGAAAAAAGAAAGAAAGTAAAAAACAAAGGTTTGAATCACACTGTAATTAACGTGGTGCTTATGCCAGTTTGAAAATCACTAAGAGAATTTTGTGATAGTGAATTTTCCATCCTGCAAGGCTGTGAATAACTGTAATTTAACAGATGCATCCAAAATGTACATGCATCAAGCTAAATCTCTAAAATTATAGCATATGCATGCTCTTAATATAGCTAGTGAGCATGTGTGCCTATGCATACACAGGCAAATATTTACTGTGACATATAGAAACCACATTTCTTCATCAATGTAAACAAATGGGTTCTATCTACTCCACTTCCTCACACTGTGATTAAAATTCATGCTGGCCAGCTTAGTGAGGTCACAGGTACCAGCTTGGCTCCTAAGTAATGCTCCATTTGTGAGGCTCCAGAGGTCAGAAGAATTTTATCTGCCCAGTGTGTTGGATGACAAACCCGTGGCCTGTTCAGCACCTTTATCTGATGCAATTCTCAGTGTCCCTGGCTATCACTGCCCTGTACAGCACTGCTGGTGTGATACAACACTGCTGCTTTAGAGTGTCTCCACACTCCTACACTCATTGTCTGCTCTATAATGCGAACTTGCAGAGCACATCTTGCAAGGGAAAAATAAAGTGGGTGATGTTATGGCATCACAGAAATCAGCTTTCCTCATTTTATCTAATTGAGGGATGCTTCTGTTGCCAAGTGATTTATACATCTGGGCTTCCTTGATGTACAAATCAAAGTGTTTGTTACACTAAAAGTGGCATGTAATTGCTTGTCAGCAGTCACCTTGCTGCAAGAAATGTGAAAGAAATCAAAGGAAATGTAGAATATTACTGGAGATGCCTTTGACAACGAACAGGACTGTGTAAATGGCTGATCAGCTCTGAAAGGGAAATATCTGGTGGAGGGTTTTGGTATAAATATAAGCTAAAAAGGTTTGCATTCAATGGAATTCAATCCCTAATCCCTAAACTCTGTGTTTGGCCTCTCAAAAGCCAAGCAGAGCAGAGGGGAGGGCCCAGGCTCTGTGCAATGGGCTGATCTGCACCTGCAGTGTTTGCACACATCTCTGTGCCCTGTGCATCCTCTGTCCCACCCGAGGGAAGGCAGCAGAGCTCACAAACGTGCACAGCACTCCTGGCAGCTCTGTCACACCTCTCCCCTTCAGGCTGCTCCTCCTGCACTGCCACAGGCACTTGTGGGCACTCCCTGAAATGTGTCAGCAGCCGGTGATGGCAAAGAGCAGGGGCTGTAAGAGGTGGAAAATAAGGGCTACACAAAGAGCAGGAGAAAGACAGCACTTGCTGAGAAAAGGAGCTTGATGGAAGGTGGAGAAGAACAAGCAGGAGAGCAGGGGAAATGGGGGAAAGTGGGGATATAGAGAAAAGGAGAAATGAAAAAGGCTGAGAGGCCTCCCTCCATTATCAGCAGGGTAATACAATGCCTGATAACTTCCTTTAGTGCATGACTTCATTTCTATAAACCACGGGCCAGTCTGAGAGCTGGGAAGCTGAGGGAATGAACCAGAGCTCAGATTTCCTGCCCCATACCCAGCAGGTTTAAAAAGAAGGATTTTTCTATCACAAGAACATCAAACTGCTTTATCTTTCATATATGAGCAATGGAAAAAGAACAAAAATAATGAACTTTCACCACACTCATGATGGAAAACTCAACATTACAATACTAGGCTCCAATGTTAAAAGATAATGTTAAAAAGTTTAAATTTTGCCTTGACCACCCTAGAGCCAGGCTCTGTATCAAAGCACATCTGGATTAGTCCTCCCCTTGCCAGGCACATACAGTGATGCCACACAGAGCTCACAGATCCCTGGGCCTCCACTAAAGAGATCATGTTCAGGTACACAGCTGCAGTTTGGCTGCTTAGTCACACTCCACACTCTGGGCAAAACCTGCCTCCAAACCAGGGCTGAATAATGGGAATTTACTGAGTCACTCCAGGCCAACCTATGGACTGTCATCCCCCACAGCTCCTGGATGATGAACTGCAGCAACTCCTCGGCTGGAAACTGCTGATTTGGTGCAAGTGACTCACAGGAGATGTCTAGTGAAAAGTAATCTTTCCAGGGAACATCCTTCCCAGCTATTCTGTGCTGACTCCAGAGAGTGCCAGGCCCTGGAAGCTGCCCCAGGCAGCACTGGGAGCACTGTGGGAACAGGGCTGGAATGTTCCCTGCCACTTTCTCTCCCTCCCAGATGTGCAGGGCTTTCATCTCCCACCAAGCTCAGTACTCTCAACCTCCTGGGGAAGAGCCTGCATCTCCAAACAACAGCATTTCCTCTGATTTTGGTTGTTTCTAGAAATAAAAAGCCTTCCTCAAGACAGGCTACACATGATCTTCAGTACACTCTTTAAATCAGGTATAGTTTTGAAGCTCTAACACAAGTCCTGTTATTTTTGCTACCCTTTCCTGTGCAGCCCGCAGCAGTGTTTCCATCAGTGCCTCTGCTTTGCAGGGGATTCTGCACAAACCCTGCCCCTCTCCTGCCTAATGACTGCACACACAGAGCCCTTCCTGCACCACAGCCCTTGCAGGACCACTGATTTTATTCCTCTGCTCATTAAAGAACACATTTCCCCCCCCCTCCATTTCATGCATTTTAAAGCATCTCTCTAATGAGTTCACATACCAGGCATTAATATTTCTTTCAGCACTTTTCCATTAGCTGTGTCAAACTGGATCTGCTGCCATTTGTCATGCTGCACTCAGGGCCTGATAATTAAGCAATGCACTGCTGCTGTTGCTGTGGTGATGGCAACACCAGGAGTATTTGGTTGTTTCTCCAGCTGTGCAGGGGCATTTGGTTGTTCCTCCAGCTGTGCAGGGGTATTTGGCTGTGCAGGGGTATTTGGGGGTGCCCCTGGGTGTTTGTGGCTGGCTCTGGGAGCCAGGGGTGTGTGCAGGGTGCTGTGTGTGCATGGGGGATGTCTGTGTGTGCTGCCATGCATTGCAAGCTGCGCTCTGTCTGTGCACACCCCATGCAGAATTCAGCCTCTGTTTTATCATTTAGCATTTCCTGTGCTTTACCATTTGGCATTTCCCGGAGTGCCAGCCCAGCTCCTGCAGAGGGCAAGGGCACAGGACAGCCTGTGGTGGTGCCCTGGTGCTCCCTGACATTCACAAAGCACTCTGCACAATCACAGACATTTCCCCAGCACAGCCCTCCCTGGGCAGGTGTAAATACTGCACAGCCTAAGGCAAACATCCTGACACAAAACCCTGGCACTCCCTGGCTCCTGCAGTTTTTTAGCACGGCTTGGGTTGTTTCCCCCTCAGAGAGCACCAGTTAACACAGCAGTCAGCTCTGGAGCCAGGCTGATGGGGCTTTGAGCAACCTGGGACAGGGGGAGGGAGGTTTAGGAAGGAGATGAGCTTTAAGAAACCGAATATCTTTAAATCACCAGTGACACTGGGAACTTGATCATGTTCCTTCTGATTTACACTGCTGCAGAATTGAAAAGTTTGCCCTTTCAAGTAATTTATTTCCCTTTTTATTGCAGCTCCAGAGCAAACTCAAGATTTTCTGACTTCCAGTAGAGTGACCCATGTGTGAAAAATATTTCCTTCCCTCTATCAATAAATTCCAATTTAAATTTATCATATTTCTCCATTTCATCAAAGTATTTCTTTACATTTAAATTCTTCCTACAAAGAGTTGGTGACATTTTTATTGAAAAGAAAGCTATATCAGAATTCAATTAATAATTTTAGAAGTATTTTGCATATCCACACTGGAAAGGTGATGCTGTTGTTTTAAAATGAATATTTCTAAGGACATGTATGTGTAAGAGTTACACTGAAGGCATTAAATTAACACAATAAATATCACCTCAAATTATTATATGTATCTTTTGTGATACCCATTTTTCACTCTGCAATATTTATTCTGCTGAAAAAAAAAAACAAACAGCCCTTTAAAATGTGGATTTGTGAAGGAAAATGTAAACCAGCAAGGCCCAAAGTGATAATGATGCTTTGAGCATCCTGGTACTGGACTGGACTCGTTTGCTCTCAGGCCTGGGATGTGTCAGTCACTTCAGGGAACTCAGGGAGGTTTTATTGGTACAAAACTGGCACAGGATAAAGGGCAGCCTGCTTATTTTTAACGAGTGAAGTGAGATTATTTACTGCTCAGTTCCCAGGCTGAAAGTGCACTCTGCAGCATTTATCCACTGGGAGAAACTGCAGAAAAGGGAGCACCCTAAATTCCCCAAAATAATATCCTGAACTGGGGGCAGCTCAGCAACTGCACCAAGAGCAGAATGAAATCCCAGCACATTTAAATCCCAACTTCGTTCAAAGTTTGGGCTGACACCTGGGGCTGGGTGTGAGCAAAGAGCCAGATCCTGCAGGGAATGGGCCAGGAGTACTGATCCCAAATTTTCAACACTAGCTCCCATCCAGAAGTGGGAAGATGCCAGATCAAGTCACAGGAACATTTGTAAATCTCAGTGTTTCTTTTTTCTCTTTAAAATATTCCTTTTAAATATTCCTTGGTCACTGAGGCCATGAAAATTCCCTTCATTTCTCCGTGCTGTTGCCTACTTAATGAGGTAAATAAACATTTTATTATTCCCCTCTGATGAGTACACAAGCACCAAAGCCCAGAGCTGAACAGTGAAACAAACAGTAAATTATTTCAATCCTCTTAATCCCCTGCTTTTTTGGCAGATAATGCCACAAGTCATTTTAGCTTAGCAGCCACAGATTGAAGACAGATTTCTTTTTAAACTTTGAAAATGTTCAAATTGAATGAACTAACAAACAGAATTTCTAGCCAAACATGGAAAAACAGAAGAACTTTGTAAATATGACACTGGCTATCAGATCACTTTTATGGGTTTTTTTGCCATGAGTCTGCATACTGATTTTTTTTGGGAGGACAACTTTCCCCTGTGCAATCCCAAGCCAGGCAAGCCCCATGAATCCCAGTAAACTGAAATAACCTTTTCCTCCAAACTCCTGCCCCAAAATTCTTGGAGAGCTGCCTGTGGTTGAACTGGAATGCATCTGGAAGTGTTTGAATCGAGTGCAGCTTGCCCAAAAGGCAGCCTGGCTTCCTGCAGAGGTGTCAGGGATAAAAGGGATTGTGGTGGACACAGCATTGTTGCTGTGAGTTCCCAGGGAGCTGAAGTGACTCTGGAACGCTCACCACAGCTCCTCAAGGCTGCTGAAATACCTCTTAGAAGATCTTTCAGAAGGTACTGACCTTCTAGAAGGTCTTTCAGAAGGTATTTACCTTCTACAAGGTGTTTCAGAAGGTATCAACCTTCTAGAAGGCCTTTCAGAAGGTATCGACCTTCTAGAAGGTCTTTCAGAAGGTACTGACCTTCTAGAAGGTCTTTCATAAGGTATTTACCTTCTAGAAGGCCTTTCAGAAGGTATTGACCTTCTAGAAGGCCTTTCAGAAGGTATTGACCTTCTGGAAGGTATTTCAGGACACATTTGCTGCTTGCCCTCCTGCAGGGAACAGCTCCACTCAACAGCATCACCTGCACCAGGAGGTCACAGAGCTTCACCCAAAGCACCAAAGCTGCAGCCCTGGAGGTACCAGAGGCTGTAAAGGCTCTGACCCACCAGCACAGGTAACAAAAGTCCCACTGAGTCCAATTAGAGGAGGCTTGGGTCTATTTACTGTAACGGAGTCGATTCCCAGAAAAATAATTAACTCCTTGTCGGGTCTCGTGTGTATTGATTTCAGTAATTACAATGGGATTGGAGGCAAGGGGGCAGGGGGAAGGAAATGCACTTGATTTGTGTTTAATTTGATGCACAAGCTGTCAGGGACAGAGCCACGTGTGCCATGCCCATCCTGGGCACTCTGTGTGCCACATGCAGGACCCAAAATCCCTCCTTGCCCTGACACATGCAGGGCACAGGGCTGGGCACCCTGGGCACCCCTCCCACTGCAGGCACGAGAGCAGCCCAGGGGACAAGGTAAGGACAGGACAAGCTCCTTGTGCATCAGTGACTGAGAGGAGACAGAGCACTAGGATGGGAGAGAAAGAAAATACAAGTTGTGACAGATAATAGAGCTGCCAGGAGATAATGTAGGGAAAAACAGGGAGTGAGAGAAGAGAAAATACAATATGGCCCTGCTTGGTGATGGTGCTGTCAGGAAAAGCCAGCAGGAGGGAACCTGAAACTACAGAACCTGGTTCCACACCTGGGACTACAGAACCTGGAACTACAGAACCTGGTTCCACACCTGGGACTACAGAACCGGCAACTACAGAACCTGGTTCCACACCTGGCTGTAACCCCCAGGCTGTGCAGGGCCACAGGTCAGTGTCACTGCCATCACACACACAGGTCACTGTGTCACTGCCATCACACAGAGCCACCTCTGGGCTCACTGAAGCCCATCCTGCCCTGGCTCCTGCAGCACCACAAGGAGCTGTTTCCAGCCTTTTCCCTAAAAGTACCAGTTCAGGAAGTGTCCAACTCTCACAGGAGCAAAAAAGGTCTTTCTTATACAATAGCCCTGCAAATGGAAGCTGCAAAACAGTCTCACATCCAAACACTAGAAAGAAATGATACATGTGAGGGAGAGGCAGAGCTTAGGGCTATAAATCAGCCCTGAGGTAAGCACTTTGAGCTAACCCTGTGATATTTCAAACAAAACAAACCAAAGCAGCCTCCAGGACAGGGAGCTACTCTGCATCCAGGCTGTGCAGTTTCTAACACATCAGCACTCCAAGGCAGATTTTCTCCTGGTGCCCTGCACACACCACAGGAGAGGGAGCTGCTAACACACAGTTTGAGAAAAGCCAACATGATGGGAGAGGCTGTGGCAGTGTGCTGGCAACACTGGGTGCCACAGCATCCTCCCTGGCTGGGAGAGGGCTGTGAGCACAGTCAGAGCACAACAACCAACTGGGAGCACCAATAAATAACCCAGCAGCACTGAGGGATGACACCAGATCTGTCTCCAGTGGAATCATTGCTGAGAATACTGAAAATTCTTTCCCTCTTAATATATTGAACTCTTTGTTTGGGGCTGAGTTGATGCTGCCAGAAAAGCCTTTTAACACAGGCAGCATAAATTCCAGAGGGTGTTTGAAGCAGGAGAGGCTGAGCTGTTGAAAAAGCATCCCCAGAAAGGCTGCAGCCTGCAGCAAACACAGCAGCTCTGCTCAGCTGGGAAACCATTTGATCTATTTTACATCATCCACCCCGGCACTGAGGAGGCAAATATGGGAGTGAAATATGGACACGGAGCGAAGCATAAAAAGAGACTTAATAAAATGAGTAATTATGTTTTCCTAAAGCCTCTCATGCAAGCAGGAGGCACCAGCACCATAAATTGAGCCTGGTGCCTGTTTATTGTGGGGAAAGGGAAAGCCCTGGAGGCAGGCCCTGTGAGCACAGCCCTGACAGGAGGCAGGGCAGGGGCACGGGGATCTGGAGCTGATCTGGAGCTGCTCTGTGCCAGGACCCTGCCCTGGGCAGAGGGAACTGATCAAAGAGTCAAACGTGGCTGCCCCAGCACCTTTCCAGATTCAGCTCAAGTCCTCAGTGACAAACCTCCAGTGCTTTATGCTACTCCTCAGTACGTGGACAAATTAAAAATAAAAAACAAAGAAGACAAGAAGGTAGGACACAGCTAAACAGAATAACTGAGTGCCCAAGGATACAGTGGTAGAAGCACTAACTCATTATTATTCTTTGGCATTTTAAATTCCAGTTCACAAGCCTGATGAACTCATGATCCTACAGCACCAAACATAAAAATATGGATACTTTTTACACCCACAACACCAAAAAGCTCCAGCTTTTTGTAAACTCGATTTTACAAACACGAGTAGAAAACTGGAAATGCAAACATTTTTGTTTTCCCAAACTACTGTAAACTTCTGGCTATCCAGCCCTTAGCCTTACTCTCTGCTGCTTCCCAGAGATGCCATGGCAGCAGTGATGACTCCCAGGCAGTGCCAGAGTTGCAGCTGTGGCACAGGCACAGAAACACTGGGGCTGTGGGCACAGACAGGGAATGGAGCTGAGCCAAGGACACAGGTGTGAGCAGGAGCAGAACAATGAGAGCAGACGTGACACAGTGGGCTGGAGGAGTTACACTGGCCATGAGCCTGCAGAACACAAGCCTCCCTCCACGCGGAGGTCTGACCACGGCCAGGTGTTCCTACAGGAGATCAGGTGCAGCATCTGAACCTCTGCACTGAGGTTGGTGGCAAAGCTGCCCCAGCACCACCTGGAGCAAGAGGGAGCCCCAGGCCCAAGGACCAGAACCTGCATTTCAGAGTGTTACACGTGGATGCAGTGCATAAACTCCAACAGAGGCAATCAATCCAGCAAGCAATGTGGGACGTGAAGCACTACTCCTGTAAGAAAGCTCCTTGTGTCCCACAGCAACCCCTCCTGGGGTGCCACAGGACCCGGGCAGCATGCTAAGGAGATATCTCTCTGTCCTTCCAGTGGGAAC
Source organism: Arremon aurantiirostris (assembly GCA_035583995.1). NCBI lineage: Eukaryota > Metazoa > Chordata > Aves > Passeriformes > Passerellidae > Arremon > Arremon aurantiirostris. Next base: position 973,783 of record JAXCLO010000170.1, read on the forward strand.
TGTGTTTTGCTTCTGTGCAGTCAGGCACAGGGGAGGGAAGGGCACACTCTGCTGGCCACAGCACAGCACCTCCTGATCAGATGGGTGCTGCAGAGAGCCCTCAGGTCACATCTGCAGGGCAGGGGTGCCCAACAGGCTGCTCCTGCCCCCTCTGCCCTGCTGCCACTGAGGGGGCCTCTGGTGCTTCCCTCATGTTCAAACATCAGCCTGCCTGCTGCCACAGCTCCTTCTCTCCTGAAGGACCATTTTAGCACTGTAACATGTTCAAAAACTCTTTACCTTGGGCTTTTCATCCAGGATTTGCTGGCGGATCTCCTTGTGTTTCTCTATAAGTTTCTCCTGCCTTTTGCTCTGAGCATCTTCTAGCTGTCAGGAAAGAGCAGAGGATGTTTGTTCTTGGATTGCACATCCTCACTCTCCCACCTGGCCCCCAACAAGCATTCCACCCATCAGAACTGAGACACTGCCATCAGAGCTGTGACCAATTCCAAGCTGAAATGACACAAATGACACAGCACTGCCTGAGCATCCCTGAGCACAGCTGTGCAACAGTCAGGTGTGGGCATGGAACATCACATCTCACATGGAACATCACATTTCACATGTAGCATTCAGGATCACAAATGTCTGAAGGACTTACTGCAGACTCTAATATTATTCAATTACAAATTCTGGGCTTCACTTAGTAACACCCTCAGAAACAAAATCCACTTAATTTACTTAATTCTTTAGGTTGCTTCCTAAATCAAAGGCTCTTCTAAGCAAAAATGGGCCAACTTTAGAACCTAACTATCTTTGCATTGAAATTAAGAGGAGAATTCAATGGCTGCACACGTTCCATAGTGATTTTACACCCCAAAGCACTGCAAGGCATTATTTCAGCCTGGTGTGAACCACCTGTAGCTTCAGAAAAGCCAACAACCGTAACAGAATTTTTTAATTGGTGTTTACAGAACTTACAGAGTGCTTTTTACATTTCAGTAACTGTACCAATGCAATTAAAGCTAAGATATACTCTGCAATTAAATGTTCATTGACTTTCCTAACGCAATCTTTGCATTTGTCAGCCAGCAAGGCCATTAAAAAAATGGGTGCATTTTCCATGGATATTCAGAGATGAAATTGTATTGAATTCTTCTCTCCTCAGCACCATCCCCCAAGTGCTGACTAAGAAATGATGAGGGGCTGTCTGAAATCCCAGTTTTCCTTTAACTGGAATCCCAGCTTTCCTTTACCTGGAACGGGAAGCAGAGCCTACACTGCATCTGCTGGGAGCCAGCAGGCGCAGAACCCTCCTGCTGAGGCCCAGAACCTGCAGTAGAACCCAAGCTGGAAGGTGCAAGGTGCCATTCCCTGCCCCAGCAGCAGCAGCAGCAGAGGCTGACCTACCCTCTTGATGTACTGCACCACCTCCTGGATGTAGGAGCGGATCATCTCCGTCTTCTCCCTGGGGAAGCATTCCAGCATTATTCCAGCATTACTGCAATATTCCAGCGTTACTGCAGGCACAGCAGCACATCCCACTGTGCTAAACACAATGGCTTTTACCTGCCTGAGCTCTTTGCCTCTCCCAGGCCAAACCCTGGGTGGTTTGCCTAAATCCTACAAAACACGAAGTAAAACCAATTAAATCGGTGACTCTGTGTAACATTCCTGCCCAAAGCTGTGCAGAAGCTTTAGATGAGCAGCAGTGGAGCCAGAGTGACTCAGAAGGGATTCACCAGAAGGAAGGGCTCACACCTCTGTGCCCTGCTCCCAGAGTGAGGACAGGCTGTGTCACACACAGGCGAAAGCTGACTTTCAATGGGGTTCCCATCTCACCTCTCTCAAGGGCTCTTGGAAAAGCCTGACAGAGGAAAGTCCTTGGGAAAAATGAGGAAAAAAAAATGAAAGGGTAAAAGAAAAGAACTGCTACTTGTGTGTCCCTGAGCCTTTGTCACCAGTGCCTCATTTACCTCTCAGCAAATCATTTCCTCCTGCAATTGATTTTTACTGCTGCAGCATTTCCACAACGGCCAGCTGCTTTCTTCTAAAGTGAATTCCATGCCCTCTGAACAGCTCTAACTACGTTAAGTATTTCTCCTCATTTTCATAATAAATTATTCTCATCTTTATTTTTTTTAACAGGATGTTTATTGCCATTTTTAATGTGCTGATTCTGAAACTACCTGAAACCCTTCACTGTGTGTGTCTGTGATTTCCTTTCAGGGCTACCAGACACAGATAGTCTCTTGAGAGGCTCCAGACCCTGTGTAAACCCTTTCACCTGCAGCAAACCAAACACAGTTGTGCCTCTGTTACATGCTAAAACTCAAACATTAGAGGGTTTCCTTTTTTGTTTTGTTCTGTTTGCTCCTCTTGTATTTTAACTGCTCTAAAGTAAAGCTCGTGAACAGGAGATTGGAGCAGCCCCAGGAAATGAAATTATTGTCAGGGAAAGGACTCTGGGGAGGTCTGACTGAAGGCTGCCTTGCATTTGGGGTCAGGACCTTCCTTTGGTTACCAGCTGTGAAAAATCCTGTGCAGTGATATGGATCCAGGGATGTACTTACTCTTCCATCTGATTTTTATCCTTGGACTTTGCTTCTGTGATCTTCTCCTGCCTCTTCTTGTCCATTTTTTTCTTCAGTTCTTTCTTTTCTCTAAAGCATAAAAATAAAGGGAAATACAAAAAGTACCCAAACAAATCCCACAAGGAGCAGCAATCAGTGGTAAGAGAACAGCACTTACTTTTCACATGTTTCCTTCAGTTTCTTTAGCTGGTTGTTCTGACACTCCTCTGCTACATCTGTCAGCTTCTGAATTAGCTAAAAAAAAAATCCCCAAAATAAAAATATGTATCTTCAGCTAAACACCATAGAGGCAGCTAAATTTCCTGAAAAGCCTGCAGCAGGCAGGGAAGTGTTACACCATTCCCAGATGAATTACCAACGATCAAAAGGCAGCAAACATCATTATCAGTGTAAACACACGATTAACTTGTGGAGTTCAGCCAGAATGGTGCATGTCCAACTCACCCAGAAACTGCTACTCCTCTGTACAGCGAGGTGACACACTTTAAATGTAAAACCAAAATATAGTTCAAGTATTTTACCTTTGCTAGGAATGAAAGTGCCTGTGAAAAAACATGAGGGGTCCCAAATTGAATTTACACAACGCTAATTGCCAGCTGCATTCCTGTGTGACAGAACATCCAGGTTTTCTGTGAGGGCTGAAATGTTCCCTCCTGTAATGAGGATTATTACAAGGAATGCTTTGGATTTCAGGGTGGTCAGGGGCATGCTGAAAACCAGACATGGCGGGTATGAAAGGCAAGCACAGAGAAGCATAACCTACATTTTGGTCACAGAAGGAAAATCTCTGAGTCACTGTGTGAAATCTGTGGGTTCATTCTCCTTGGTGCCCAAAGCAGTAATAAAGGGCACAGCTGTGCTGGGCATGCTGACAGGAGGGGAGCTGTGGGCACAGCTCCTGGGCCAGCTCAGGGAATAAATGGGAATTGGGACCCTAAAAGAGTTTGATCACCCTTCTAGGTTAAGTCTGACTTTGTAAAATCACCCTCCTATGGTGATGAACCAGGAGTGGATAACAAGGCATAGCTGGTCTGATCCAACTTTTCATTCCACAGATAAAAGCAGAAAGGTACCAACAATAGGCTCCCCACTAAAATAAAGCCATCAGAAAGAACCTCTCAGCTGAAAGGCAAGTTTGAATTGGAATATTAACTCCTGCACAGCTCAGAGGGAAAGCTGCCCAAAAGTTCTGTGCTAAAAAATGCATTTACTGTGCCAGCACCCAACAGGGTAATGGCAGAAACGTACCTTGGCTTTGAGAAATGCCATTTCCCAGTTTGGAATGAGAAAAGAGTTACCTCAGGAGATAAGCCCAACTATGTGGGTCTAGAATGGTTCCTTTTTATAAAAATCCAACTCTCTGAGAAGCAGCCAGCAGCTGTCAGTGGGATGGGGACTGTCCCCCTGGGGTGGGTATACACACCCACCCTGGAGCACTGGGACTCACAGGGATGGGGACAAACACCCCAGCTCTGTGCTGTGACCATGGAAATCAGCCTGTGCAGGGCACACAGATCACAAATCACTCCTCTTACCTGCCCTTTGTGGCTGCCAGGGCAGAGGAGACAAATCACACAAATCACCCAACAGGAGGGAGGCAAAACATCAGGTAACAGAAAAAACTGCAAGAGGGAGTTGTCTGCAGCTGATAAACAGCTTGCACTCCCATAACACCCTTTAAGAATGTTCATTTCTGCCTCATGTCCATGAGCATCAGCTTCCATCTGCCCAACTCTCTGTTTCAGCTCAGAGGGCCTATGATCCTGCTGCAGTTGTCAGCCAAACTCCAGCTGTAAAAACAAAGCTGACCTGGACCAATGAATGCAAAACACTCCTTTACCATATCCAGAAGGTGTCCTGCATCCCCGCAGAGTGCTCACCTGCCACAGGAACACTCTTTGGCACAACCCTCTGTCCTAGGGAATGATTGAATCTATTTTCATGGTGTTTTAATTTATTTCCTGGCTAACCCCGCCTCCTTGTGCGTTGCAGGTTTGGAAAAGAGGCAGAACAAAACAGGAACATATCCAAAAGCTGCAGTAAAAGGAGGGAAGAACAATGAGGGAAGAACAATGCTGCTGCCTTTGTGCCTTGCACCCAAAGCCCTCTGAGCTGCTGGGAGTGACAGAGTGACACAGCAGCCCTTGGAGCTGCAGCAGAGCACAGGGAACGGGGCTCTGCAAGGGACCCCAGGCAGGAGGAAGCCCCAGCTATGAGAATGTGTCCTGGTGCCCCCCGGGCACAAACCCACCAGCTTGATGTGCTCCCGCTTCTGGTACTTCTCACTGTAGTACTGCTCCTGCCTGAGGTTGAGCAGCTGCTGCTGCTGCTTCTCCTTCAGCTCCACCAGCTTCTGGGTCATCTCCGAGTCCAGGGCCGCCAGCTCCTGCTCGATGGTGGAGGAGCTGTGGTCAGGGCTGCTGGTGTCAGACCTGCAGGGAACAGCACAGCTCACCAGGCTGGCACCACCCTGCCTCCCCTCGGCCCAACCTGCTGCTGAAGGCACATCTGTGTAAACAGCCTGCTAACGAGTTCCTCAGCACCACACACAGAGCAGGAAGATGGGAGATTTTAGCCCTAGTGAGTTAAAAAGAAATTATTAATGATTTATTAACGGGATGGCTGCACCTTTTAAACCTCATCCCACTGACCCACCAGGGTGGTGGCAACCAGACTCAGCACAGTGAGCTATAAAGGCAGCTGCCAAGACTTCCCATGGAACTTGTTTATCCCCTTCCAGACAGAACTTGAACTTCAAAGCTGCAGAGCCTCCAGCAGGAGCGGTGAATGCTGAGTATTTTGGAAACAGAGTCACCCCTGCACCCACTCAGCAATAAATTTAAAAGCTGAACCTTACATCCGCATTTACCAAATGCTTCACATGCAGGAACATCCCTTTATTTGGTGTTTTGTCCCCCCTTCAGGAAATGCCATGCATAGCACACACAGCAAAGGGCTCCACGGGCTGCTGCCTCCAGAAGGAAAGCTCACACCCCAGTGGGGAGCAAAGCTCAGGCAGGCAGCTCTCGAGAGCAAGGCAGAAACACAAAAACAAAGCGAAAAACACAGGAAAGAAGCTAAAAAGCAACACTAAGGAACAGTTTGGGTCTGTTTTACTCTTTAAGACAGAAGGAAGGACAGATGTAACTGTGAAAGGAGATACGATGACACCAAACTGCCCAGGAGAGAATTAAGCAGCAAATCCAGTATCACTCTGAGGCCAGCACTAAGCAAACCCAAGGAAAACACATGACAGGAATGAGATGCTGCTGTGTCCCCGCTCTGCTGCTGTTTGCTGCCAGGCTCAGGTGCTAAATCAGTTGCCTGGGAAACGTCAGAACAGCGCAGGAGATGGACAAAACAGCAAAACCTTGAACAGGGAGGGCTGACACGGGAGAAAAATGAGTTTGCTCCTCAGAAATGTGCAGAGACTCCAGTGCAGAGCTGGCTCTGCCTCTCTCCTCTCTGCCAGGTTCAAGTGTGCAGCTGCTGTCACTCTGAGCTACCTCTGCTGAATAATGTGATCCTGCTCTCATCCCTCCGAGGACACCAGTGCCAAGGTAGCCTCCTTTTATTTCTTGTGTTTTGATTGTGTTTGAATATTCTGCTGAGAGGTTAAGTGTGCTGGGTGAGGGTGATTTAAACATTACAGGGCCAGAAGACAGCATGAATGAATATTACAGTCAGCATATGATGCCATTGCACAACACATATTTTACAGCTGACATTTCTCTTGTATTTCTGGGAAAAAGGAATCAGGCCTATTTCTAAACACTGGCTGAAATACTGGCTGCTTTTTATGGGATGTGATCATTAAAGGAACTTCAGAGCAACACCAACAAAACACTAGTGCACGTGTATAAATAAATATTTCAAACTTCCTGCAGACAATTCAGGCTGTACTGAATCTTGGCTCAGTTTTAGACAAGGGTAGAAAGCAGAGATTGCTCCTGACAGAGACAACACTTTTTTATGGCCATCTGAAGCAGTGATTTATGCTTTGCAGTTACAGGCAAATAGTATCAGCAATAATTTAAAATGATAAAAAATCCTCTTTCTCTTGTGCTCTATTAGAAGTCTGCTGCTTGAGATAATATGTAATTGCAAGCTTGAAAATCCCTGAAAACATATTTGTGCCCTTTTTGCAATGTAACCTCCAGACTTGTCAGTATGTGCACATAAACTCCCCATCTCTGACACCACTGGGGCAGCTCCACACAGGAGACTGCAGGGTTTTGCTGCCTGACATCAGCAGTGGTTTGCAGTCAGACCACAACACAGCAAAAAACCTCAAACCCTTCCTTGCTCAAAAACAAATGAATCATTTGATTTCTCCAGCTTGATTTTCTGCTAAATGCGAATAGGAGGAAAGGCAGAAACGTGCTGTTGTTGTGCCTGCCACTGTCTGTCACACACTTTGGTGGTGGAAAACACTGCAGATAAAATAAAATAAAACATCCCTGGGCTGGCAGCTGACAGCCAGCCGTTAAAGGGAGCTTGTTACACTCAAATACAGAACCTGGAAGCTGAGAACTGGCAGCAGTACAGGCCAGCAGAACACAGATATACTGGGAGTGTCCAGCTCTTTTAGGGCCAGTGACATTGTGTCATCAGCAAGGCAGAAATGAAAAAGCTCCTGCCAGGGACAAGCCATGGCCTGAGTCCCAGTCACTCACATTTTGAGGTACTATCAACAAGGCTGGCAGCCAGAGCAGGCTTGCAGCTTTTTTTCTCTGATATCTCCTACCAAAAAGAAATTTTTTTAGAAGTTTGTTCAATATCATCATATTTAAGAACTGCAGCTACATCAATTTCATGTCAAAGTTAAGAGGACTTTAGTGCTTATCTAGTTACTTTAAAGAATAAATGATGTTAAGACAAAAAGGATGCACCAATGGGAGAAGTAAAAAGCTCATTTGCAAGAGTCTCTGGCACTGACTGGCTCTGTGTGTGTACGTGCTTTGCTGGAGTTAGGAATTGATCTTTATTAACATACAGCTCCTACCATAAGAACAGGGCAATCATTGTGGAAAGGTCAGTAAGAGCTCATTGTAGTTTTTTGCATTTAAATTGATAATAATAGTTAATAAAGAATGTAAAAGTTGTATCAGGACAGAGAAGGAGACAGGGTGGTGCAAGGCTTGGAAAGAGAAGGCACAGAAGGGGTGTTCCTGCAGGGGCAAAGCCAGGCAGGATACTCGTTAGGACACTCCCAGGTGCTCCAGATCAATCACGATTTATCAGCAGTCAGGTGTTCACAATCTCCAGGTGCCTCTTTCCCCTAATTCCACACCTGGTGCCCTCTGCTGTGGCCTGAGCTTTCCCAGGGCTCCACCATGGAGCCATCGCTCCCACCTCCGCCATGAACCAGGAACCTGCTGCTGGGGATTCCTCTGTGCTCTGCCCCCTCTGTGTGAATTCTCTACCCTAAAAGCAGCACGGGTGTCTGAGGACAGGGCCCCAGCAGCCAGTGCTGAGCAGGGTGCCTCACCCACCTCTTCTTGCTGTCCCTCTTGGCGGTTTTCTCCAGCACGGCCCTCCGCCGCAGGTAGTCGTTCTGGATCTCGTTGTACTTGGCCGTGTGCTCCTTGATCAGGTCCGTGGTCTTCTTGTGGTGCCTCTTCACCAGGTCCTTCATCTCCTTGTAGTGCTTCTTCTGCAGCTTCACAAAGGCCTTCTGCTGCTTCAGCTCCTCGATGGTCTGTGCCTCCACCTCTGCAATGGCAACCACAAAAGGCACTTCAGCTCTCCAGCAGGGCAGGATTTCAGCCAGAGCCAGGGATTGCCACAGCAGGAATGAACAAACCCTGCTTGTTTGCTGGGGTGAAGGAAATATGGCATAAACTGAGTGGTTTTACCTGAAAAAAGCTAGCTGACTTAAGAGCACTGTGATAAAATGGTTCCACTACTATTCACTACATTCAGAACAAATTTAGCCTCTGTTCTCACAATAATGCTGCTCTTTTTTCTGGCTTAGATGGTAACTTGGTGGTCATGAAACTACAGCAATTTCTAAAAACTTCCCTGTTGGCACTCCATCTCATGAGACGTGCCCAAACATTGTTTACTTCAGCCCTGAGGAAGAACACTTGGCACGTGCATTTTCTAGGAGTCACTGCAGTCCCACTCACTGGAAGAAATGTCTAAGCCAGGTGCCTATTTCACAAAAAAGATGTTTTTCTTGACAAGAAAGCTTATCATTCTTGCATTCTGTGTATTTATTACCTGTGAGGACACTCTGGATAAGATCTTCTGTCTTTGCAGGTGCTTTCACAGAACCTAGAGGTAAAAGAGACGTTTAATTCCAATTCTTTTAGAACAACAGCCATGACTGTGCTGCTTGAGGGTTAGAACATGGCAGGTGACACAGGACACACCCTGATGTGGGCAGACTTTAATCACTGCAGAAAACACATCTTTTGAGCAGGAGAGGAGCATGAAGACAGAAAGGTGACCCTCCAAACCCCACCTGAGCTGTGCTGCGTTACTGATGAGGAGGATGAACTCCCTGACACCACTCACACGAGCCATGTGAGTGGCATTAGGCTGGCAGTACAACCACATTCCACAGTGTGAGGCAGTGCAGAATTCCTGCACACAGCATGAATCCAGCTCCTGGGGAGCCAGGCACATCCTGCAGCCATAAAATCATAATCACTGTGTTTAACAAGCCTTTGCTACAGGAGATGTGTCAATGCAAAGCACACCAGTGCCTAGGACTGGCTTTTGTGTGTGCAGTAAGATGTCACTATGTGCATGAATTATTTGTAAAAACAATTCCAAGAGATTCCTACACTTGCAGCAACAACAAAAAAAGCCCCCAGCACATTTTCTTGCTCGTAAAGAATTTCAGTTTCACCACCAATGCAACTGCTAAATAGAAGATCTTTGTATATTTGAAGCAGAGAAAAGTGGTGGGAAAGTTTCTACCTATTTTAGACAAACAAAACAAACACTACAACTTCCCACCTTTGTTCTTTAGACACAAAGCACTTGAAAAAATATTACCCACACTAATTTAGAAAAGAGGGGACTTTGTTTTCCTCTTTTCCTTTGAGTTGTTTGTTATTTTTTACCTGGTGCTGGCTGGCTGTGCACAACCTGAGTGGCTGGTTTGGGCGTGAGGGAGGCAGTGAAATTCACCCCATTTTCTGCTGGTGTTGGCCTGGGCTCGTTGTTGGCTTCAGACGGCGCATCCCCGTGGTCAATCTGAAATCACATCATCATTCACATCATTCTTCCCAAATAACAGACTTCATTTACTTGCTTTAGTTTAGCCTGGTTTTTAAATGACAATTCTGCAAATATTGTATCTAAAAATCATTCTAAAATAAAACAATGGAAGAAGACATCCTTAAGAGCTGTGCTAACCCAGGTGGCTCATTTGTGCAGGGTGAATTTCAAGAAGAAATGGAGCATGCATTATTCTGAAAAAGTATTTTAAGCAGATATAACTCATCAGGGACATTTTTTAGTGCAACATATATTAGCTGCACCAGATGTGAGGGCTGTACTGCAGTGGAGAGCCATAAAATCTTTCTAGAAATAACATAGGTGCTGCCAGGAGAATGCTTCCCAAATCCCTGCTGTGAGCAAAACATGTACACAAGATTACTGCTGAATTTCATAGACACACACCCAGCACTGCCATTCCTCACCATTCTCACAGAGCAGGAACATCCCTGTGACTCCCAGGATCTGGCATTCCTGTAACTGCACCCCAAGGGAACCTGTGAGCAGTACCTCCATTCTGCTGCATGGGCACATCTGTGGGATCCAAACACTGAAGCATTTTCCACGCTCCTTTCCTTCTCTCCAGGCTCCTCAGGGCTCAGGCTTGCAGCGTGCACTGCACTACACCCTGGACACCTGAACTGTCCCTGCGACCATCAGGGTTTAACAGGCACCAGCCCTCACAAACAGAAGGTCATTCAAAGCAATTTTTATTTTGAAATATTTCCGCTTCCTGCTGTCCCCGCCAGGGCTGGTTGCCATGGAGTCTCAGGGAAGTTCTGGATTTGTTCCTTCAGCTGCTTCCATCTCCTCCTCTGATGCTAATCACATTACGTGAGGAGGCAGGACAGCACAGCTGGCTTTTTATTTCTGCCCCATGATTACTCCAGGCCTGCAGAACATCAGCCTGTGCTGCATCAATGGAGGCAGAATGGGTTTTGATGCAAGGCTTTGTGCTGCTGCTGGGCTCCTGCAGCCTGGCCCTGACACTACACTGTGCATTGCAAAACAACTCCTGTAATTCCTACCAGAATACTGTGGGCAGGAGCATGATGCAACTGAAAACCAGTGCCAACAACTTCATTTACACCAAGCAGCAACGACTGCAGCAAAACACAGAAAAACCTCATTCAGCCAGCTTTTCTAACAGAGGAACAATGTGACAGGCAAAAGCTGTAGCTGTGACAAACACACACAGATGTGGTGATCCTCACAGCTCTCCTCAGGCTGCAGTTCATTAGTTTAATAAAAACAATGTTTGCTACACACATCACCAACACTTCATGCAAATAAAGCCAGAATTCCCAACTCCTGGGAGTTCTGTGCCCCAGTGCATGGGAAGTGGGTGTTACCTTCCTTTGAGACCTGGTTTGTAGGTGCTGTGAAATGCTGCACCACACCTTGTTGGGGAACTATTAATATAACCTGCCACTTTGGGAGATAAAATATCTCTCTCCAGAAACTGAAGCAGAAATCTGAGGCAGGATCATGAAGTGAATAAGGAATAATTCTCACTACACCAAGCAATCTAATCTCATTATAAAGCACTTTCTCTTCCTATAATTCACCACCCCATGCTAAAAGAATGCTAAAATAAACATGATTTTTCCTCTTAAAAAAAAAGGATTTTTCCTTTTAGGCTGTTTTAAAAACATGATGTAATCCAGCCTTCTAATTTACAGCTTTAACATTCACATGAACTGGTTTCTATTTCACACTGCCATGTCTACTGCAATACAGTGCATTTACCAAGCAGAGAGATCCATTCCTATAGAGGGTAGAGAGATCCATACCCACAGAGGACCCTATCTGGTACATTTTTATTTCTACAGAGAAAAGGAGCTGGGATTAGCTCTTACCAAGGAATTCCCTAGAAGTTCCTTTGGATTGTTCCTCCTGTCTGTAAAGGACACTCGGCAGGGGAAGAGAGGGCAGCCTTCACTACCTGTATGCTCTGTGAGATTCACAATGAGATGATCTATATATACCAGGAAAATGTGTAGTTTTTCAAAAGTAAAAATGACCTCTAAGGTATTTAAAGGATTCTGTTAAAAAAGGCTTTGCTATTAATACAGAATCTCAGGTGTGGTGTGTCCTAGATAAATGTCTGAGATCCTATTGAGCATTTCAGTGTCCTCATTCAGAGAGCTTGTGACACTGCACACACAGTGAAGAGCTGGCTACTGAATTGTAACGACTTTCCCTCATCTGGTCTGCTTTGGGAATGTATTCTGGGCTACAAAATCTAGTTCAGAGATTTGCACATCTGAGACTTGCAGAAGGCAGGCACCAAGGCAGAGGGCAGATAGGATTGAAAAGCATTTCCCTGTCTCAGCTGGAGACTGCTGAGAGCCTTTGGGTCACGGGGTGTGCACCACACCTGGCACAGCCACCTCTGGCAGGCAAGGCTGATGTCCCCACACACTGCTGGAAGCCCAGTGACAGTGTCTGGGACAGGATGTTTGACCATGCAGGGCCCATCAGGAACCACAGTGAACTCTCAGTTATACCCAGAACAACCTCTGTGCATTTGGGTGCACAACACCTTCAATTACACAGAAAATTAAACAGATTACTCTGGAGGTAACCACATTTATCCAGATATTAACAACTTAAACTGGGGCTCCCACAGCTTTCAGCTGAGCTACACCAGGCCTGTTTGTTTACTCCATGGTCTCCTCCCTCTTCACTTCTAACATCCATGAAGGGCTGAACTCAAAGTCCCTTCCCAGTTAAATTATGGTAGCATTGCCCTGAGTCTCTTCAGGACATGTTTGCTCACAGAGGATCTATGGAGACACTGTAATCTGAGATACACAAATGTTTCTCAGCAGAATGACCTCTCCAGAGACAGGCTGAGATTCCCTGCAATTTGTAGTATTTCCAGGAAGAACTCCTGACACAGAGGTGTCTTTTTCTGCAAGGGGAAGCAGCAGCAGACTGGAAAACAAGCGGCATTGTGTCACAGAGATTTCAGGTGCTCCAGAGCGAAGCTGCACACACACAAATAACACAAACAGCCCTTCCTGTGTCTCAGCTCAGAGCAGCAGGCTGCCCAGTGCACACCAAGGTGCTTTCAGTGACAGCACAGCCCCAGTGCCAGGCTGCTGCGCGGGGTGTGCAGTGCCCAGCCCTCCTCAGGGTGACGTGTGCAGGTGTTCTGTGATCAGGGATGTTCAGTGTCTGCCTTCCCAAGCAAAGAAGGTGCTTTTAAACACCATAGCATGATCTTCAGAGGCTCAGAAACCTCCCTTACCTCTTTCTTGACCTCCTCCTCATCCTCCAGAGTGAGTGCAGCCAGCTGCTTAGCTCTCTGCTCCATCAGGTTTACGTATCTGATGGGGTTGGATAAGGCCTCAATCACATCTAGGAACAAGGCAAACACTTCAGTTCCAAAGCCCTGGAGTTGTGGCCCTGGCACTCAGGGTTTAAGGAAAAGGCAGAACTGTGGTTTTCCCAGAAGATGCTCTTTGCCTGGCATTTAAAGCCAGTCCTGTTCAGAGCCAGTGCCAAAGCCAGTTCTCTCCCTGGAGCATGGCACAATTCCATCCTCATGTCCTGCATGCAGTTTCACTTGTGCTCCAGTGCCGGGTGCCTGGGCTATCTCCTCCTTTGGAGCCTGCTGAAAATGAGAGCTGGCCCTAACCCCAAGCCTCAGGCAAGGTGCTGTAAATCAAATCAGGCCATCTCCTGGGGGTGAGGAGACACTGACCCACCCAATGCAGATCTCTGCTCACAGGACTGTCACCCCAGCCTGGCAAGCCCTCCACACCCCCTGCACTTTGTGTTTCAATTAAAAAATATTAAATAATATAAAATGATATTAAATAATATAAAATTACATTCCCTTCTGTTCCCCAGCAGAGAACTGCCTGTATAATCCAGAGTTACCTGCATAAGTGTCAGGGACGTAGTCTTTGACCTCGATGTACACAAAGAGGGCTGGCAGTGTCAGGGGCTGGTTCCTCTCATTCCTCAAGCAGATGTAGTGATAGCCTGCAAGGTAAGGAACAACCAGTTCACAGCAGAAACCCCTCCACAGGCCTTTCCAATGTATTCCTGGTGTATTTGGTATTTAGAGAGGGGCAGCTCCAGGGACTGCTGGGAGGGGAAGGGTTACCTGAGGGTTTCAGGGATAACTGTACAGACTGCTGGAAAGGCATGACGCACTGCAGCTCAAAATTATACCAGCTGTTTATTCTGCATACGTGATTGATGCTAAAAATGGTAATTTATTTAAGTTTTTCATGCATTCTGGTTTAGTACCTCTGTCTGGATTTTTTTAGTTTAGTACATCTAATTTAATTTTCAAAAGTGACCTTGGTAGTACTCAGCAACTGAACAGCCAAAGTGAACTGAGATGTACCAGCCCATCCACACACAGCATCTGACTGAAAAATATACAATGTGGCACGATGGCCACAGGGTGTTTGTGTGTATAGATACTGTTGTGTGACCATCCTCAGGAATACATCTGTAAGAAGAGGAATCCCAGGCTGTTTTGAAAGCTGGCTGCCCCACCTTGGACTGCTCACTGAGTGCCATGTCCAGCTTGGGAGCCACCCCTGTGAGAGGTGTCAGGATGCAGGGCAGGAGCAGGATGCCTTTACCTGGGGAATCCTCACCTGGCTCATGTAAGCCACTCTGTCTCCAAGCAAAGGCTAAATCCTTGCTTTGGGAATAGTGACAAGGCCGTGCATTTGTGTGACAGCATGATACAACTTTCAGTAGCATCTCAGAAGAGAGAGATGAAATACTACAAAGAGTTCTCAGTTCTCTCAACCTCCTCCAAGTTTTCAGCAGGACACAGACTGAGCCCAACAGGCTGCTCTCCATCACGTGCTGCAAACTGAGCATTGCTGGAGCCAAAGCACAGAGAAAGGGCCTGGGGGAACAGCTCTGCTAGGATTTCACTTGCCAGAAGAGAGAAACCCTTCCCATGCCCCTTCTCCTCTCCAGTCACCCGCCTACCTTCCCCGGGCACTCTGCAGCTCCATCCATTCAGCCAGCAGAAAATGCAGCCGGCACAACAGAGGTGTCAGCTGGACTGACCAGCTAAGTTTGCTCATGAAAAAGGTGTGGAGATGATTCCTCAGGAGCAGTTTGGCCAGCTGTCAGATGTGGGGACATGTGAGTTTTGTGTTGGGTAACACAGGGCAGATAGAGATGCTCTTCCTTTAGCAGGAGTAAAGCTGGGAGCACGCTCATGGCCCATATGCTGCCCTAATTCAGTTTCCTCCCCTGGCTGCAGAATCTGGCACTGAATGTGAGCCAAACCCTTGCTCAAAGTGCCAGTGTCACTGTATCTCTCTGAAACAGCATCTCTAACAAGTCCCTGGCCTGGAAAATGTGGCCGGAGTTGTCACGCAAGGTAATTTTCATTGAAGTGGCCACTAATTATAGTAGAAATAATGTGATGTAGAAGAGGCCAATAATGACCTTTTTCTTTTAATTTTCAGCAATGAGGATGAAAGTAATTTTGGATTGATTTAAAGGTATTGCAGAGATATAACAGCTGGCACACAGGTCAGTCTCTCATGTGTGCAGAAATTACATTGAGAGGAGCAGGTTTGGCTTTCACTCCCAGCCACATCCCATTTTCACAAAGATGACATCAAAATTGGCTCTTGCTGCTCTCTCTTCTCTTAAAAGTGTGCAATTACACTTCTTAGCAGAAACCTGTTGCAACTGCACTCGTCAGCATAAACCTGTGAGCATGAAATTGGGGTACTGGAGAGAAGAAGTGCCAACTATGCCGCCAATGCTTTAATTCCATTGCTTTTCCTGGACAGTCCAAAATTTCAATTTCTGCTGAAATTGTTTTGTTTTTCAAGTCCTCATTTGCAATGAGCTGCTGAGTGGCTGCTGATCAGGAGCAGCTGGGATTGTGCCTGGCTGTCTCTTTTCAGCACACAGTGCCTGTCAGGATGGGGAGAAGCTTTTACCTGGTCGGATTGCAGAGACTGGCAGGATCCGGTGGCCAATGAATTTCCCTCCTTCCTCATACACTGCCAGCCTTAAACAGGCCAGGGAAGGCAAAACCACCTGCAAGGCAATATTATTACTGCATTGTTAAATTTCACTCTGAATGATGCAGCTCCTTCCACAGGCTGGACAGAACACACGCTAAAATTTATCTGGTCATGGGAAGGAAAAAACAAACAAAAAAAAAACCCAATGAAAAAAGCCTCTCTGATTTATTTTCAACTTCTAAAAATAGTAGTCTCTGAGCACAGGGCAGCCAGGCACGATCCTTAACTAAATACAGAAATAAGTACACTAATTAGAAGTTCATTACAGAAGAAAAATGCCAGTGATGTTTCCAAACCTAAACTCTGGCAGGCTGCCAAAGGAAAGCCATTGAGAAGGCCAAATGATTCAGGGAAAAGAGCCCTGCTGCAAGTACCAAGTGTCTGAACACCCTTGTGAGAGAAACCCAAAAGAAACTGTTTTACAGGCACCTGGACTGGGGACATGCTCACCCAAGGTGCTCAGAGAGCAAAGCCCAGAGGTTCTGTTCAAATACTGCCTGCAGGAATATTGCAAAGTGCAATAAAACACCCACACTGCAGGAATATTGCAAAGTGCAATAAAACACCCACACTGCAGGTATATTGCAAAGTGCAATCAAACACCCACACTGCAGGAATATTGCAAAGTGCAATAAAACACCCACACTGCAGGAATATTGCAAAGTACAGTAAAACACCCACACTGCAGGGATATTGCAAAGTGCAATACAACATCCCCACTGCATGGTGCCCAGTGTGTTCTGCCCACAGCTCCTTTTGGGAAGCAAGGGTCACACCAACCTTCTTGAACACTATGGCTTCCTCTTCCCACACTGGGTTCACTGCATTGCCTTGAGAGGTCTTGGTCTTCAGAGCTTTCCTCCTGGTGTCCACAGGCAGGCCAAACATGTCCACCTCCACATAGGTACCCACTTTTTTATCAGAAAGGAACTGACCTGAAATGATCTAAAGCCAAAGGAGCATTGTCACAGATGGCTGTGGTGGGTGAGGAAATGAGTGGCTGTAGAGCTCTCATTAATGATCAGTGGTGGCATTTAAAATAGAACCACAACAGCACTAAGCCCATAATAAACTGAAAGAAACCCCAATATTTAACTGCAGACACAGGAAAACAGCTTGTGAGGCCTGGTTTCTGTGACCCTGTGCTCCTGCATTCCCCTATGAGCAATAATGTGGCTGAGACCAGGCTGCTGCCCTTCCCTCAGCAGGAACACTCATTTGGATCTCCTCCTCCATCTGCATGCCCAGCTCCTGAGAACTCTTAAGTTCTATCTAGTCTCAACAACAGGTTCAAACAATGCTTAAAAATCAGAGGCTTAAGTGGCAGAGAAATTATATATATGCTTTTAGCTGTGAGGGAGAAAACAATCTTACAAGTTTGTGTTCTAATAAAGGCTCAGGAAGTTTATGGTTTTATAGCTGGAGATACAAAAGTGAATTCCCCAAGTGAATTTGTCCCCCTGTCACAGCCAATGCAATCTATCCCCTTGAACACTTGTGCAGGTAATTCACCATCTGCAGACTCCTGGCAGCCCCTGAACTTCATTAGAGGCCCTCAAAAAGGAACAGGGAAAACCAAGCTGGCAATGAATTGCAGCTGACATTTATGGTTCCACAGTTCTGCTGGAGAACTCTCAGAAAAGCAGAAAAATTTACTGATGCTGAGCGTGTAGTGTTCTAGCTATTGCAGTCCAACCTCCCACTTCACAACAGCACGTTTTAAATCCAGCCCTTTGTTTCCAAAACACAGCCTAACTGCTCCTAAATCCATACACCTCCCAGTTCTGTGGTTCTGGAATTACTTCTATGGCAAAGAATACATACAATAAAAATATATTGACTCCTCCTACAACGCAAAATGCGAGGCAGAGTTTAAAAATTAAATGTTGCTCCATGAAATTAAATTTATTTTATTGGCATAGTATAGTCATTTTTGAGGCCCCTGCACCACAGAAATATAAATATATCCTTGCACTGGCATTGCCATGAGAGCACTTCCACAGCTACATCCATACCTTGACAGACAGAGTGTTGGCCACTATTCCATCCACTATTCCCTCAGTAAACGGATCAAAGTGCTTGTCTGGCCTTCTCATGAATTCTGGCTTTAACCTGTAGCCACTTTTGCCATTGTACTCGTACATTCCCATGTTTATTTGCATAGACAAATCTGGATGTGAAAAATATTGGAAAGAGTTATTTTATGGATAATAAATAAATAAATAGAAATAAATAAATAAATAAAGTAGTAACAAATTCAAAAAACAGTAAAACTTTAAAAAATTACTGTAATTCCATCCTGACTGTAATAGAAACAGTACAAGCCTGGGTTGAACACTTCAATTAGCAGCTCTCTAGTATACTTTAATCCCTAGATAATTTTTGACAAATACAACCTTTCCTACCTATGAGTCAGCAAGTGCACACGTACAGCTCCCCAGAGGCAGAGCACAGCAGGACTGGACTCACCCACAGTTTGGAAGTTGAGGGCCACCATCTGGCAGCCAGCATTCCAGAAGACTTGGGGCATGTAGTTGGAAGAGTCCACTCGAGTTCCCTTGGGGTAAATCCTGCTCAGCTGCATCTTGTTGTACCTGAGCAGGGAGGGGTTAAGGCGCACAACACCTGACAAAAACCACCAGGCACACAGGTGGGAAGGGCAGCTGCAGGGCTGAATTAAACACAGGTGATTCTATACAGAATGGCCATGGGCTCCTTGCTGGATTTCTGCAAGCATCATGCTTCCAGGTGTCCATGGTTTTGTGGGAGATATGGTAAATATGGGGCAGTTAAAGGTGCTGCTGCTCCTGCATGGAGTACTCAGAACAAGCACATTCATAAAATTCCATTTATCTCTACATTCCTACTTTGGGATTTCCCTGGGATTACATTTCCAGAGGCCAGCTGCTTGTAAACAGTGAATCTTCCTCTGGAGCAGGGAGAGGTGCTCAGTTAAAAAGTGGTTTTCTGCAATGAGATTAGAGTTGGCCTCCACATGGACAGAAATGACAAGTGTACACATCTCTGAGGTGAGGATGTGCTGCAGGCAATCCCTGGAAGGAGCTCTCCATTAATCTCCTTTGAGGCACTGCTTTATCTGTTTATCTCTTTTACTTCATTCATTTTAACCACAGCCACGAGGAGAGAGACTGAGAAACATCAAAAGGTCTAACCAGAACGTTCCTTAGCTTTTCTTTAGAAGTTATAGAAATAATAGAGAAATTGTGTGCCAATAAATCAGTAGAGGCATGATGGCAAAGTGAGCATTCTCAAGTGACTTTGCAGAGAAGTCATTCTGACAATTTGCTCACCATAACTCTCACCACTCCATATAGGATGATAAATTTAACAATCAGAATTAGGTCTTCAATATGTCATTTGTGCCTATTCCCTCTAGTCCTAGCCCACATCACGAGGACTCATGCCAGTTTTTAAATTAGCTCATCAGAACTCAGGCCAATTAATTCCTTTAGAAATCTTTAGAAAGAATAAAATCTAATCTACAAATTCCATTTGGGTTCCCTATTTCCCCAGCTCCTGTCTGTGAATTCCAATAATGCTCTGTAGCAGATCTCAGATATAGAAGGACTTAGGAAGGCACTTTGTGAAAGTCAAGGATACTCCACAAATTCCACAGGAGACTTTGTCAGCTGCTCAAGCCCTTTGGTTTCCACGAAGGAAGACATTTCAAAGCTTTTGTTGCGTTCTGCAGGTCGAGAGGGGAGAGAAAACCAGGGACAGAACAGGTGAGACACAAACTGGTGTGGTTTAGGGCCAGTCCCCTCAGCCCATTTTCAGCTCTTTTCACCCTGATCCCAAGGAATTGACACATGGCTGTGCTGCCAGCAGGGCCCCTGCTCTGCACACACCCAGGGCTCCATCTCTGGGTGCACTGGAGAGGGGAGCCCCGAGATCCCATGTGGGACACAGGGGCTGCAGCACCTGCTGTGGGCACTGCTGGGCCTCTGCCCTGTCCCTGCAGCCTCATGTGGGGCTGGAGCCACCTGCAGCTGTAGGAACTGATGTCCATGGCAGGTTAAAGCAGCAGAGCAGCACCTGCAGTGGCTCTTGGTGCATCAGGGGCAAGGTCAGGTGTCCAAGCCACCAAACACCACTATCCAACCATTCCTGAAGGTGCCCTCCTGTGCCCCAGCAGGGATCAGACATAATCCCCAACTGATTTCAGGCTTTGATGGTCCCTTTCATTTGGTTAAACTTTCTGAACAGCTCCTCCTCCACACCTGAGCTGGCAGAACAAACATTAATTTGTGCATTGCTTGTCACCCACCTTTGCCTGATGAGGGCACAGCCTCTCAATGCACCCAGGCACCAGGAGGCAGCAGAGCCCAAGCCAAGACCCTGCTAGCTTCAGAACCTTCTCTTGTGTGCAGAGGAAAGGCTTGCTGTGAACTAACCCTTCCCACTCCATCCCAGCCAGCCCTGTGCTTGTCTGGAAGGGCCACAACTCTGAGTCAAATCCATTAACTCAGCTCTGATCTGTTTAAAAATGAGGGGACAGTGCCTGTGGTGGAGCAAGACCTCTCCAGCCTCAGCACCTTACTGCAAGCAGCCAGAAAGGCAGGGAGAAGGTGTAGGAGTGGCTGCAAGAGTGCTGCAGCAACCCAGGGACAGGCAGGAGCAGAGCTGGCCAGCTCCCCACAGCCACAGCTGCAGGGCAGGGACAAAGCTGAGCAAAGGCTCAGAGAGCAGGACGCAAACAGGTGGGCTCTGTCCTCCCAGGGAGCCACAAAGGAAGCAGTCAGTGCATCCAAGGAAATGGTTTGGGCCACTGTGAGAGGAAATTGTGCTGCCAGCCTGGGAGCACAAACCATTCTCAGCCTGTGCATGACAGTCAGAGGATGAACATGGGTTTCCAAAAGTAATTCCTGCCTCTAGGAGAGCTGGGGCTCACCCTCTATGGTGGTCCCTATTTCTAATCAGCAACCATCATGCCACTGCTGTTATTCACAGCTGTTATCTCCTAATGGTGAAAAACTCTCATTATTCTCTATAGGCTGCTCTCCTACCACTCCCTCTTCCTTTCTAACACACAATATCCTTCCCTTCCCCTGCTGGCTCCCCTCCATCTCAGCTTCTCATAAAGGCACTGGGATTATTGTTATTCCAGGCACCCCCTACTGATGGCAGAGCACAGCAACACACGTGTGCTGGTTTGATCCTGTTTAGAATGTAGATGCTAGAATTTCTGGTAGCAATAACTCTTATTTCTAGAATTTCTGGTAGCCATAAACTCTTATTTCTCAGTCTTGTCTTTAAGTGGAGCATTTGCAGGAAACCAGAGCTGGTAGCTGTTAAAGGATTTGGTTACCAACTGTCCACAGCTCAATCAGATCCTTAACTAAAATAAGAACAATTATTTCCTTGTAGTATCTGCGAGGATTAAGGGACCTGCCCTTTGAAGAGAAAACTGCAGGAGAGACATTTCTCTCTTGTGATACGTTACACTGTGCTATCTTATCAGGAGCAAATTACTGCAGAGTGAACAAATAACTCATTGAAAACTGTCTGAAAAACGTGGGAAAACACACTTATAGCTACTTGCTGCCAGAAAACAGGGAACCTTTCTAGTGAGGGCATCAGGGCACTGGTACAGATCCACTGCTGTTCAATATTGCTGTTACCAGCTTGGATGCAGGACCAGAAAATGCACTTGTAAAATGTGTGAGTGACAGAAGCAGTGAGGTACTGCTGTCACCACAGAGGGCTGGATCACAAATCCAAACAAACTCTGAATAAAACATAATAAATCAGCAAAGTGCTGGAACCTTGGAACTATAAAACTGTACAAAAGACAAGTATGGATCTCTATGCTTAAGAAGGTGAGGTCAAGTGAACAGAAGTAAAATGTCTGGGAAAGAGCTGGATAGATAGCAAACTGAAAAGCAATCCTCATTTAATCCCTTCTTTATTCAGCTCATTTAATGAAGACCCAGCAGTGAGTCCAGGCCAGGACTAAGACCAGAACACCCAAGCTGCTCTTGAGCCAGCCAGCAACATTTCCCACCTAGGGCCACATTCATCACACAATGACTTTTTGGACACAAACACCAAAAATGTAATTCCTTAACAATATGAGTTCACTGAAACTCTATTATTGATCAGAGGTCACATCAGGACTTAGGAGAAAAATCTGGACAGCAGCAGATCTTTACAAAAAACAAAACTCAGAAAGGCAAAGGCATGTGAACAGTAAAAACAAACAAAAAAACCCTACATGAGACAATTGTCTGACAGCTGCATCACCTTGTAGTGCTAGGATTCACATGGCTTCCTCTCCAGGAGGCACATCTCCCTCCCACTGTGCTCCTGTAACTCTCATTAGGGCTGGAGGAGATTGTCTACACCCCAAGGGCCCTGCTGCAGGGAACCAGCACAGCTCCCTGCATGGGGCATGCCTGCTCGTGTGTGGCACTGCACAAATACCCACACACCATGAACACTGGGAACTTCCCAACGCTTGTTATTCAGCACAGCAAATGCCACATCTTGTACAGACACAGGGACTTAGGCACAATTACCTGTCCTCTGCCAAGGACACCACAAATCCGGAATAAATTAAAGTGCTGTGCACTTCTTTAACTGAAAAGCTGCAAAAGCACATTAAACCTGCCAAAACAAAGTGAGAAAGGGCAGGCAGGCAGCGGGGGGTGTGCATCAAGGAAGGCAGAGATGCTGCAGGGTTCACTGAGGATGGCACTGAGTGCATTCCAGCAGGGGGTGAGATGATGGCCCTTCCTTCACAGCACACAGGGGCAGGAAAGTGAATCTGCACCTGGGGAAGGGCAGACTCTGCTTGCCCTCAATCTTCTATAGAAGAACTAGAGGCAAAAGGAAATAGGAATATTTATGACCACTTTTCTCAAACTGCTTCAGTCACGGACAACAAAGAACACATAACTTTCAAAACTGTTTTTGAAATGTCAGCATGTTTACTGTTGATGGAGTTGGATATTTAGACTAAAAGAGGCTTCAAAACACAAATGGATTTATTTGGCTGGATACCAGGGGAACATTTCCTGTCTGTGTTGCTGTATCTAATTGAGAGGAAGCCAAGCAGCATTTCTGCAGAACTCTGCCAAACACTTGCCAGGTAATTTTAAGATGTTTCTTACTTACTTTTTGATACTTCAAACGACTCAAACTTCACAGGCTGAATGTAGTTTACCAGGTTAGACATCTCTTCAGTGGCCATGGCCTCGCTTCCAGCAGTACCCTAGGGAAGAGAAGGGAGAATGCTGCAGTTGGGTCTGTCCACCAGAGGCCACAAATGCCAAAGCCCAGTTTTCTATCACTTGTGGTGTCTTTCACTGCCCCTGGCTAAGGAAGGCAATGCTTCATGTAGGGGATGCCACACGGGAAAGAGCAAGGTGGGCTGGAGGATGGGAATGTTCACATCAAACTGATGCTTTATTCATGGTTTTCACGTGGCTCCCAGGAAGGGACAGCATTGCCTCCAGCCCAGCACAGTGCTGGGCACATGCATTAGTGCTCCTGGGTAAATAATGAACCTCCCGGCTCTGATGGCAGGTTTTGCATCCAACAACGCTAAAAGGCAGCTGCCCCAAACAGATCTGCTGTGGTGCTGTGTGCTCTTCATCTCGAGAAAACAAAAGTATAGGAAAAGCAAAGATGTGTTTCCAAACCGACCAACAGCCGAGTTAGCTGGGGAAGCTGGTGCTCTGCCTGCCTTCCTCCACTGGATGGCAGCTCCAGTCCTGCTAACAATCACCAATCCACTCCCCAACCTCATCCCCGCCCTTACTTCATCCATCGACGACTTCTTACAGTCGTCATCGTAGTCATCGTCGTCGTCGCTCTCCATGTCTGCTTCTCCTGCAAAGGTCCAAGCAGAGGATAAAGGCTGGCAGTGACCATGAGCAGTGACAAACCCAGGGAGGGTGTGCAGGCAGCCCTGCCTGGGGCAGCCTGTGCTGGGCCTGTGCTTTTTGTCCCAGCACCCCAAGCACAAGGGAGGGACCCATCCATCCTGAGCATGGAGTTCAGTTCTCATTGCCCAGGCAGCAGAACTCCTGCTCTGAGCTGCCTGATGCTCATTCCTTGGCCAGCAGCACTGAGAGGGGGGTGCAGTGTGCTCAGTGTGGGTATCTCAGAGATATTCCGGGGTTATTCCTGACTGCTCTGACATATTCCCGAGTTTGGGACACAGCCCCAGGGTTTGGAGGTGTGAGTCCAGCCTGCAGGGCGCATGCAGGGCTCCAGGAGTGCCCCAGCCCCTCTGGGCAGCTGCAGAGGGTGGTTTCCTGCACGGAAACCACCGTGAGAATCCATGGGCTCTGCTGTGCTGTGTGCCAAGGGCTGCTGAGCAGAGCCCACCTGTGCTGGGCATGCAGAGCCCTGCCCCGAGGCTGGCAGGGTCTGGCACAGCAGCCACGGGGCAGCAGCGCCAGCAGCTCCCTGCAGGGCCCTGTGGAGCAGAGCTGAGCCGTGCTGTGCCAGCTGAGGGCACTGCAGACCCAGCAATGGCAGCAGTGCCCAAGGCTCATCCTGCCCCTGGGAGCTCAAATGGCACCAAACACAGCACATCCATTGCCTCATCCCAATTCCAGGGCACCCACCAAACTTCCACGGGCAAGGTGAGAATTATTTAATGCTAATTAACAAAGGCCTCCCCTCGCCTTCAAAGCGTTTTGATTGGTCGCATCAGAAATTGAATCATTAAGGAATATCAAGTTTATCTCTGCCTTTAGAAACTCCTCCTGTGGGCCTGGCTGTCATCAAGTGTACCTGTGCATCCAAAGGCTCTGGGAAGGAAGATTTACCTATCCTGCAGTCACCTACCCACACCTGTAACAGTGACAGCTCTCCCTGACGACTTCACCCCACAAACCTCCCAGCACAACAATCTAACTACTGTGCAGCATTCCAAATTCTCCAGAGACTGGTAACTCAGCCTCAGCTCCCCCTGTCAGTCTGGGTGCCCTGAGCCAACAGAGGCTCCTCTTTGCCCCAGGGGCCCCTCCTGAGCCCAGGGAGCACACACGAGTGTGCCTTGCACAACCCAGGGATGACTGCCCAGCCTGCACTTCCTTCCAGGGCCAGATGTTGAAATGTCAGCCTTTGATTCACCAACACTCTTCTTCCTGAACGTTTCATTGAGGAAAATAGCGTGATTGCTCAACAGGCCCAGGGGATGGCTCAGGGAGCCTCAGCACAGTGCAGCGAGCCAGGCAAGCTCTCCCAGGGTTTACACTGACAATCTCTGCATGGGGAGCTCTCCACTGATTGAACCAGGCTGGCAGAAGAACCCCAGAAGGGAGAGGTGGGCGAGTTTTGGCCAGCTTGCACCTCTGACACCAGAGGTACACGATAGCCTGTTCCTACTGCAAGTGCCCAGGGAGGAAAGCACACGCTGCACGGCTGCTTTGCTTAAAAACATTTAACACAAACACTCCCAAGGAGATCCAATCTCCTTTTCAAGTTCAGCATCAGACAGCAAAACCAGGACAAGTAACACACAAGGGTACCAGCATGAGAGTGTCAGGAGGTGTGGAACACCTGCACTGCCTGCCCGCAGCATGCCAAAATGAGAGTTTGAGGAGGTGTGGTACACCTGTACTGTCTTGCCCCAGCAGCACAGCCCTCTCTCCCTGATGCATGGCAGGCACAAAAGCCACCCTGAGGCTGTCCAAGGGACAATTAGCTGTCATACCATCATTACTGGCTGCATTTAGATGGCACTGCAAACCCAGCTCAGCATAGGACCTCTTCAGTGCTCCCTGGCACACAAACACAGTGAAAATAGAGTCCTTCTCCAAGGAAGCCAAACAAAAGCCTGCCCAGGGACAGAGGCAGCCAGAAGAATATCAAGAAATTGGAGGATACAGCTTACAACACACAGAAGGGCACAGGAAACCCCAAGGGCAGCTTGGAGGATGTTTCCAAGGAGCTGTCCCTGCTGAGTGAGGCAGTGTGGAGGAGATAGAGAAGTGCTCCTTGGGAGCAACAACAGTGGGAAAGGAGCCAAACCCCAGCTGAAGGGCAGAGGGGCTCAACGCAGCAATCCTGACTGGAGGGTGAGCAGGAGAGCTGGGAATGACCAGCCAAATCCTTGCCTTGAGGAAGCACTGTGCTAAATATTATCCATTCTCATAATCCTGACAGACTGGCAGCCCAGTAAAACCAAAGGGTAGACAGTGCTTGAAATTCAGAGGGATCTGGTAATCTGCTCTCTCAGAGCCTTTCAGACAATGGCCAGGATGAATTATGGACGTGGCTCTTGCTGGTGCAGTTGTTAACTCTGCAACATTGAGGCAGTGACCACCATCCCGGGGGGCAATCACCTTCTGGGCTCTTCCTCTGTACCTCAGCACTGGTTGATTTTTAAAAAGGGAAAAATAACCTTTATTCAGTTTGATAAACCATTTTGCTTTGTAACAATGGGCCATGGTCCCAGCTGGCATCAGCAGCAGTTCCATCCACTGAGCCCAAAACCTTGTGTCCAGTTTTCCATTCAGGCATCATGGAACCATGGAGCCAATTCTGCTGTCTGTCCCTGTCTTCCATCAGTCCTTCCTTGCAGCACCTACTGCTCTGACAAAACCATCATCCCATCAGTGAGAAACAAACACTCCGCTCACTTAGCAGTATTTAATCCTGCTCCATCAGCAAGCTTCAGCTCCTTTCAGTGTGGGCCTGCTTTTGGTGAATGCACATCCTGCAGAGCTGCCACTGCTCCTTCTGCACTGACAGAACTTTGGAAATCTTGTTTGCTCACCTCTGACCATTGTGCAGGAGCAGCCAGGTCTAAGAGGCTTGTTCACCAAAACTGCAATCTGTCTCGCAAAGGTTATCTCAGAAATTCTTCTGCTTTGTCAGCTTTGCTCTACTTTTAGAAAAAGTTTTTCCCACTGACGTGTATTGAAGTCACTTCCCACATCAGTTTTATGGGCACCCTGCAAGGCATCCTACAAAGCTCAGAATTCTTTAATTATTGCTGCTATTTCATCAGCACTACACTTTTATATGGTCTTATAACACATCAAAAACGTGGGTTTACTTGAGTTTAAATCTGACCTCAAGCAGTGTAAGACACAGCGAATCTTGATATCAACTCCAGTGTGAATTTCCACTTTGTTTTGCACTGCTGTGCAAAAAACTCATTTAGAATCTCCAGAAGGCCAAATCAGCCCAACTTTTTCCTGGAGATCAGCAGCAATTCTGACAGCAGCTATACAACCCAACAGAGTAGCTTGAATAATATGTCCAAGCTGCTAAATGTCAAGGTTATATTAAGGCTGGAGCACTGAAACATTTAACATTGGGCAATGTTAAGAATCAGGCTTCTGATTAATTGCATTACTCCAGAAATAAATTGGTGCTGGGTGCAGAGGAGCACAAGGCTGCAGAGCCCCAGAATGCCACAGTGCCAATATGGGGATGTGAGATGAAGGGTGGCATGGTCACTCTTGGGCTCTCTGTGTAGAAACTCTTCACTACCACAATGTTCTTATAAAACGGGGAATAATTTTTTTAACTGTCCACAGACAGAAAGACTGGCACCTAACTTACAGAAATGCTGCATCCTCATAGCTGTAAGCTGTAGCTGTAGTCTCTGGAGCTCTGAACACTTAAAAATTCAAAGCACTCTAGAAAAATGACATTCTGGGTGTTCCTCATCACTCATCCCCAGAGTGTTCTTAAGTTCTGTCAGATTTGTCTGTCCTCAGCTACAATTGCTGTAATGATATTGCACTTCCCACAGGTACCATTCAGATAAATTCACTGCTGTTTGGCAGCCTGGATACCCCCACAGACACCCACTGAGGATGCTCTAGCTAGGATCAAGCACTGAATGACAGAGGGAGGAACAATATTGACTAATTGCATTCTCAGAAAGAGGCACAAGTGCCACAGGAGAGGCAGAGGCTGACACAAGGACACAAGCAATGTGTGTTGGCAGTCATGGATGAACCAAGTGACCACAGCAAGTCTGCAGCCTCAGTTCCTGCATCTTCTAATTTGTAAGTGCCCATCTTCATAACCAGAAGCTGTTCCAGAGGTAAATACAGGCATACTAGTCCCAGATAATTTGTAAAATTACACACCCTGTTATGGGATTGACCCCTCTGCCTGGCACCACCACCATCACCACCTTTATTCCCAGCCTGGGGCTGTTCCCAGCACAGCTCCTGGGGAGGCTCCTGAGGGCAGAGCTGCGGCCCCAGGGCAGCCCAGCCCCTCAGAGAGCCAAGGCTGTGCTCCCTGCCACTGTCCTCACCCTGGGCTGCTCACAGAAAGGGAGAGCTGGGAACGCAGGGCTCATTCCAAATGCTGCACACGAGGCAGATGGAACACACACCTATTCTTCTCCTGCTTGGGATTTGTCCAAAGCAAATCAAGAAAATAGCATTAAGTCATCCCTGACACAGGGATGAATCTTGCTTTGAAATCCAAAGCATGCCCTTTTTATAGTTCCTTAAAAACAACAGTTGAAAACTCTTTTTTGCTGCTAATAGGATAAACAATGTTATCCACAAATGAAGCAGGATTTCTTTCTCGTTAATTCAGCTTGGGGCAAACTGCCAGCAGGAAAATTTTCAGCTCAGTTAATCAGAGTTCAGAAAAAAAACTACAAACAAAGGGGAAAAGTTTTTTAATGGCAAATGGCAATGAACTGATATTTCAGCAGAGCTTTCAATTTACTCTGTGAGTTTTCTACTGCTGGGGCATAAATATCTGTGCTTATAAGAACACAAAATTTCAGTCTTGACAGGAGAAGAAATTCCAGTGCAGGGAACAGACACTGGAGTGGGAATTAGGATATAGAGATGTCATTATTTCTGTTTTAGCTCTGGAAGAGAAGACGATCTTACAGCACTTTAAACAGAGGTCCATGACATGCAGGACATCAGCAGGCTGAGCCTTCCCTGCCTGAGGAACAGGGACCTCATCCCTTTATCCTAAACCCTGAGGCACTGCAGACACTCTGCAGGTTCTGGGGAACAGGTTCTGTCTGAAAGGGCACCAAATAATGGCAGGCACAGCCCAGAGGCAACAAGGACAGGAAAACACTTCCATTTGCTATTGGGCTTGGGCACACAGGAAGGGCAGCCAAGGGTGGAGGAGCTGGCAGCTGCCTGTCCCTAATAAGCAGTGCAGAAATGTTAGCACACACAGAGAGCCTGGGTCAATCCATGAGAACTCACAGAACAGATTCAGGATCAGTGACACTTCAGTGCTGTTTCCTGCTGAGCAACCCCCACTGCTGCAGCACTGCAAATTGTTGGGATTGCATTTGTGCTTGAGGGAGAAGAGTGCCATGTCCTACCTGCTCCAGGGGAGGAAGGCTCAAACATGCTGGATGTGTCACTGCAAGTGTTGGAAGCTTGCTCCGACAGCTTCTTCTTTGCACTCCCATCCGCTGACTTGTGAGACTTCTTCTTGTTCTTCACCAGGATTTTGTACATTAGGTCCATGGGGCTGGGGAGAGGAACCCCAGCCTCCAGCTTCCAGGAAGAAAGAGGAGAGATTTGTTAGAGCTCAGGGCAGTTTCTCAGGGAGCACGTGGTGCAGGACACCTCTGTAATTTCTGTAAGCCCTGTTAAAATGAAATGGATTTTGCACAAGAGGCAATGTCAACATTCAATGAAACAGCGCTGCTGAGGGCACTTAAGAAGAAAAATGCTTTATGAAGTGCCTGCAGTAATAACCAAAATAACTATTAGCTCAGCTATGAGAGTCCAGGTTTTAAAATGGCAGCAATGAGGATCAATTGCATTGAGAAGATCACAATTCACTCCATCAGGGCAATCTCTGCATCACAAATGATGCTGAAGCCACCAACAGCTCACAACTCCCTCCTTTAGACTGAGAGGCTTCTCATGAGGAATGGGCAGGACAGACACCCCAGGAAACATCCCCAGCCATTTGTGATGGGAGAACACCAAGGCACCTCACCGGGTACTTCTCCAAGGGATCCATCAGCAGGGCATCTCCAAATATCAACCTGCAGTACTCTGCCATTTTTGCCTGCTGTTTAGGGCTGAAGGGAAGAAAGAAAGAAAGCAATGAGTCCTACTAATGCTCCAGAGTGACAGCAGCAGTAATGGAGCGCCTAATAGCCCCAAACTGGATATAATTTCCTGATCCAACAGCTGTGAATTTTTCACTGAGACCTACATACATCATGCAGTTATTTCAATTCCTCTGATGGAGTTTATCAAAGGGAACATACACGAAGTAAAGGCATAAGTCAATGGAGTAACAGTGAAACAACCATAACATGAATTTGCCTCTTTCAGGCAATACTTTTATTCAAAATTAAAGTTTTTTCCCCCTTGTGATACACATGCCTGGCATTTTTCTTGCACTGCAGCAGTTCTCACAACATCCTCTGTAAATAACCTGCACCTCAGCAAACTCCACCAATTCTTCCAAAGTGCAACCAAAGTTGAAGTAATTCCTGCATGCCAGTGATGGAAGTTCTAGGACTGAAGGTAGGTTTTGCACTCAGAAACATTACTCCAATCATCTCAAAATGCAGCTCAGTACCACAGTCACTCTCTAATTTTAGAAAGCTGAGGATTTTTGCTACATGTGCCTGTTTAAAATGCGTAGCATCTGAGCTGAGGCATCTTTCAAGGTTTCCTTTTCTGACACTCTGCTGGGAAGCCTCGATTAAAGGACAGGTTTGCATGGCTTAATATAACTTCCTCAGCTCCTGCTAATTAGGATCTGCATGTCATGGAAGAGACAGGGATGCTGCAAGCTGGTATGTTACCATGGAGCTGCTCTTCATGACAAAATCGAGCTGGGTATAGAGGAAAAAAAGACAGAAAAAGCTCATTTTTCTCTTGCAAAGCAGTTCAGCCCTGGCTGTGCCCAGCTGGGCAGTGGTTACCAACTCCCAGGTCAGCATGGCCAAAGCAGAGCTGAGAAAAAGGCTGGGTGGCCAAATGACATCTCAATCAGAAAATGTGATTTCCCTGGGATCAGCATCCTGGCTGCCCCTGGAAGCAGAGAGGGGCTGAAGCACTCATTAGCTCAGTCACTGACAGAAAATACTGCCAGGAGGCTTTAAATTATCCCCCAAAGCAGGAGCTGCACGCATTTACATCCCAACAGCACTTCACAAATGCTGTGTTTTGCATGCAGCCAATTCTGCACAGAAAGAAGCTAAAAGGCACTTTGAGCTGGGGATGGAAACCACGCTGAAGACAAGCGAGGCAGCAGAACACAGAACCCTCATGGGAGAAGGTGGTGGGGGAGCAGATCAGGCTGGGACATTGTGTGGGTATCTCCAACCAAATAAAGGCACCACTCAGCAGAGTGTGCCCCAAATCCAGGGGCCATCAGTGAGCTTTATTCACTCTGCTCCCCCAGCCTGTGTTCTGAACAGACCCACGCTCTCAGAAGGCAGGAAGTTCAAAGGACAGCTCCTTGAATCAAAAGAGGCCATTTGCTGAAACTGGAGTAGTTAGGTGCGACATCATCATCATCATCATCATCATCATCCTTACATGGGCACGACTCCAAAAAGAACTCTCCATAGGAATTGGAAAAAAATAAAAAGCAAGAGTTAAATGGAATAAATTCCCAGTCACCACCACAGCTAGAACAAATTCTTCTGATCTTCTGTGTTTAATTACATGTTTACCTCAAAGAGAGCACAGTGAGAACTTTCATTTTTTGCAAACAAGAAAAATGTAATGCAGCATGATGTTGGTTCAGCGTATAAATCCCAATGTCACTGCATCCCAGAGGCAGAAAACAGGAAAATTATGTGAAAAACCAATAGCTTTTAATACCACAAAAAACCCTTGAGGTAGCAAACAAGAC
Organism: Arremon aurantiirostris; assembly: GCA_035583995.1. NCBI lineage: Eukaryota > Metazoa > Chordata > Aves > Passeriformes > Passerellidae > Arremon > Arremon aurantiirostris. The sequence goes on from JAXCLO010000170.1 coordinate 1,005,440, forward strand.
CAAATGAGGAAAATCTTGACATTTCAAAGTTACTTGTCTTTGTGAACTGGACTATGTGTACAAATATTTTTAAAAGCTCCTACAAGGGGATAGAAAAAATTTAGGAGTACCAGCACTTAACTGTGTGGTAGATCTTTGTGTTCCCTCTCTCCCTAAGTATGTACTGCTGCAAGAGACAGACCATTAGGAATAGCAGATTACAAATCCCTATTTTAAGAAGTTGGAATATTGGTTTCTTCTTATTTTCCATTCTTTGAAAGTTATGTACCAGAGCAACAGAAACACCAAATTTTCCAAATCAATATGTTCCCCAGTTTTGTTACAAAGTCAAACCCCAGGTATTTCCTGGTCCACATCTCCTGTTACTGGAAACTCTCTCAGCACACATGCACTGCAGTGAGAACTGATTGTCTGAAAAGAGCTGACTTTATCTGCTTTGTGATTTTCACTGGGCAGGCACAGACAGGCAGCACACAGACTTGTTACAGGTGCCCCCAAAATGTGCCAGGGTGAGGGGACAAAGCAGGAGCATGGTACCTGGAGATACAGAAATACAAAGAACATTAAGAAATGTTCTCATTACCATTATTGTACTGCCTGTATTTTGTTTTACTGTGTTTGTGTCATGCCTATCATGAAGGTCAACCAGAGAGGCTCCTTGGCACAAGTGCTGCTCCCAACATTACATTTTTATAACTTCTGCAGAGACACTTCCTCTGCATAAGACAAAGGCACAGATGCTTCCCAGAAGAGTCTAAAATAATTCAAAGTGTGGGACGAAAAAGTGATAAAAATCCTGTTAATATTTGAAGCAACAATTCCAGCCAGAAAACAGCAGCATGAATAACTGTAATTAAATTTAATCTTGGAAGCAATCTTATATGGATACTGCTCAAGGATCACTTAACCTTTTTGCTCTGTCATCAGTGCATTTCTAATTATAGAGTGTCTGCTTTCAGATCTGCAGATTGCTTATCGCCTTGCAAGCCCCACTTCAAACACCAAGGTCTCCTTGAGGTCCTTCCAGCATTTCCAGGGCACTCCTCTGCTTTCTTCCCAGAACCACAGCTTGGTTTACTGGTCCTTTTCTCAGTGGGCATGTTTTGACTTCACTCTAAATGATGACATACATCATATTTTACATCATGTAAAAGTTACATGCTTGCCTCTTTTCCTTAACTTTTCATTGCATACAAACAGACAAGAAAAAATACACTGATAGTGGAGTTATAGTACAGGAAATAAAATCCTTCATGTGCTGTGGAGATAGTGGAGAGGAGCCCTTCTAGGAGACACATCAAAGGAAAGCAAATGAGATGATTTACACCATGTGCCAAAAAGTGATTTTCCCCCTAGGTGGACAAAAAGTGTCAAAAATATTCCCATGAACATAAACCAGAAGAAAGAAAAATTGTGTTTTAAGTCCAGTGGTGATTAACAATGTCATATCTATGTGATGATGTGAAACTTATTTACCTCTGATAATTGCAGCCTGTTTACAAGCCATGAACACAGGCTGAAACCACATTTTTGTTTAAGCCAATGCCAGCATTTCTAGGGGAGCAGAATTTTGCAAGCAACTCTCTCAACTTGAAAAGCAGAAAAAATATTTGGTCCCCTAGAAGTAGGAACTGATGAAACAGGATTTGTTTGACAGCAATTGTAAAAAAACATTGGCACTTTTTTGTTAACATTTAGGGCAAAGTCCAGCCTTAAGATCCAGGAGAAAAACAACATTCCAAGGAAATGAAAAGACAAAAGGAGCATTCCATGAAATTAGGGGAACTTTTCTGTGAGTGACATGACTAACTGCAGATTTCTCCAGCAGCTAGTGAAGGAATTAAGGGGCAATTGTAGAAGCTGGTAAAATAACTAGAAATTACTTTCAGGCAAAGCAAAATGAGAAAAACACACACTCTGAATCTGATCATTTACCATAGCAGAAAAGAACCACTAAGCCTCAGAAAGAGAAAACATTTGGTCACGGTTTTGCAAACTTGCTTTGCTAAAAACCTGTGTGTTAGCAATGCACGGAAAAGGATATCAGAGAGCCCACATCAGGTTAATTCCTTACTCCATGGCTGGGGCTTTCTGCAGAGAAAGGTTCCATTCCTTCCATGGGGCAAGCTGTAAATGACAGGAATGCAGCAGGAACCCTGTCCCCTTCCAGGCACATTCCTGCAGTGCCACCCTGCCTTTCACTCTGACACTGCCTCATCTCAGGATTTTAAAGCCACTTTTGTGTATAACTTACATCTGACAGGAGTTTATTTCATAAATCTTTTTGCTTCTTCACCTTCCTAAAATAGATCACCCTGGAACAGTTGAAGATTTAAGTCGTGATGACTTTAAAGGAAGAAAAATGTAACCCTTGTGGTTAAAATAATTCAGCTGTTGTTTTTCCTCTGCCTCATGTGAGCAGAGTGAATGTATATTGCAATAAATCCAGAAGAATGAGTACAAAATATAATACTTTCAAAAATGATGGTTGACAACTTTCCTAAAGGCCAGAATTTGGAAGCACTATGAGTTCAAACCTACAGGAGCAGGTGAGTGCAGCCCAAAGGGACACAAAGTACACCAAAAAGAAATGAGGGGCCATTAGAAAAGGCAATTAAACACAACCTCTGTGTGGGCTGCCAGAGGCAGGCAGCAATAACTGAGCACGATTTAAGAGACTGTTTGAATCACAACCATGTGCCCTCAAAGTGTGAGCAGAGCAAACACATATTTGCCCCCAAGAGGTAAATTTGTACCCTGGGGTATTTCAGGCAGTGGAGCTCAGCCCTCCCGACTTTAAATTTTTCTACCTACATAATTTTTGATCAGTATTGTCACATCTGTTCTTTAAAAACATTCTTACACAGCTGCTTCTACCAGTTCCTTCCCTTATATAACAAGAATGTTCCTCCTAAAAAAATGGAAAAGCACTTAGCCCTCACCTTCTCCTCTTTCAGAAACTAAAGTGCCAGCCTCATTTCTGATTCGTGTTAAAACATTCATAGCTGCCCCCAAGAATATTTTTATTTTACATTGAAAAAAAAACCCCAAAACCACAAAAGCAAACCCAAAAATTAGTTTCTAAGTTCAAACCGTCCCCAGAAATGTTGGAAGTGTTTTCACAGCAAATAAAAATACAAAAGGGGAAAAGACAATTCAAGTTAAGGTTAAGGTTATGTGTCACTGTCACTCCAGTTTGAACCATGTGGTCTCTGCATTCAAAACCAAGGTTAATGTTTAAAAACATCAGAATTAGAAAAATAAAATAGATCACTGGGACAAAGCTAGAAGTGTTCTCATCTGTTTTTTCTTTTCTTACACAGAAAAACTGTCCTTTTCTTGTAACTAAAAAAAGGAAAATGAAATAAACTTATGTAAACTTTTTTTTTGGCAGAAATTAACAGTTCCTGGCCATCCTCACCACCACATTTTGCAGTCCTAGAAGTCCATGGTTCTGGCCTCTGCCTCTACCATGAGAGGCAGACCAAATGCTGAATGTGTTTGTAGCACAGAACAGGGTCACAAGCAGGGGAAATACTGCCTGGTTTTCTCTGGAGTATTGCTGCATTCCAGCAGGACACACTGAGAGTGAAAAGTTAACAAAATCCCTCTCACAATCCAACCTCCCCTCCCAAAAAAACAAAAGGTTCCCTCCAACCTCCCCTCCCAAAGAACAGGTTCTGATTCAGGGAGGTTTTCAACACCAGGCCCAATTTCACTTTTGGATAAGACCTGTTGTTTGGGTCACAGGTGCACACACAATTCCATGCCTAGACCTTATAAAAATGAAACATCAGCCAAGAGAAAGGTGGTAATTACTTACGAATCCACATGGTTTTCAAAGGAAAGGAGGATTGGGAAGGGTGATGTCTTAAATGCACATTCAGCAATAGCTTCTATTACTTCCTAAAGAATCAAAATAAACACAGTTACAAACTTAGCTCTCTAAAGAAGCAGAATTGCCTTTGAAGACAGAAAGGACCCAACAAGCTCTGAGATCCAAACTTCCTTCCTAAACCCCCTAGAAAGCTCTGGATGTGCTCTTGCCACAACCCAATTTTTCAACCTGAACTATAATCGAATCTCCAAAACATCTGATGAGTCTCAAGCACCACATTTCTCAAGAAATGACTTATGTCTGCCCAAATCAATAGTTTAAATGTAAAGCTTGGTTTTGGTGTGGAGCTGCTCCATGCCTGCAGCTACAGCTTTCATGTGCTATAATAAAAATGCTCTGACAAAGGCAGATCTTCCAAACATCATGTATCCATAAAATCCTTAGTTACTCTGCCTCACATTTTAGTTCCCCTTTTTTTTTATTTTGATGACAGAAATCCCTTTAAGGCAAAAGAAAAGAAAAAAGAAATCTTTACTCAATTAAAATCGTTGCTTCTGTGTAATTATCAGAGGACTCAGCAAAGTCCATAAAGTTTCCTGTCAATGAAACTACAGAAAATGGAAACCCTAAATCCAGTAGAAAAGTCATTTGATAATGATGATTTTAGTGAGGTGCACAATAAAGGCACTCATTGTTACAAATTCTGAAATGTTTCCCTCTTGGAACAAATCTCTCTTCCAGAAGAACACAGAAAACACTGAAGACATTTCATATGCTGGCAAACCCTGGAGTTTCTGAGAACCCATAAGGCTCTGCCACACCAAATCACAAGGATGACTAAAACCTGAAAGATGTATTTATGTTAAACAAGCTTTCTCTGGGTATTCCTCTTGTTCATTTTCTGCACTTTTAAGGCTCAACTGAGAAGCATAACAGCAAGAAATCCACTTCCTAAAAGAAGAGCTGAGCTCCTGGTACATTCTTCTGGCCCACTTGTTTTCAATGTCTTCCTGTTGCAAGAGGGGATGGAGCCCTGCATGACTGGGGAAATAAAATAACCTGGAGAGTGAAATTAGGATTGAGCTGGTGAGATGTGAGGATGAAGAGCTCAGACACCGGTTCAGCGAAGGCAAATGCAGCATGGGTTACAAATCAGATTAACTTTGCTTTAAATTCCTGCTCATGACCAAAGCAGTCGAGAGCCATCTCCCTCAATGGAAAGACTCCCAGCAATCAAACCCCATGCCCACAAACACCATGGTCAGAGGGACAGAAGCTGGCAGGCTGCAGCTGCAGAATGCCTCACTGGATCAGCTCTGCAGGGTTAAACATGGGTACACACACAGAGAAGCCAGCAGGCTGAGCAGAACCCCTGTGCCCTGGTCACAGCAGAGCGTGAGCTGATACCTGATTGAGCATTCAAGGCATGAAGCGATTCTCACACTCCTGACACATTATTCCCTGCCATTTTGCCCCTCCCCAGCCCAGCAGCACACACTCAAAGCACTGAGTGTTAGAGTGTTGAAAAGAAACTGAAGATGTTTTTCCACATTTTTCTGGGTGGATTAAAAATGCCTGCCCTGGAATGACCTATGAAATACTCCTGAGGAGGTTTAAAATGCTTCCCAATATCTCTCCTGCCAGCACAGTGCCAAGGGTTGAACATCTAAATATCCAGGGATAATCCTTGTTCCTGCTAATGATCCTTTTAAAAATCAGATTAACTTTGTTTTAAATTCCTGCTCATGACCAAAGCAGTCGAGAGCCATCTCCCTCAATTAAAAGACTTCCAGCAATCAAACCCCATGCCTATAAACATAATTGGCTTCCCATAAACATAACTGGGAAGTTAATAACAAACGTGCAAGGAGGTTGTTTTGCGTGTTTCTGTGATTAACTCAATCAGGGAAGAATTAGAGAAAGCCAACTGGAGAAAAAGGGTTGTTCTGATACAAGTGAAAATTAGTGTTCTGTCTGTGGCAGACCTGTTCGTTTTTTCCCTAAAGAATGGCACTAGAAGACAAAAATCCCCACCCAACAACAGGTTTCAAGTATGGGAGAAATGTCTCAAAGCTGTAGCCCCATGTAATCCCCAGAACACAACTAAAGTCAGTAATAAACATTTTCCCACATATTCTTGCACACAATAAATGTGTGCTAGAAATGCATTTCCATGGTGAGTTAGTGTCTCAGATGAAGAAGAATTATTTCTTCACACTTCAAAAATGATTTCCTGTGCTGACTACCAATGCTAACAGGAAAACACCTCCATTATGCTGCTCTAACACCTCAGATCAAAAACATCTTTAAGAAGAACAAGAAGATAACAATTAAAGGTTATTGCTAGGGTATGGTCTCTACCTTATACTGCAGAAAAGGAAATGGAAGATGAAATTCAGTAATAAAGATGACATGTTTAGTGTTTGAATGCACAAATATCCCTTCACAGCCTCCAAAGATGCTGATTTTTCTTTTTCACTCTCCAGTGCTTTGGGTCTGGTGCCAAGCATCAGGGATAACATTGCACTCGCACTTATTAATTCTTTTTAAATATAATGCCAAGTGTCTGGGTCCTGTGCATGGAGCCTGCCCACCTGCCATGAGCAGCCTATTCTCTGCTCACAGGAACTTAAAGGCTTGCAAATTGTTGAGATCTGGCTGCTACTTCCTGTCCCAGTTCAGGACTTTTGCCTCCCACTGCCAGCGACCAGGCAGAGAGGGGAAAAGGAGTGAACTGATGTGTTACTGCTGACCAAACCCTGTCCAGCTCTGTCCCCTGGCAGTTGCTCCTCCCAGTGCCTCCACACCCCCATTTGTGTCTGTGCAGAGCCAGCTGTGGTGGCTGTGCCTGGTCCTTCAGCCCTGGCTGTGGCTCCTGTCCGTGTGAGATGCGCTGCAGGGACGTGCACAGGAGCATGGACCTGGGCATGGAGCCCAGTTCCCAGACGGCCCTGAGAAATAATCCCTGTTCCTCACCCTGCCCTGACCACCAGGAGCCTCTCCCCACCCAAGGTCCACATGCTGCAACTCTCCTCTCCCAGCCACTCTGTGCCGCTCTGCCCCTTCCTCCTGCAGCAGCTTCTGCCCTCCCAGCGATGGCTGTGCAGGAGCAGAGCCAGCCCAGGGGAAGGTGTACCTTGAAGGAGATCTCGGTGGTCATGGTGAAGCCGTGGGTGATGACGGGCTCCTCCTCGGCCGTGCGGCCCTTCCAGCAGTCCAGCTCCACGCAGCGGCAGCCCGACAGCAGCACCTGCCGGTACATCTCCACCGACGAGTTCCCTGCCAGCTGCCCAGCTGCACACAGCACAGGGAGAGGCAGGTCAGCCTGGGCCCCAGGCGTGGGTAAACTGCTCTGACAATGACAGAGCTGCAGCAGCTTGGGCCCCGGCTGGGAGGGACAACGCGGTCATCGCTCCAAGGAACGCCAACAGTGGGAGAACGCAACGAAATCCCTTGGGCAGGGTCATGCATCCATCCCTTGGGCACAGTCAGTGCCATGGATCCATCCCTTTGGCACAGTCAGGGTCATGGTCTGGATCCATCCCTTTGGCACAGTCAGGGTCATGGTCTGGATCTTCCCCTTAATCTAACAGAGAAATAAGCCAGCTGAAGCCAGGTCCAAAGCTTCTGATGGGCAGCATTAAATTAACAATTTTTTAAGTTAACAATTTTAAGTTAACAATTTTAAGTTAACATGAAAATAAAATAATAACAGTAATAATAACAACAACTTGGTTCTATGAGATTGAGTCCTGGTTTGGATCCTGCCCTCAGTCTAACAGACAAATAACCCAGCTGAACCCAGCTCCAAAGCCTCTGATGGGCAGCATCAAATACACAAAATCAAATAATAATAGCAATAATAACAACAACAACAACTTAGTTCTATGAGATTTTGTTATCTCTCACCAGCAATGTGAAATTCAGACTCAGGAGACCAAGACCACATTTTCTCACACCATGCAAGGCAGTTTAGTACAAGATGAAACAAACCCCCTGCAGTCACTAATGGCACCACCATTAGGTCTCAAATCAATATTTAATATGCTAACCACTGCAATGAGCTGGTCAGTTAAATCTCCCTGATGTGATACTGTGTTATGCAGGGAGAAATTCAATTAAACTGTCCTTTTCCAATAATGAGATAACATAAATCTCAAAATTAAGAAGAAAAAACTCATTTTTTCCAAACTTGCGAAGCATAAAAAAGAAACCCCAAAAAAATTCCACCCCAAGCCAACAAAGAAGTCCAGCTGGACTCAGGGAAGGATACCCAGCCATGTTGTCTTCATCTGCTGCAACAGGTTTGATTCCAGTCATTGAGATACAAATCTCTTGCAGCAGAGAGGGAACATAATGGAAGAATGGCTTTGTGCCTCTTTTAGATGTGAAGAAAATGGATGCAGTTTCCTCCTTTCTAGCAGACTTGCTGAGAAGATCTTCCTGGATTTCTTGAAGGAAATTAATTTTCTTTTTAAGGAGGCAGTGAGTTCATTTACAGCGAAGATTCTTTGCTGGCTGGGGACATATAAATACTTCATCTAGACTGGCATGTGCTATAATGCAGATGAATCCTCATTTTATTGTCTCTGTGATTCTGTGTTTAGGTTTTATGCTGGGAAATACACATTTTGGGATTTGCCTCACAAAAAGCACTGTCTGCTTTTGCTCTGTTTTCACCTTGCACTAAAACCTGTGTAGCAGAACCCCTTACTTGCAAATCCCTGTTCACAGTTTCTGTCTGATACATGAGGTGGAGCAATCATAAATACTCCACAAGGTATTAACATGACTCCTGTTGAAATCCATCAGAATTCTCACTTCCTGCTGGAACCAGTGACAAATATCTGTTAATTACAGAAGGAATTGGCCAGGCCTGGAAAGCTCTGAAAATCCAAATGGAGTCAGCAAAGTGACAACGCGTCTCTTTTTCTCATTTTCTTTTGGAATTTAGCTTTTTCCTGTTTCACCTTTGATTATGGCAGATTATCTTTCCTCACACAAAAACCTTTCTGGTGCAATTCCAATGCCTGGCTTAAGTAGTGGCTCTTTTTCTTTGCAGGATGCAAACAGGCATAAGCATGGGTCAGGGAATAACAACCCACATTTCCATGCGCTTATCCCTGAGCATCTGCTGGTGAAATCTTGGCTCTCACAGGGAACCACTGAACTCTACTGCCTAAAAACCCCATTTTCACTTAGAAAACTGCTCTAATGTTGTTTTTCTTTTCCCTCAGAGCACACAGAGTTTGGATTAACAAAGTGTTTCCCAAGAGACTCCTGGTGGTTATCAGTGCTGAGTGTTTTGTGCTCAGAGATCCTTCACCTTCCAAAGTGCTTAAGTAAATCATGACATGCATCACTTGCCACACGACACTTCCCACACCTTATTAATAAGGCTCAGACATTTTGGAAGGATTCCTGCAAAGGATGAGAGGATATTCAACCTCCAAACCACACAACCTTCAGAAGGACCCGCAGGCAGAGTGTAAAATGCTAGCACATGTTTAATAGTCCCAACAGCTTGTTTTTCTGAAATACAGAATATGAGAAATGCGCTCCCAAATGTGGGGGTTTTGCATACATTATTTAGAAATGTCTCCCTGTTTGCATTTAGTTTAAAATACCCCTTTTGCATTCTAAAATGTGATAACAGACACTAAAGGGAACACTTCCAGTATATTTTTAATAGCCTGGGTACAGATCAATTTTTCAATACTGGAAATTGAAAGCATTATGTATTCCCTTCTACAATACAAGCAGTGTCTACAGTAACACCATGCATAACATTTGCATCCCATCACCCTATGTGGGCTAAGGAGAAATGGATTTTGACAAAAAATTAACTTTTCAGAAAATTGTGACTGGCTAAACAACACCTGACAGGACAGCATGCAAAATGAGCTGGTGCTGACTGACGTGAGCTGAGGATGTGACCCAGGATTCCCCACACAGAGCACTTCCACACCTCTGTGACTTTGAGCTGCTCCTGCCTCAGGAAGTGCATCCTTGCTGGGCTCATCCACCACTGCTTCTCCAAGTGGAAGTTATTTGCAATAAGTGGAGTTAAAACCTGGTTGCTATCTATTTAAGTTATCCTTCCTCGCCAAACTGGGGGATTTTTGGACCCAGCTATTGGGAATCACCTGACTCTCCACTATTCTAGACCCAGAGGCTGGTCCCTCCCTCCGTCCCAGCAGTTTCTCCCAGCACAAGGTGCCTGTATCCTCCCTTTGCTGGACATGAACACAAGTTTCTACATCTCCTGTCTCCAGACAAGTCCTGCAGGAGCACCAGTGCCCTGGATCACACACCGGGGGCTGCAGTGTGCAAATCAGAGCCCCACACTTCTGGCAGCCTGGCTCCTCACTCCAGAGCCACACAAGGTGCTGGCAGCTGAGATTTCATAGACCCAGCCCGTTTATCTGAGTTCGTTTTGCTCCTGAGCTACTTCCCCATGCAGGACGAGCAGATCACTGTGACACCCTCTGCTCCTGCCTGTTTGTCAGCCAGAATCACTCTCAGCCCCCTTGCCTGCTGTTTTGAGCACTTCCCACTGCAGCAGAGCAGGACTCTGGTGTGGCCAGCAGCAGGGAGGTGTCCCCAGCTCTCCTCCCCTTCCCTATGGAACCGGCTCTGAGGAGAAGAAGGGTTCAGGAGGGGCTGGAGGCAGAAATCAGCAGCAGCAGTGGGACTGAGGAGGCACTGGGAGCAGAAGAGCTGGAGGATGGAGGATGAGAGGTCACAGGCAGCACCAGAGAAGAGAACTGCCCCTGGTGAGCCGTTTTTCTAGGAACAACTGAAATACCAGACTGTAAGAAGAGGCTGAGGGTGAACAGGATAGTCCCACACTGGCTACATGTGCTCAGCTGAGATTGTTGTTCCTTTTAGCCAAAACGTGTTCAAGGCCTGTGATTTCAGTATTTTGCACTTCCCATAAATAACAGCAAGCTGGCCAGCTCTCAGAACATGCAAGGCTGAGTGTGACATGCCATCATTTGTCTCTGACTTTGGGTGCTGCTGAAAGAAATGCTGCCCAAAAAAATCACTCCCCACTGTGCCCACAGCAGGAACCTGAGGGGAGACTCCAGGAAAAAGCAGGGTTGCACTTTAAGGGTTCAAAGGAATAAAGAATTAAATATGATACCAGTGAGAAAAAAAGATGAGACAGTAAAAAAAGTTTCTCAAAGACGACATTTCCTTAAGTTAGCCTAGGTTCACTGCAAATCACTTCTTTTTACCTTTGCTCTTAAAAATTACATTTCCCTAAGAAAAAAAGAAAGCAGTAACACTTCTAAATAAATAATCAGGACTTGATGTACTGCCAAGGGTTTCTACCAAAGGCTAGGAAAGTGATCAGCATAATTAAAAATAAATTCAGAGTGTGCGCATGGTGCTTTTTATGTTGTAATGTTGTTTCTTTGTGCATGCTTTTTCTGGGTTAAAAAAACCAACAAAGGGAGAGAGAATTGGTAGGGCATTAAGCTCAGTAATCATAAAGTAATGCCAGGCTGAGTGGCTTTCTTATTGTCCTGGTAATTATTACATGACCAGTTGCTATTTCATGGCCTCAGTCAGGGCAAAGGTGCTTCCAAGGCTTCCCTTCCAGAGCCATGAGCACTTCAGCAGATCCTTCAAACTCTTTTGGGAAAGGGAATAGCCAGCTGCCATTAATTTCATTAATTGTATTTCCTTGTTGGAAGAAAGCAAATGGGAGTGTGATTGCTGTGTCCCATGCAGGTTCAGAGCAAAGTCCCAGGCTGTCAGTTTTTGCAATGCACAGATAAAAATCAAATCATGAATCCCATTGTGGGCCAGCTGCCACACATTCACTGCACATAATGAACCCACTGAAAGGGAAGGGCCTGTGGCTGGTGCCTGTAAATGTGAAACATGCACTCTGAGAAGGAATTTGAAAGAGTTTCAGACTTCTCTTGCACTATGCCCTGGGTTTATCCTGATTGACTCCCCCCAGTTTACTAAGCTGGGAATACTTTGTCAAACTAAGGCTGAAGATCATGTTTCCAAATAAAACCTCTGAAGTTCCTTGGAAATGCAGGCACAGAAACCTGTAGGTGCAGTCTGAGATGATCTGCAGACTTTCACATCCAAGTCAAAGCAAGTGCAGCAAGTGTCAAGGTAAATAATTAAACACGTGAGGTCACTGGTAGTGCAGCTAAAAAAATAGAATAGGTTGGATTAATCATGAATCCTTAATTCTTTGGGGTTGGGCTTCTGTACCTCTAAACCTTTGGAGCACATCTCTGTCCTGACCAGCCCTGACAAGAATCTGTGGTATGGACCTGGCTGTAAATTCCTGCTGGTAGAGGGGAGAGCAGTCTTTTATCTGCTCAGGTCAACCTTAAATTGCATGGTCTCTAAACCTCCTGTGGGCCTGTGCTCCTCCTCTGGCACTGCAGCTTGACTGTTTTCTTCCAGAATATCTGTATGAAGCTGCAGCATTTGCCCTAAGCACCAGCTAATCCTCAGTGACAGCACAAAGTCCTCACTGGAGGTAAGAGGTCTGCAAAGCATCACAGTTACAAATTGCTATTGCTTTGGCCATGTCTTCACTCCACCAAAGGGCATAAATTTCTGCATATTGGAATCATAACTTAAAAGTGGCCACGCTGATTTTCATTTCTTTGAATTCAGAGAAAGAAAATCCCTGTCAAAACAAATACTTGTGTGACAAGCTCTAGCACAAAACACGTTTTACAGCTGAGATATAAACCCTTGAAAAATGGTGTCTAATGGAAACAATGACAGTTCATTCACTCTGTGAAAGCTGGCAAAGGAGCTGGAGAAGGAGCTGGAACAAACACAGAGCAGATGAAAATAACTCCCTGAGATCTGTTTAAAGTGGGCATCACCACTGCCTGGGCTTGTTTATGTTTTGGCATGCTGGCACCCTGAAGGAGTTGGTCAGCTAAGGCCACTCTGTTAATAGCATTAAGAAGCCTACATTACACATAAACCACATTTAGCATTCAGTGCAGCATCATTTTTAAATTAAACATAGTGCTAAGTCATCAGCAAACATCAAATCGAACAGGACAGAACCCCCTGTGCACATCTGCTTGCCCCAAACATTTGTTCCCACATAAACGAAACTAAAATAGTAAATTTACAATTATTTTCTCACGAGTCAACAGAACCTTGGACTAGAAAACAAATGCCAAAAGTCAAATTCCTAAACTGTCTTAGGTTTTTCTGAGTCTTAAAGCATTGTTGACTTTGCTGTGCAAACAACACAGTTCAGACTGTAACTCTAATTAACAGGAGTTTCTGGGTGCTCAGCCTTTTTTAAAACATGACAGCACCTAAAGGTTTCAGCTCAGCTGTCAGATATTGCCAGGGAACAGAATTCCCTCCTGGCACTTATGGGCTGTCAGAGAGTTATGTGCCATGCTGAACCTCCCTGATCTCTGAATCAAAGCAAATTTCATGGAGCACAGCAAGCTGCCAGATTTCATGTTTATGGGCAAATTTATGAGCTACAGAGATGTTTCCCATATTCTGCTTTGCACACTTGTCCTTCTGTCTTTGTTGCCATAAAAAGTACAATGTTCGTTCTCCTCCCTAAAGATGGGCCTTAATCTGCAATCCCACTTCAGGGAAACTTCCCAGGCACTTCACTGGGTTTCTGAACAGAACTTTTCTGAACAAAGCAACTGCTGCTTACCTGTTAATTAAAGCACAGGTGCACTTGTGTTGCAGCTGCAACAAAAATCAAGTGCCACCCTTGCTTCCATGGAGAACGAACTCCACCACGTGTTTAATGCTGCTGATTTCAGTGTATTTTATGTCACCACTGAAAACACCCAGAATTTCTGCAAGGTCAGACATCAGATGGTACCTGTGAGGTAGGTGTTGTGTGAGGAGTTGATGAAGTAGTGTGACAGTGGCTGAGACATGTCCTCATTCAAGTCCAGTTTCTCAGGGGGGACGACGCCGTTCTCCTCCCCGCTCAGGTAGCGCATGAAGCCATCCACGGAGATCTGTCCTGGGAGAGCAACCAGGGAGAGCACAGTCAATCCCAGCTCACACCCTGGCACAGGCAGCTTACCGTGCCACCTTTTAGCTCTGGATTTACAACAGAAAGATTTAATGGCGTGTTTGGGTATAAAAACCTAGACAAGAGACACATACCGCAAAGACACGGGGATACGACAGATTCACACTTTTTCTTTTTTTGGCTTTTTGCATTAAAATTATCTTAGTCCTAAAATTTGTCATGAAACTTCATTAAATGAATTCATGAAACTTCAAAAAATATCCATTGTGCTTTACATAGTTCAAGTCATAGAGTTAATTGGCCTGTCTTTTTCTCTCACTGCTGCCATGTTAAATTTGATCTGATGTCTCTTCTTGGGATGGAACCACAGCAGAAGCCATGTCAGCAGCTGCAGCCTTCAGTGAGATCCATCCCTCTGCAGGGCTTGGAGCTTGCCAGCCCAAGAAATTAATTTTTCTTCCCCTTCAAACACCTCTAATTTATCTGATTAATTACAATTCCCCTCCCCATGGGGTCACTCAGTAGTGCTTTGTTAAAACACTTAAAACCAGCACAAACATAGAAATGCCTCCTTTTTCTGGAGGCAGCTGGCAATTGAAATGTTCAATACAACTCAGGGCCACGGAGGCACCTCCTGCTGAAGAGGGCAAGAGCCTCCGCATCCTCCCCTCTGCCTTATCCCTTTGTCCTCTTTCCCTCACACTCTGCACCTTCCCTGCCTCACTCTGCTTTTTTCCCCCTCACACTTTGCACTCTTTCTGCACTTTTGCCCTTTTTCTCTCTCACCCTCTGCATTTTTTTCCCATCACACTTTGCATATTTTTGACTTGGTTCCCAAAGCACACATAAGTGTGCTAAGTTTGGTAAAGCCAGCTAAAGTCTGGTAAATAACAGAACCATTTTAATGTTTTTATTGTGCATCGGAACAGGTCTGAAAAACACAAGAACAAGTGTGGAGGAGAAATACAAAAGTGTCTAATGTATTCTTACCACAGACATTCCCAATACCTCAAAATTAGAAACGTGCACCTGAATTAAAAACTTCCAAGAGTTTGGAAAGGCACTGCCCAGCATGCAAGTGTCTCTCTGTGCCTCTCCTGCAGAAATACTTGAGGCAGTTTCTTAGCAAATGGTTCCACAGGACACCTCAAACTGCTGCTCCATGCAACCTTCAGGGTGCTGGAATTGATGCAGAGATCAAAACAGAACAACCACCACATTGGGAGCCAAGTGAAGTCAACAGAATCTGGCATTTTCTCATTCCAATTTTATAGGAAGGAGAAGTAATTTCCTACTAGACGAGGAGTATGTTGAGAGGTTCTATTGAATTTCCTGACTGTGATCAGCTCCATTATATGAAACACGGGAAGTGTTTGTGCAGCCTGATCTTTTTCTGCATCCCTGGCTCCACCCGATTGTTCCAAAATAGTTACAAGGGAGGGAAACAGAAAAGAAAAGCACAAATGAAGTTGCAAGTTCTACACATTTCACAAGAATTCCTTACTAACTCCAGCTACACAATCCCATACCTTTCAAGATCTATTACAATTGATCAAATACATTAATGTTCCTGGATAAAAGAGAAAACCACATAAAAATGTAACTGTTGCTTTGTCCACAAGTATCAAGGCTCTTTTCCGGTCAACATTTGCCACTTCTGTTATCCCAGATCCTTTTTCCTGGAGCAGTCTTCAGGCAGGTGACACACTTCTGGCAAATGATTTATCAAAAACTCACAGAATTTCCAGGGGTAATGAAGTGAATCCTCTTTTCCATGGTTCTTAGATCTTGTCGACATTCATCAATCAAAATGTTTTCTTCTGTAGCTCATGAGATCTGGACTATCCCCATTCCTGGGAGCTGGCGATCACACATTTGCCATGAAGCAGAATTCCAGCCACTGCAGTGGTTGGTAGGACAGACTGTGCTTTGTGAATGCACTTCTCAGAGGCTCCTCTGTCTGGAGACTGAGTTATCACTCAGTAATAGTGTGATAACACACTCTTAGTGTGCTATCCTAGTCCTGTTTGCCAGATCCAGAGAGCCAGGCCCGTGTCTCCGGCGGGGCCTGTGACAGTGCTGGGGCACACACAGGTGACAGCCCATGGAAAACTGCTCTCATGCAGCTTCCAGGGCTGCAAAAAGCTGCTTTTGACACTGAAATCCTTCTCCCAGAGCCTAATAAGACACAGGTAGCTTGACAAGATCCTGCTTTGCCAACCCTTTTAGCAGCCAGCATGACCAGCATGGTGCCTGATGTGGAAATGCTCCTGTGGCCCTGGGCGCTTGCCAGCTCTCAGCACCAGGATGTAAACAAACCCTGCTCACTCAACACCTGCTCAAAGACATCAGGGTTCCAAGCAGGTTTGAACTGCCAAAAGAAGCTGCTCCTGCAGTTCTGTGCCCTCTGCAGAGCTCCAAGATCAAAATAGCAGCAGCGCAGTAGCCTGGGGGAGATTTAATAAAAGTGCAGCTAACGCTGGGAACTTCTCAAACAGCTGCTGGGTCTAAACTTCATCCCCTTATTTTGATGTGCAGCTCCCTAATTTTCCTATGCTCTAGGGAAATTTTCCTAGCCCAGTCTGCTCCCAGGAGCCTTCCAGTCCTCCAGGAACAGTTTTGGGATGGAAAATGAGAGGCACAGCAGACAGCAGAAAAGACAACATATGTGAGCACTTTTCTTTGCATTTCATCCTCACCACTTTAACAACAGCTTTCACCTGTCCCTTAAAGTTTGCGGATGATCTGTATGACAATTAAAATGAGCATTTGCTTGTACACAATAAACAGGCCACGTGCATTTTAAACATTTCTATCTGTATATTTGCAAACTTCATAGTGCTTTCCATTTGTTTACAGCCATGCTGTTATCTACTCAGTTATAATCTAACTGGAAAGCACCATTGTGCCAAGAGATGTTATTAAAGCAAAAAAGAAAACAAACAAAAAGGAAGCGAGACAATTAATTGGCACCTCGTATCTCCCAGTCAGCAGCACAGAATTGCAATGGTGTTTTGTCTGACAGTGAAATCAGGTTTATTCCAATGCAGTCTGTAACAATAATCACATTTGCTGCAATCCCACACAACTGAGCAGCCCTCTCAAATTGAAGATAAGAATCCAACAAGCAAAGCAGACACTTGATAATCCAGTGAGAGATCCGTGAATCGTGTCCCGTTGGGAACTCTCTCTCACAAACAAGCCCTGCATTTCCCAGCTCCTTAGGGATTAAGAATTCATGCACAGTGTGGAGCAGGATGCACAGATCCTGGTGTGTCTCCTGACACTGGGCACACACGAGCTACTGCAGAGAAGCTCCCAGGATGAATTTCCATGGAATCCACACTGTTGGGACACAGTGCGCCAGAGCTGCTCTGGGGGCACTTGCAGGGTTTGCATCCAAGTGGTGCTGGAAGCTGCTTGGCTTTCCAGACACATTTCTACCGCTCTATTGGTTGGGAGTTGTAGTTATCTTATCACAAAGTTCCATGCCTCCTTGGTGATGTCTCATGGGCATCTCCTTGCAGCACTGACTCCTTCTTCCTCACAGCACAGCCACCAAACTGCAGCCCTCCCCTCAGCCAGCTCACCCACTCTT
>JAXCLO010000170.1:1022993-1085751 GCA_035583995.1 Arremon aurantiirostris
CAGCGGCACAGCTGTGTGCCAGCTCCTGCCCAGGGGTGCCCTCCTCTCTCCCGCTGGGCACTCACACAGCCCCACAGCTGTGTGCCAGCTCCTGCCCAGGGGTGCCCTCCTCTCTCCCCCTGGGTACTCACACATCAGATGAGCCCGTTACTTCATCACTGAGATACTCATCAGGAGCTCCCCAGCTGGGGCTGCACCATGCATTTGTCCAGCCCTGCAGCCAGCCTGAGCCCTCTGCATTTCCCTGGAGCCTCTCTGGATGCGGGTCTGGCCCAGGAGCAGTGAGGCAGCACCACCCCCTGTGCCAGGGCCAGCAGCACAGCCCTCCATGCCATGTGCATGGGCCGGGTTTGGGGCACAGAACAGCCTGGCTGCTCTCCGCTCACCCACAGCTCCTCGCTGCTCCCACCTTCCCGGTCCCTTTCCCAGCTCAGCTCTCACAGGTCACTGCAGTTTACAGATGCACAGAGACAGATGAAGTGTGAGGGAAAGGCAGCTCGAGTACACGCAGCAAGGAGCTGGAGGAACCGTAACAAACAACATTTTTAAGCCTTATGCTTTGGCAGCTGTGCAGAAGGTGAGGAAAACTCTCTCTGCCTTTAGAAAAGCTCTTTTCAGCCTCTCACATTTCTTACACACCTCTCAAAAATCCATTTTTTTCTTAACCGTGTTAGCTTTTAAGATCACCAAACTAAAATACAAAATATTCCCTTGTCACTCTTTGGACCTCTGTTAATCTTCATCAATTTTTCAGCAGTTCAAAGAGAGTGAAAAACAACACCAATCTCAACCAGTAAACCCAAACAAACACGACTTGGTAGTATTCATATGGCTGCAAATGCATGCATGCATATATCCTCACTATGGTGAGAATCAAGAATTACCCTCTTCAGAGACATTAAACAACAACGAAATGTGTGAAGATTCAACTGGGAGACACAGAAGGTTAAGGAACTAAAGTTAAAGGCAGCAAAATTTTAATTTGAAAACTTTTATACTGCCTTTAAAAACTGAAATCAAATTTTCTTACTGACTTAAGAGTTCTCAAAGTATAATATGAATACATACCATTCACAAAAGCAGAAAGAACACTCATAAAAATCCACCTCAGGACTCAATTAATGACTACAAGGGAGAGGTGGGTGAAGTGCAGTAGTTAACAGCCTCTTGCAGTATCTCCCTTTCTCCCAACTCTGATTTGTGCCTGAAGCATGATCTGGATGACATGAAGCTCACCTGGAGCACCCAAAGAGCGAGGACACAAAATGAACCATATTCAGAAGAGCATTAACTAACACAAAAGTCTCTCTCTTCTGTAAGTTTGGCTGTACTAAGCTAAATCTGGGGCGTGTGGGCTATAAATCCTGGGTTTGTCATTCCCTGACCAAGAGAAGGACAAGGTGTGGCTGAACAGGAGGAGTAAAGGATTCTGTTAGTACAAAGGAGACAAATGTTTGTGGAAAGAGGTGATATTCTAAACTAACCCACAGGGCTGGCTAGCATGATGGATGGATACTCCTCGGGTCCCATAAACATCCTGTCAATGCTGAGACACTGCTGGCAAGGACAGCAGGGTTCCTCAGAGCTGGCCCCCCCAGTTTCAAACACATAAACTCATCATTTCCGCACTTTGCTCAGCCCCAGGATCCTAACAGGACCTGGAGGGGTTTTTTTTAGTCATTATTATTTTTGCTCTGGAATGAAGCCCTGTTTGCTGAGTGAGAGGTGAGGAGGCTCCACACTCTGTGTTTGCCATTTCACCACTCACCTCTTGGCATTCCAGCCCCTAAACCTGCCCCAGTTACTGTCTGTTGGGGTTCAAGGGCAGCACCCACCCAGAACTGTGCTGAGTTTGGTAATCATGCCCAGGAATAGATGTTTTTCTTACAGACACAAGGAAGCAATCAAAAACCCCAAAAAGTGAATCTATTTCCCATTCCCAGTCACCCCAGGACATTCCCCCACCGTGAAGAACATATAACCTTCACCATCGCTCCTGTTTGGTAAACAAGATTCTTTACTAGAAAGACAACCAGATCTAGATCAGCAGACTTCTCTAACTTTTGGGGTTTTTTATGGAGTTCATCCCAGTCCAGCAAGCCTCCCTGCAGAGCTACAGACTAAACATCCAGCTGTCCATGACCAAACAGGCAGTGAAGCACTGAAATTCTTATAAAAATGCCCCTTTCATTTTTTAATGAGGCTTTGAAGTACTTTCATATTCAAATAGTGTAAATATTTCTAGAAACTTGAAGAAAAGTCAGATCTTCATGTATTTACTCCTCAATGTCAAATTCATTTGGTCATAAAGGTACTGACATTTCTGCAGTGCCCACACTATACCATAAGACAATTCCAAGATTTCCCAGCTGTCCAAGCTGCTCCACAGCCAAATTTTGCTGGATTTTTTCCCTTTTTTTTAAAGATTAATTTTTGTGCGGGCTATTTTAAACAGATTACTCCCCCAGCTAATGCAACACCTGAGAGCAGCTGTCCCCGGAGCAAGGGCCAGGAGCAGCAGCAGGCACCCCAGAGGCACCTGCACTGCCCAGCAGCGCTCTCCACTCCCCCTGCCCCCTTTCATTGCAGGGGAAGCGCTGGCATCCAGGGCCAGCCGGGGGCTCAGGGCACAGCAAGGGGGGCTGCTCGGGGCTGAGCTGCTGAGCACTGCCCCGGCTCAGAGAGGCTGCCCGTGCAGAGCTCCCAGCGAGTACCTGCTGCTGCTCCTGCCCTCAGTCACACCTCTGGCGACAGCCGCTCTTTCTGACAAGGGGAATCCTAGCACAAAACGCAGGGCTCTAACATCACCCCTCAGCTTCCTCAATACTTTTCTTCTTGTCCGAATGGCTTCCTAGTTTGTCCATACCTAGAGCTTTCCCCAGCCTTCCTATTCATTTGAAAACTCTCATTTTTTGACGTAAGTGCTGACCACCCATCCTTTTTGAGGGGGACAGCACTTGCCTTTATGAGAAGTGAATGGTGCAGAAAGAGACATGTTGGTATTGTAAATAAACTTATTCTGGTCTATTTCCAACAGTGTAACAAAACTCTGTTCTGACTATTAGAAATACATTTAAATCAAGCCATTATGGAAAGCTTCTCAGATGATTCACTCAGGTCTAATTCCTCACAAACTTCTAAATTACAGGCATTTGTAGGCCCAAGAAGGCAAATTATTTCTCTGCTCAGCAGCAATACAGAGCCACTGGAGCAGAGTTTCCCTTTTGAATTGATCACCGGTCATCAGGACTCATCACACCCTGGGACCAGTCCTTGAGTGCCACCATTGCGAACCAGCTTTATTAGCTTCACCTGCTGACCAAAATGAGCCTTCATGTAGATGTCACTTGAAATGCCTGGAAAAACAAAAATAACGCTGCAATTGCAACACCAAAGTGTTCAAAGAAAAGGTAACGTGTTACTGATTTTCAAAACAACTCCTAAAGCAACAAGAGAACCTATACATACTCCTAGAAAAAGGTATGACTTCAACAGTGAGCTAAAATGCAGCACTATCAGAATTGGATGTTACTAAAAACTTAAGTGTTAAAAAATAATAAATCAGACATAGAAAACTACAAACTTCATGGAATAAGTAAAGTTGTATTTCCTATTCTTTCCTTCTGGTGATAGGAAATTTGGTGTTCATGTTCTCAGTTTTGTAACAGCAAAGGTGAGAGAAAAAGGGAAAGGCACAGATCTCCCCAAGGGATTATTTCAGGAGAGAAATGCTCATGATGCTGTGAATAGTATAGAGGATTTAGCAATCTGACTCATCAAAAGACAGTAAATGACAATTGATGTTCATTTACACATATTATTCAGAATGCATCTCACAGTAACAATTTGCTTTAGCTCTGTCAAGTGAACTTCCTTTCACGTGAGCATGTGACGAGGAACCACTCCCCAGAACCCTCTGTGCTTTGTCCTATTCCAATAACACCAACCATGCAAAATATTAAGTTGTCTAAAAACGTGAAGATGTTACATTTTTACCTTTAGTCATGCAGAAGCCTTAGAGGTGCTCAAGATTTATTTAGCATAATGTCAAGTGTCCCTTTTCCTGGAAGCCATCTCATCCCCAGGTAGTAACAGAGAGCAAACTGGGCTTTGATGGAAACAATGGTTTGTGTAATCGCTGCCAAGATCCTTTCTGAACTGCTATAGCATGTGATGGATGTATACAGCGTGTCTGGATTTAACCAGCAGTCACTTTTATTAAGTTTAATTACTTCACTCTGTGCCTTTCAGTGAAGGCAGTGTTAAAACAAAGGCTACCTCATGGAATAATAAAACAAACAAACAAACATGCAGCAATTGCAAAACACCACAAGTATTTCCTGATTTCCCGAGGCCCAGAGTCTCTCTTCACAGTTTTGTAAACTCTGACACCTTTTATCACCACAGCAGCAAACTACAGCCTAAAGGAATGGGATTTGGCAGATTTATTGAAAAAACAAGTTTTCAGCATGGTGATTGGACACTTAATACCATACTTAATTTCTACTGTTGTTTAATCTGCTGCTGACAGGTGACACATTTTAAGTCAGTGAGTAGTGTTTCTCACTTTTAGGTACACCTGTGCATTTGAATTCAAATCATGGACAATTTTGACATTTAGAACTTCAGTTTCTTCTTTTTAGCTTCATTCTGGAGCTTTGTGCTCCACAAGATCTCAAGCAGAAGTGGTTCCTGTACTTTAATGTGACAGGAAGACAGGAATAAATGTTTGAAATTAAAATTCTAGAAAGAGTTCAGGTGGGAGTACAGATAAACACCAAACAATTGTAAGTGAGCATCACTCCAATTACAAATGCAGGAGTTCAGGAAGGGATCCAAGGACATAAAACAACAGCAAGATCCTAAGAGTGGATTATTAACTATAAATACCATGAAAACAAACTTCCAAACTGCATTAATATCAGCAGTCTTTCCTTTCTAAGTGCAAGGAAAGGTTTTGGAAAGAACACAATGTAGTACCTCAAACAAAACCAAAACAACTACAACTATCAGCTGCTCTGTGACCACATCCTGAGGACACAGTTGTCTGTTTCCAAACTCTGACACAGGCTCGGACTTTGGATTAATAAAATGCAATGAAAGGTCAGGATCATTTTTTAGTAATAACTTCTAAATCCCTGTGTGTTTGAAATAATCCCTGCTATGGTCAGGTACTTTAGTTCAAACCAAACTTTATTAAAGTTTCGACATGATTTATTAGGATCTTTTTCAAAATACACAGATATATTAAAAACTAATAAGCTGTGAGGAACATAGATGTTACTTTAAAATCTAAAATTAGGAAAGTGACATTATAATTTGCTGGTTTTCTGGATGATTTCTGAGAAAACAAGAGTGACCCACATTGCTGGCTTAAAATTTCACACAAAGCTAAGGTGATCTCTGGCAATTGTTCCAGCAGTCTAGAGTGCATTAACATCAAAAAGCTGGATTCACTGTTTGACAGCTGGCAGTGTGTTAGACGTAGGTATTTGTTGGAAGTTTAAACTAACTACAAATTTCTTGGTACCCTGCATAGAGCTGAGGAGCCACAGTCACCATGGAAATGCACAGGGCACTTACACTCCTTAGATTGTCATTGTGCAGTTTAACCCGTGGCATCAGTAAGATGTTGGTATCCATCACAGAAGATGCAATGCTGCTCAGATTCCATCCAAACACCCTTCCCTTCCCTTATCTCAAAGGTAGGGGAATGCAGGCAGGGCATTATCAGCTGGCTGGAATGGAAATTACCCTTTCTGCATTGCTATAGCATGTGATGATGTTTTCTGCCAAGATTTCAAGCTCACATCACAGAAAATCTCCCAGTCTGTATGAGGAAAAGAAACTCCATGGGGCTCACAGTGTGTGCTTCAACATTCCTGTGCAAAGAGCAGCTCTGGGAATCACAATGACATTTAATGGATGGGGAACAATAACAACAACTGCCTGGCCTAAACCCTGTTGCAGAGGTTCACCCTGTTTGTTTTTCTCACCCCTCAGCAGCCACTCCGGCTGTTGTATGCAAAGCCAGCACTCATCATCGATTGCTCAGGAAAAACACAGCCCCTTTGGGGCAGGAGGAGTCAAAGGATCCAGGCTGAGCTGGGGGTGAGCCACACGGCTGAGTCCTGCATGGACACTTTGCTCTTTCCCATGTTCCTCTGCCTCCCTCTGAAGAATGAGGCTAGCAAGGCTTGTCTGAATTACAGCCTTGGGGATATGCTAAGTGCCCCTTTCACCACCAGTAACACCCAGTGCTAACTCATTAACAAAGTGGGCATTTTGCTGAAGATGAGACTGCCCTGGTTCTAAACACAGGGTATCACAACTAGGCAGGGTTGGAAATAAACTGCTGCCCAACATGTGGAAATCCAGAAGCCCTCTTTCCAGCAGGATAAATACAGACAGCCACGTTGGAGACACACCAGGTTATCATTTATTTACATCTTTAATCTTGTAGAGAAGCAAGAGCAAAAGCAACTGGTTGTGAACTTTGAGTTATTATTCCTTCATTATGGTAGGTAGGTGGCAGAGTAAGCATTTCTTGTCAATTTGTTTCAGCCACATTTCTTTTTAAACGGCTGTTGTGCCACTGCCCAGAAGCTCTGAAAACAATAGGAAAGATTGTGCAGCAAATGCGGCCAAGGATAAAGGAAAAACACCCCAAATCCTTTAGCTGGCAAGCTGATGGTTAACCAGAAGCAGAAAATGGGAATGCATAAAACATGGCATCACAGTCTGTTCACTAATCCCTGCCTCAGAGAGCACCTGCAATCTGCATATTCATTTCTGCTAATGAAATATTAAAGCAGCTCTCTTGACACGGTGCCCTGCTCCCCGTCACTGCCGAGGCCAGGAGGTGACAGCTGCTCTCTGTGCTGCAGGGAGCTGCCTGAGGCTGCTCAGGGCTTTATCTGACCAGCAGCCCACAGTGCCACGCAGTCACTGCTGAGGCATTCAGCTGTTTATATGCTTCAGAACGCACCCCAAACGTCACCCTGGACATGAATGCATGGCTTGTGCAGAAACGGGGCAAAACCAGCCCTGCCAGCTGGTGAAGGGCGGGGTGGGGGGTGCTCCAAGGCAGAACTCTCCCAGTTTCTGCTGGATGCACTGGGCTCCGTGAGCTATTCATAATAGAGACATGGAATTTCTGAAGGAAAGGCATCTCTGTTTTTGATTGCTCCAAGCGCATGATTTGACAGAGTATTCCTAAAGGGATAAAAATAAAAGTGTTGGTATGTAACCCATTAGTCCTGTATGGAGACAGAAAGGAGCGCTGGTTTGGCCTGCTGGCACACACAGCCCTTGGAGCCTGCTCTGACAGCTCCTCACAAACAGCAACATCCACAGCATGCTGAGGAACCCATTTATCCAGACTTTTCTGGAGCAGCTGGTGACACCAGAGTCAGGGGACTCCATTTCTCTGAATCCCTAACTTCAGGATGTCATTTCAGTGTCAAGCAGCAGGAGAGTGGGAGCTGATCCCTCTCCGAGCTCCTCCTCATCATCCTCATCACTGTTCTTTCTTGCCAGCAGCTGCTGTGACCCCTCTTGTGCTGAGGAGGAAGGGGACACACACAGCACAAACAGAGGATAAAGTTCTGCCCCCACAGCTCCGTGGGGAACACTCCCACACGGGCAGGGAGAGGAATAGCCCTTTTTTCTTCTGCTCCCTGCAAAGGTGAGAGCACACACTCCATGAGCACATTGCTGACCAGGGCACAGAGAAGTGAAATGGGTGGGGAGGAGCACAGTAATTGAAAAGAGAAGGAAGGAACTAACACAGGAAAAGCCACAGGAAGCAAGGATGGGGTGTCTGGCACTGATGTGGGCTGGGGCAGCATGTCAAAGTGCCTGAGATGGCCACGCTTTCACTGTGCTAGAACAGAACAGTAGATAATTTCCACTTCAGCTTTCCCAAACTATTTGGGATAGCACAGGCAAGGCTATTTTTAGAGATTATTCCAAGTATGAAGCTGGGTTTCTGCAATATGGCTGTAAAGGAAGGAACTGTGTGGAATATACACTAAGAAAGACCAAAAGAAAAACCAGACTGGTGCCTGTGTGTGGGGTGAAAAAGAGGGAAGTGGTGGCAGGAACACTGCCAGCATTCCAGGCAAGGGCAGGGGGGTCACTCACTGACCAGGCAGCTCAGGAGGGGGGTGGCAGGGATCCTGGAGGGGAGGAGAGCAGTACTGCCCCATGCTGCACACAGACCGACACAGGAATGGGGAACAGGCCTGGAAAGGTGAAAGAACTGATTCTAGATGTGAGGGTGGAGGCCAAAGAAAGAGCAGTCTGTTAGGCAGCCAGAAAATGCAGTGAGAATCAACAGATATAACCAGTTACATCATAGACATTGATAAAGGGACCCTCGCAGAGACAGAGAGAAAATGTTTTGCCATTTGCACTTTCTGGATGGACTGAAGTGCTCTCAAGTGGTGCTCAGCCACTCTGGCCTCCCACAGCTCAGGAACAAGTGGCACACAGGCTCAGCAAAGGCACAGCCCATCACAACACAGAGCAGCGCCGCACCCAAAGGATGGCAGACCCCTCAGAAAGTGGAGGCAACGTTTTTATGTGTCTAAAACCAGCTTTGTCTGCATCGCCATTAAGCATTTCCAGCATAATAATTACCATTGCAAAGAATAAAAACTTGAGCCCAGCAGGCTTTTCCCATAAGAAAACTGGTCAGCTAGTTCAGACTGCTTTTTTTTCCTGTCACATACCTATTAAATGCCTCAGACTGTTTAATGTGATAAAAATGTCTAGACTGGTTTTTGACTGAAAGCTGAGGGAAGAGTGTTCTTTGCCCTTGGCTAGCAAACCCCTTGTAAGCACAATAATGTGAACGCTGTCCTTCTGCAGCCCACACCTTCTGCATACATCCATAAATCCATTGCAGCAATCTTCAGAAATCTTGAGATGTGATAGACCAGCCCAGGAAAATGTCAAGCATATAGGTGCAATATAGTATATATGTAAATACAATACAGTATATATGTAAATACAGTGTTACTTTGCAAGGAAAAATCTACAGTTTATAGTCAGGGTACAGGCATTGCTGAGGAGAAGAAGATGACAGCACCTGTCACAAGCCAGTTAACAAAATCTTCCCAAAAAACCCAAAAATATTCTGGTGAAACTGATGGAGAGCAAACCAGTTGCTGAAGCAGACAGTAGGGCTGAAGCAAGGAATCCCAATGGGCACATCAGGAAAAGCATTGCCACATGTGAGTCAGTGCATTCAGAGCTTTGTGGTCCCGAGCTGCCCGCAGTCTCCAGCAGCTGTTTATTTTTGTGTAACTAAATTTCTAACATAATTACAATCACTCTAAACTTAGATGCAAGCACAGAGTTTATACTAAAAATACCTCTGGCAGTGAAATTACCCAGCTCGAGTGGTGCTCACTCCAGCCCTTTCTGTGTAGGGGCTCTGAGTGTGCACCTGTGCAGTGGGTGTGCTCAAGGGACAGGCGCATCTGATTCCTGTCAGCAGGGGGATTCATGCTGGAACATCAGCTGCACACCATGGAAAAGCCTGAGGGGAAACACTATCCCTGCACACCACTCCTTGTGGCCAACTCCTGCAGGAAATAAAAGTTGCCAAAGGAATTCATGGACAGCAGGATGTGACAGGAACAGCACTCTGGCCGGGTCACAACTGGACTGTCAAACCACGTATCAGAGCCCCACTTCCACCTTCCTGTACCCTGCTTGTTCCCAAAGCAGTCCTAGCATCCTGAGGACAATTTTTTTGTTTAAAATGCTCTTAATCTCCCTTTCAAGGCCCTAATTAGCTCTTGTTTCTGTGATCAGACCATAAAGTGCACTGCCAGTCACAGGAGCTGAAAAAGAAACAACAGAACACACCCTGCAGGAAAACAACTCAGGGCTTGGGAATATCTATGGGAAGGTTGTTTCAAGGAAGGAAAATGGCAGCCTTTCCAAATCAAAAGACCAAGGGCAAAAGGATTTGTACAGTAGAGGTATGGACCCACCACTGAGGCAGAAACTGGTTCCCATTCTCCTTAAGATACCATTTCCCCTGAGCAAGTCAGAATACTCCCCTCTGTTAAAAGCAAGAATGTGTTTTTTCAGCATTATCAGGGAAGGTGATTTTATTGGTTGTGGAACACTTGGATACTATACAACTCCACTATACAGTGGAGAACAGACCAAGCAAGATCACTGGTCACTGTCTAAAATGAATCTTTTGTGAAATAACTACATGTGCAAATTGAAAGCTTGCACCAGGGAGGTTGCACACTGTGGGTTTGCTGTTTGCTTAAATATTATCATAGAGTTTAGATCATCAATCTCTCCTTTTGTCAGCACATCTCCTGCAGGGTTGGTTCCTGTACAGTCCATGTCCATGTCAGAGGGTGCTTTGCACAGTCATGGCACGGCTGAATTGAATCCCTTCTTTGCTCCATTTGTTCTTGTCTTTGGGCATCTGAGTGAAATGGCACATGAAGGGAAAAGGGACCAGCCCAGGTGGTGCTTCTCTTGCCATCCCCAGGAACACAGAGTGGTCTGCAAGTGCTTTGAGCGGAGCAGCTGG
This sequence comes from Arremon aurantiirostris, assembly GCA_035583995.1. NCBI lineage: Eukaryota > Metazoa > Chordata > Aves > Passeriformes > Passerellidae > Arremon > Arremon aurantiirostris. The sequence goes on from JAXCLO010000170.1 coordinate 1,033,564, forward strand.
CAGCAGCCTCCTGAAGGCAGGCAACCAGGCTGTGCTTACTGACGTACCAGCTTGCTGGCAAGGCTTCTTTGGATGGCAGATAAAAGCAGCACAGGGAAGGGAGAGGCTGCTGCTTCTCCTGAAACAGAAGTGCCTGGCACAACACCAGAAATAATAGATTTCATAAATAAACTAACCAAGCTTTCCCTTCCTGAGTTGTATTTCTGCTGTTTTCTCAAGACCTCAATCGCATAGGCTCGTTAAGGGTTAATGAATAATGCTGCTCATTGCTGTATGCAAACTAAAGATCTGTGTGTGAGCAAGGTGAGGTAACAGCCCAGCCCTGAGTACTGAACCAGGTGATGGCACGGATGAGCTCTGCCCCAGGCAGGCAGGGGACCCCCGTGTCCTGTTGTGTCCCCAGGCTGGTGGCACAGTGTGCTGGAGCCCACCCCGATGAGGGCAGCCAGAGCCTCCTCCCTGCAGGGACCCCACACAAACCCCCACAGCTCTGTGTCTGCCTGCTCACAGTGCCAGCAGGGCTGAGCCCCGCGGAGCCCCCAGGGCCAGGAGGGGACAAGGCAGCTCCTGTGACTGAGGAGAGCAGTGCTCACCCTGCTCCTGCTCCCTGTGTGACGATGCCACTGCTGCCAGCCCGAGTGCCCCCATCCCAGCCAGGGCACGGCCCGACACCGGTGGAAAGCTCTTGTGCTTTTGTTCTTTCCTGCTGCTTCTGTGCAGTGACCAGGTGACACAGCAGCCACAGCACCAAGGACACACTGGAGCACTCACAGAGCCAAGAGCAGCAAATTGCATCTCACACACACTGACGGGAAAGACCATCAGCATTTTGAAAACTGGCTGACTTTGAGAGTCATTTCTCTCACCTTTGATACTCTGCAGCCCATTTTGCCAGGACTCTTGGTCTGATCTCCCAATCCTAAAGCATGTTTGCCACTTCTTAAATTTTACAACATACTGAAAACTTGGCTTTAAGACCTGGTTACAAAGCCATCCAGGAACTTGCTTAATATAACTTTAAAAAGCAAACCCACAGCCAACAGGTACCCTAGCTAGTAAGCTGAAATATTTTCAAGAGTCTATTTATTTATTAATAAATCCCATGATTTATTAAGAAATTAAACACAAAGAAACAGCAGAAGTTGTTTTTGAAGCTGTGGTTAAACAACCACCTGATCTTGAAGTTCAGGATGGCAATACTTGAAAATCAGGTGGAACACAAAATCCTGCAGGTGCTGGATGTGATAAGAAGGGAAACCCTGCTTTTCCTTGGAAATCCAAATTCACACACAAGATAAGGAGGAATAAGTTACTCAGGCAAACTTCTCACTGTGGCAGAACTATCAGATCTAGGAAACAAAGGCTGCTCTTTTCAAGCTGCGTAAGGGACAGTACTCCATTACAGTTAAAGAAATCAAACTTCCTTTTGCTTTCACACCCGGTCCTGACAGGCACAAGATAACATTATCTCTACCCAAACCTGCCTTTCTCAGTTGCGGCTGTGTTTTGGAGTAGAAGTACAAAACCAGGAAAGAAACCAGGCTGATACACTGAGATAAAAACCCCAAAGCTAACAGAAAGGCACAGAGTAGGTATGAGCTCCAGCCACGCTCCCTGAACCCCTGTGACTGCCTGTGCCACAAACTGAACTTGAGCTCCATCAGCAATCCCACCAGCAATACAGCTCTGCAGAGCAAAGCCACCCACTCTGCAATCAAACCTGCAGCTGCACTCAAGGCATGCACACACAGACCTGCCTTACCAGCGTACTCAATGTTGTTTACAGAAATATTCTTAAAAAAACCCATGAGCTACATCTTTAAAGTTTCAGTTAATGTTTTAAACAAGAAAAACCAAAATAAATGTATAAAAATTCAGGTGCTTTTTTTTTGGTTGCATTTGTTTTTCATGCATGGGTATTAAGAGACTTCCCTTTTTTTCCTGCATCAAGAGTACAGAGAGAATGTGACACCTCTATCCACCTTCTGCTCACACACAGAAATCCCTGGCATGAATTAAGGGATGTTTCCAGCTGGAACAAGGCAGTCCCTGAGTGCCCACACTGGTCAGGGACCTGGTGTAGGTGAGACCCCACTGGCAGGAGGGCAGCAGCAGCTCAGGAATGCTCCAGCCGAGCCTTCAGTGGCACATTCACAGCGTGCAGAGGTGTGAGCCAGCTCTGAGCTGGCTGTGCTTCCCCTGCTCTCTGGGGTCCAGCTCCTCAGCCCCACACAGCTCCCTGGCTGCTCAGTGAGCTCCTCAGGCACACACAGCTCCCTGTGCCACAGCCAGGCTGCTCCCAGCTGGTTCCCGGGAATGATGCTGTGCAGGGCAGCCACAGCTTCTGCTGCACTGTGAGTGCTCCTTTGGAGTGCATCCACAGCCGCCCAAACCAGGCTGGCTGAAAGCCCTCTAGTATCACAAAGCAACCAGAGATGATTCTGGACTGCAGTGATACTCTCCAAAACTCTGCAGTAACACTGGTATTTCTTCAGAACAGCCTGCAGATACTGAAACCTTCATAAATCACTCTGTATGAACAGTGTTGCTCTAATACTGATTTTGTGTTGTGAAAATGAGTACCTGCTCCTCTGTAACATGGCAAGACACTGAAAACACAGCTCTCTAATAGATTTCGGTCTTCCAACTATGAGCCCCTCCAGGCAGGTGCACTGCAAACTAAAATTACTACAGCCAAAGCATGGGTGAAATCCAAACCCTGGGTTTGTACTCCAGCCTTTAAAATTGGAAGTTTTCTTCAACAAATCCACTGTTTAAGGATTAAGTTGAGACTGAAACTCAGGAAACTGAAGCAAACTGAACCAGGAAAAATAGGCATTTTTCCCCACTGACTCCAACCTGTGCTCAGCTTACATACTGCTGCTCAGGAAGGGTCCAAGAGAACCCCACAAGCATTTGAAGAATTTGCAAACAGTGCTTCGATGTAAACCCTCCACTGGCCAGAGTCAAGTGACCCATGTCAAGAACACCTTGAATGGCACGTCAAACCTATTTTGTTCTCATTCTGCAAAAGACATAAGCAAACAATGATACATGGTGGCAGAGATCACACAGAGATGACACAGAACTGCTCTGCTGCCCTCAGGGAGGAGCCCAGTGCCTCTGCTGTGAGCACTGGGAGAGGGAACTGGGCTGGTGCCACACCTGGGAGATGCAGAGGATGCAAGTGCCGGTGTTCTGCTGGCAGAGAACCAGCCAGTGTGACACACATGCTCATCACAATTTTCACAACTTGTTCTGTTGCTCCCAAAGCCCTTGACAGCACCTGGTTAAACAGGAATCTTTGCATCCATCTTCCACACAGAATCACAGAACCAACTGCATTGGAAAAGATCTCTGGGATTACTGAGCCTCATGTTCAACAGAACACGTGTGTGTGTACCAGAGCAGGGCACTGAGTGCCACATCCAGCCCTTAATGGAACTCCTCCAGGCACCTCAATTTAAAAAGATGACAAACTACAAACCCAGAGGACATACACCAAAACTAAATTGAAGGGAAAATATTAGACAGCATTAATGACTTTAAAGACATTTTGTCCACTGAAATCTTACAATCAATGGTACAGGTTTACCTTTTCACAGAATGCTAATCTTATTGTTCATTAATATATGCTGACATGTAGTAATCAGCTTCTTGAAGTTAAAATTTTTGTAGACATCTGGAGGGACCGATGGTCTTGAATTAAAAGAGGATTGTTTGATATTTTCACCCTAATTTCCAGCACATTGTATATATTCAACTGTTCTTAAAAAAAAAAAAAAAAGTACAAGGGGAAAATTCCTCTTTACATCTCTTTGGAATTAGAAAATCAAATTCTAGTACAGTCATCTGTACACTTGGCTGTGCACAGCACTGTCCATCAGATGGTTGGAAAGCTCCCCAGAAAAACAGACCCCTCTCAGAAACAAGGCTATGAATGACAGAAACAGAGATGACCTAAGCGAATAATTGCATTCTCACTCTGCAGATGAGAAGTGGCATCCATTTTATATATCAAGGGGCAATTTTCACCAGAACTTCTAATCTGACATGGCACAACGAGTCCCCTTGTGCTTTAACATCCTTTCTGGGTGGGATGGCAGAGTTTGCTCAGCTGGATAGACAAAGCTCCTCCAAATCCAGGTCTGAGAGCCAGGGACATTCCACAGGAGCACGGGGATATAATGATAATTATAATGCTAAGATACATGCTCAGTGATGTGGCCAGAAACACCAGATTCAGCTCACTTCTGTGAACTCCAGAGAATGATTTACATGTTTCAATCTTTAAATCCACTTGCAAATCCAGTCCAAATACTGTGTGAAGTCAAAGCACAGCCTGGTCCCTCCAAGTCTGGGGTCACAACTCTACCTGCACCTCCCAGTCCACTCCTCTGAACATGTCAAATGCCCACTAATCATTTCCCTATGGATTTTGACTTGTTTGTAAGGTCAGCTTTCTGACAGTCACAGAGTCACAGCTGCCACAGTCCCTATCAAATGATTCAGGGCAGCCTGGAAGCTCATTCCAAGTACAACACATTCTTGCTTGCATTCTTGCTTCTTGTCATCACAGGATTTATCCCAACCCACTGTGAGAATTACCCCCACAGAAGCCTCTAACAGATTTCCATTACCACACAAGTTAATGATGAAATAAGCACCCTGCTTCTACTTCATTTTGGTGCTCCTCAATCAGAGCTGGCAACATTTCTAATAGTCATTGCTAACGATCGAGCCAAAGTAAAATTCAGCACCTCATCACGTAGGATCTGCCAGATTTTCAGCTCATTTGCAGGATTTTTTGTTCTTATTCCATGCTTTGAATATGCTTGGATCCAAAGCCATTTTCCCTGAGGTACCTTCCAAAATTCACAAACTAAATGCTGCAGAGAAATCTGCAATTTATAATAAGATTTAAACTTTGCTTAGTTTTGTAATTCCCTCTATTAAATCACTTTTATTAGATGCTCTTAATGTAAGTGCTTTACCAGAATGGTCATTTCTTGGAAAATATGACTTCAGCCACATTAAAGCAACCAAGACTCCTATTTGCAGTGATCTCTTCTCAAGAGAAAGGAAACAATACAAATAGACTGGGCAGACTAAAAAGGACAGATTAAAATCAATGTGAAGATGTCATCAGGTCTAGCGGCACATCCAAGTGCTGTCAGCTGCACAAGATGTGACTGGTGCTGTGATGCCTGAGAGGCCGGCCTAGAACAAAGCAGGGATTTATTTAAAGGCCTCAAGGGATACACCTTGGGCTGTCACACATTTCCACACTTTTATAAGTTTTTAAAGCCCATTTCCACACTGTGTTCAATTGTCCAGTTCCAGCTCCAGGTTGTGCAGTCCCATCCTCCTCAATTCCCTGCTGCTCACACTTTTTGGGCCTGAAGTTGCAAGTTCTTGGGCTGGAAAAGGATTGTGAAGAGAACTTGCTAACACTATATGAAAGTTCAGAGTTACACACTAATGCAGTACAGAATCTGGAAAATATGAAAGCTAAAACTTAAGGCACCAGGTGAACTCCACTTAAGAATAAATACTGGCTTCATTTCAATCTGATTTTCTTCAGCTGTGCTCTACGTGCTTGGAAATACTAACAAGCACAGCTTTTGCTACTAGATAAGATCTTGCCTTTTGGGTAGCTCTACCTCAAATTATTTCTCTCCATAAAATGAGCAGGCTGTTCTAAATTCAATATTTAGTGACTAAAAGATCCAGAAGATTTAATCTTCTTATGTGCTGCCAATCTCATTCAAACTAACCTGTGCCTTAACAGCAGGTTTTGAGATTTTGAATATATGTGCACACACACACATACAAACAGTTTATATATATATATGTAACATGTATGTAACATGGATTTTTCAATGCACAGAGACTGCTTTGAGATACCTCATTGTTAGCTAAACATATTTAAAATTTTTGCATGTTTATGCAAAGTTTAATTGCTTCTAAAGGATTCAAGGTTACAAGTTTTATGCAGAGGGACACAGATGTTAGATTTAATAAATGATTGAAAGACTAAATCCCAATAAATCACTAAGTGTCTGACTTAAAGCAGTTTTGATTGTTAATGTACAATAACTTCAAGACTTTTTAGTAAATTAATGACCATAGCTTCATGAGAGATGTTTATAAAAGGTCTGTACATCTTTACAGATAAATACCCCAAACAAACCAAAGTCAACCCAAAAACCCACAAACAAATCCTAAATACAAGACAACCACCAAAAAACCCAAAGCAAACATTAGGTCCTTGACCGGGAGGAGTCTTATAAAGTAATGTACTCATAAAATAATGTAATTATTCAGACCCAGGAAGGGCCAAATCCATTCGACTCAGAGATGTGACAAATTTTCACCTTTACTGCTCCAGAGGAAACCAGCTCTGCATGCAACCTATTCAAAGGTTTTCACTGTTCTTTGCCCTGGAGAAGATTTTCCAACTCTCAAAGGTTTCCAAATTTCAAATTTCTTACCCCAGACAGCACAGCACATGGCTTTTCCCCTTTCTCTTTGCAGAAACCTATTGAATGTTTCAAAGCCATGGTTAAGCCACGATCAGTTTTCCAAAGATCAGTTCTGGAGACTGCAATCTGCCCAGAAGCTCCTCAGTTGCTGCAATGAGCTGCTGTAGAAGATGCTTACTGACAGACCAGGTGGTGCAGGGTGCTCCTCCTGAGGTCTGTGCCCAGCACTGGGTGCCCCAAACCCTCCCCAGCACTTTGTTACCATGAACAATGAGCAAGCACACCAACTCCAGTAATGACCATTCCTTCAGAAGCCATGGAGAGCACTACAACAAAAAACCCCAGTCCAAAGCAGAAGCACACCAGGTATGAGTTAGCTCTTGTGCTGGACTTGCATCAAACCCTGCAGGAGTTTCTTGAAGAGCCCTAGAGAAGCTGCCTTCTAGAGGAGCTGCCTTTAGGCTCTTTGAAAACTCAGCAGTAGATATTAATTTAAGATTTCTGGCAAGTTCAGTGGTTCAATGATTTTCTTTCCCCCCTGAAATACGAGCAGTAATTAAAAATACTGATTTCCAGTATGACCTATAATCAGGAGTTCAGATGTGCAGACTGGCACGTGTACAAAACGTGCATTGTGTGAGAGATGAAACACCAGCCCATGCCAAGCCAGTGGGCAGAAGGAATCCTGAAAGTGCTCCTGAAAGCATCCCAACTTATGCAACTTGGCTGGGAGTACTCTGCTTAAAGAACAAGCCATTGAAAGTTTGAAAGAAACGTGGTAAATATTTTTGCTACATAGTTTCCAGTTTATACAATTCTGAAATAGTTCTCCTCTTTAAATATAGGATATTTTAAAATCAATTATTACAAAAATAAGGATGCCCAGTAAATAGGAACACAAATCTTTAAGGGCTGCAAAATAAACTGGATTTTATCTCAGTGCCAGACCGATGCTTTTAGCTGCTTCAAATAGAAAACAAATGAGGGACCAAAGCACTTTTCTACACAATCCTTATTACCATGTTTAGGACACTGAAACAAATTATAGTACTTGCACGAGATTTACTACCTAAAATTTTCAATGCAGCTTCTTTTAATCCTGGATTTAAAAGATGCAGGGACTGAAGGAAGAATGAGAACAGCATGAGCTTTCTGAGCCAGCTTTCCATGCTGTCCCATCTGAGAAAAGAAGTGAGGAGCAGGGTCCAACAGTAACATCAATGCTGTGCTCTGCCACCACCTACAAAGGGTTAATGACCCTACTACAGCTGGCTGCACTCAGCACCCACGCTGTGCCTTGCAAGAGGGCTCCTCTGGTACCTTGAGGTGATGCTGGAGAAATACAGCAAAGAGGAGTCTCCACCCATGACTCTGCAAGGACACAGCAGCAGGAATCTCTGCTGAGCAGGAACACGTACAACCTTCCAGTGCACACCTCTGCTCTGCGACTGCCATCCCGCAGGGAGCAAACACTGCTGTCTGACCACCAAGCACCAGGAGAATGAAATCCCTTTTCTCAGCTGGAAATTGCGATCTCTCTGGCCATTGGAACACTGCAGTAAGATGAGGGACAGGCAAGCAACAACACATAATTAGCAGATCTACAACTTCCTCTTGATTGCCAAGGCTTGTATAAATAACGTGTAGACACTACTCCTCCTGTCTGCCTGTCTGAGGATTAAAACATGTTTTGTTTTTTAATGGTACCTACACAGCCAAGGAATGCAGCTACCATTAAAGGAACCTTCAGTGACATCAGCATGTTTCAATTAACAGAACTAGCTGGCTAGTACCTGCCAGGACTTATGTCTATATTTAGATTTATTTGATAGCTACAGTAAAATTAATGAGTGAACACATACTGAGAGTGTTTCCAGGATTTGGACCCAACTGCTGAGGAGAAACAGGACCTCGACTAAATTCCTTTTCCTGTTAGCTTAAATCTGGCCATATCCCAAAATTTTTGGGATTTAAATAATTTACACTCAGCCAGTCAAAATGTTCCTGTACCCTCCACACAGACTCTTTCACAAGAATTTCAATGGGGAATTAAAATACACCACTCCTGCCTCTGACAGCAGCAAACATTTCAGAGTAAGCACAAGGCAAAGATGAAAATTACAGTGGGAGGCAATCACACTCATTTGCCAATGTAACCGAGAACTCTACAGTCCTTTTCTAAGTGTAATGAATTTGCAAATATTAAGATTCATGTGATCACTTCACCTCAGCTTAATTACTCTCCCAAGAGAATATCATATGCATAAGCAGTGCCAGCTGTAATCCCTGATTCACAGTTTAAACACTTATGCAAGATCATCTTCTGCGAGAGAGGAGGAAAGCCCGCATTACAGACAGCAGAATTATAGGAAGCAGGGAAGGTGACAACTCGAGGTTTGCCAACCCTGGAATTACACTGAATGCTTTTAACTTGAACTCCTCCTGGAGCACAGCCAAGGATCTGGTATCAGGGGATGCTTTAGAGCAACATATTCCGCATGCAAAAGTGCCAAGAGAATATGTTAGGGAAATTAAATCGTTCTGTTCCACTCCTCAGCACTCATGGAAGCCCGGGCAGAGGCTGGTAATTAGCTCATTTACATGAACTCTGTGCTGAACAGTATTTAAAGGAATCCCAGCAGTACAGTGTTGCAGGGGCAGGACAGCGTGGCCCGACTGCCATCCCTGTGGCCGGGGCAAGACAAGCCACTTTTAGCTGCACGAGGATGGGCAGCAGGACGGCTGGAAATAGCTCCATCTCTGCAAATTGACAGTTCAATATGTAATTTCCTCACAAAGAGTCTCATCAGTGTCCCATTGAAGTGGACTGCAGAGCTGGATCAGGAGAGGCAAGGAATGCAGCCCTCAGTTCAACAGCCTGTAGGAAAGCAGGGAGCACTGCTGGTTCATCCGGCCATCCTGGGGCTGGCACCAGCACAGGCAGCAGGGCAGGCAAAGCTCTCAGTGCCACGGGGGATGCTGTGAGGGCATTTCCTGCAACAGGTGGATGTTATCTATACAGGTTTTCAGATAGTGGAGCTCAGGGGTTTATTTTGAAATAACCCTTCCCTGTGTATGGTGTTTTATCTTCCCAAACTGCAATTCTCCAGTTTTAAGTCAACCCATTCCGAGGTTTGCCACTATAAAAATGTGGCAAGATTTGAGGCACAACGAACCACATTTAACAGGGAGAACAAGTTATACCTGCACATTCCTCTGCTTTACACCACTAATCATCTGCTCATGGCTCTGCAGTCACTATGGTACATTATCTCTCTATAATCTCATCAATTTTGTATAGGAAACATGCATTGGAGAATTAATGCCCTTTATGATGATACAGCTTCATATCCTGCTAATGAAACACCAGCCCAAAAGCTGTTTTCAAAGCTCCACAAATATTACATCTAATCTACTATGCAAACATCTATCTTGGAACCCTGACAACAAGGAACTAACTTTTAATGCTTTCATAACATTTACAAGTTGGAAAAGAAAAAAAAAAGAAATGTTATGAGTCAACAGGATCCTCCTCTTTATGGAAATCAAATGCCAAAAGCAAATATGGAATTCCCTCATGTGGCCCTGTTGTTTTCTTCAGTTTTCCCATAGAGTTAAAAAAAAAAAAAAAAGCCTACACAGGGACTTTAAATAAATAAAAAAGACATGCACTGCAGACAGAAAAAAAAGCTATATATTTCTACCAGCTTTTAAAGTTCCAGATTTTATGGATAAGGTTCACTGATAGTACAGCACCTTTGGTGAGACAAGCTTACTTACAAGTTATTAATCACCCAGTAACTAAATGAGAAGAGCTGAAAAGAAAAGCAGATAAGCTTCGGACACAGAGCCATGGTCTTAGGACTGACACAGAAATAGCAAAGTTGAAGCTAGAGAGACTTTTTCCCCTTCATCTTCTGATCTTTCTGACAACATTTGCAGCCACCCCCCACAGTCCCAGGGAAGAGAGAAGCAATTCTCCAGAGCATCAAAACCAGATGCACAGAAGAATGTTCTGGCTTAGCTGCTGGAACTCCTCTGTGATTAACCACCAATCCAACTCGCGGAAAACTAATTTCCAGTCATTATTATTAAGCACCACGAGGTAAGGCAGCTCTTTTCTCCTCTTCTGGAGCTTTGCGTGCATAAGCCCCTGGTGCTCTCCCCCAGACATCTCCCTCTCCAGAGACCTTTCTGGCTGCATAATATGGAGCACCTTCAAGGCCCTTAACATGGAGAGAATTATAGCAGTCCCTTTTTTACTAACATTGGGGTTTTTCCCCATGCAGAAGCAAATGTAAAAAAACAAAACCTAAAGTTTCCAGTTGGCTTACCACCTCTAAAATAGTTTTTCTTTAGCTTACTGGGGAGAGAAGTCCCTCTTGTTAATGTTATGGAGACTTATCTAACACTCTTCTTTTGTCTCTAACATGTGTTTCACAGAGGTGTGTCCAGCTTCCCAGTGGTCTAACAGACTGTCAGCTACACAAAAACAGACTGTCAGCTACACAAAAACCTTATGGATCACTCCCCTAAATTCCTCCCAAGTCAAAACCACGACAATGTCCCTGCAGAAGTGATGAGCCCCACACGGTGACACATTCACCAGCAGAAGTCTCAGCCCTCATTCCTAGTCCAATTATTCCTTCCAACCAAGATGTGACACAGCTACGGACTCATGGCAAGCGGTCTGATGCTCCTTTGTACTTTGTGCATCTGCCTTTCCATTCTGGGGGAAAGAGAAATCAGAGGCAGCATTGGAGGGTTTGCTCAGTGTGACCTGCGCACAGGGTTCCCTCTCTCTTCTTCTCTTTCTGCCCAAGATCAGCAGCTCCCAACAGTGGTTGGTGCCTCCCACTAGTGAAGAGCCCCCCCAGGTGGACGCCTGTACCTACAGAAGGCTCTTTCATTCCCAAAACCACTGGCACAATGGGCAAAGAGAAGGGGTGACAGGTCAGCAGAAGATAAGGAGGTAGAAGCAGACATCTGACTGTTCTTTTTTCCACAGCAAAGTACAAAATCCCCAGCAATATTAAGACAGATGTTATGCACTGCTGCAAGCTCATGATTCTTATCTGTGTTCGTCAGGCCGTTACTTTCTATTTGGTTAAGTAAACTTTGTATTTGGTCAAGTAAACTCAGCACACCAAAACATTGCCAAACATGGTTAGAAAGTAAGAGAACCCAGTCAAAAGGCATTGTTTGAAGGGAGAAATTTAGATGGATGGCAGGATACTTGCATACAACACATCAATCAATTATGCAACCATCTGCATGACTCAGTAGATGTGAAAGATTATTCTCCTGAAGGAATGTGCTTAAAAACATATGGAACAATAATATTTCTCAGTAACTTCCCTCTACTCAGAGCTCTCTCTGTCCATTTAACAAACACAAAGGTGCCACAGCACTGCTATGGACTGCAGAACACTTCATCAAACCCTAATCTGTCCCAGGAAACAGCAAGAGCAGGATCACAGCCTGCAGTTGTTACACCCAGGCCTCACTTCCCACACTGGGTGACTCCTGCCATCCGTGTATGAAACTTGCTAACCTGCTATGCCCAGACCTGCAGACTGACTCTGATGCTTCACAGAGCATAATCCCATAACAAAGATTCTCCTTTTTTGAAACTAAGAAAAGCACAAGAGCTGCCACGCTCCAGGTGATCACCAAGCACTGAGAGCTGCATTACTGTAGGACAGTCACACAGGGGCAGGTCACTGGCACAGGGCTAGATCTGCAAACTGGCCCAATATTAAGACTTTAAAAGAATTTCACTCCTTTTCAGGCTCATGATGAAGTGTGTGAACTTTCAAGTGCTCAGCACCCAGTGAGAACAAACAGTCCTGTTTGTATCACTTGTACAGCAATTGGCCATTTCTCTGAGGACATTATCAAAAGCTGTTCCAGCTTTGTTCTTTTCAACAGCCTGGCTGCCTAATGGCACCAAACATTTCCTGCAAAATAAAGATAGGCTTACTTAGCTTTTCAAAATAATCAATTTGCAGAACTGGGGCAGGGAACATGTGGGATGCATTAACTTGTCCTGATTTTCAGGAGGAGCTGTCAGTCCTGTATCAGAGCAGGCCATTCTCTTGCCGCAAAAGCTTTGCATTTCAGGAATTCAGAAACTGGCCTGGGGGAAAAAAGAACTCCTTTCCTGCTGAACTCAGACATGAAAGGATCCGAGCTCAGAGGTGCCTCGCTTTCTAAAAAAACCCCAAAGTTCTCTGAAATGTGAGTACATTCTGATAACTTGTGCAAGTCAGAAAAGCAAGTTTCCATAGTCTGGCATTCCCTGTATACAAAAGCTGTTTCTGTTACAATTACAGTTAAGAAACAAGAGCCAAGTTTGCTGACTGAAGCACAGTAGATGCTCCAGAAAAGGCTGCTTTCTGCTTAATCTCCTGACAAAGCCAGGGGATGCAGAGACTTGACATTGTTTACCATCATTACTCTTCTTCTGACTGTTCTTCAATAAACAAGAGCTCCTTTCTACAGGCAGCTGCTTCTACAGAGGCACCAAGAGCTTTAGTCATAAAACTGAATTCAACTTATGCAGAAAAATCTTTAAAATTTTGCCCTCCGTTTACCTTATTTTGAAAAAGTACTTATTCTCCCACACTCTGTGAAATTCAAGTACTGCTTCTTGGCCACTATTTTGGCAAACATCTTGTAAGGATCCCTTAAACAACAAATAGCAAAACCACAGTTGTGGAACTAAAACACACACCAGGTAATGACAGGGGCAGCAGTGCTTGCAGAGCCTGCTTCCCAGTCAGGAATTGCTGCAAAGCTATGGAATTTCAGTGGAATCCTGTTGCCATCTCACTGCAGGGGTTCCATACTGTTATCTCCTTATCACAAGAGTTCCATACCTGCTTGGTGTTTCTCCAAGGTGGACAGCTCCTCCAAGCACTGACTCTTTCTGCTTCACACAGCAGCCACCTCACTCCAGTTCCCTGCTCACCCAGCCACCCCACTCTTTACAGCACTCCTCTTCTCACTGGTTACACCTGGGGCCTGTTACAGTCAGGCCTGCTCCTAATCTCTGCTAATTGGCCCAGCTGCAACTCCTTAGGGGTGAGATTACTTTCTGCACTATCTTTATTTTGTTATATTCTATCCTCCTACAGTATCCAGGCACCTTTGGGTCTCCCAACACTATTCCTAGCACTGCAGAAGCCCTGTGCAAACACACAATGCCTTCATTATTCACACATTCAGGTCCTTGGGCAGCAATCTCTCCGCAGTGGAGTTTTAGTCTCTATAAAACTGCAAGTAATGGTGACAACTTTCAAACTCCTAAGGGCCAAATTTTAGCTTTAAGTTATGCCTCTGTTAACCTTCCGTATTTTCCTGCTTTGCCAGTTCTCCACTGTATTCCCCCTGCTGTCCTGTGTGGCAGCTCCTACATTTCAGAAAACTCAGCAGAGCTGTAACTTATTCCAGTTTTCATACTCATCCACTGCAAATACCCTCACAAGCAAAGCTGGGCACCACTCTTAAAGCCATTGAGAGCAGACAGAAAATGCCAGGGTTTAATAAAGCAGCACAAGAAAGCCTACAATATGCAGGTGAGGATAGCAGCAGGAGCTGTAGCAGGCTGTGCACAAGGCAGCCCTGAAACCATCCCTGACACCACACTGGAAGCACGGCTTCAGCTCACACTCAGCACAAATCACAAGCAAACTGCAACCCATTGAGAAAATGGGCTTTGCTGCTCTGTGAGTTTACAAAAATGCAAACTACAACATTACAGCCTTGTTTTCTAGCAATCTGCACTCAGATGTTGCTCCTGTGACATCATTAATCTCCATGGAAACCTCAGAATAACTGTTGGCCTGAAATAGGTTCTGTCATCCCAGATCAACTCAAAAGTAGTCCAGCAGAAGATCTTATATCTCATTTTTTTGGCTGTACATTCTTACCAGCACAGCTGAAGAGTTACAATTCCTGCAGCCACTCTGAAATAGAGCTTTCATTCCTAACAATCAGAACATACATAAGGTGAACTATTTTTCCAGCTGAGGCTGAGATACAGAGATTCAAAGATTACCTACTTCTAGAATAAGATATAGACTTGAAAAAAACCCCAAATGATGTGTCTATGTGGAATTTTTCAAGATGATTAAAGCTAGGAGAGCAGGCTCCTAAAATTCCTCTAGATCTCTGCACAGCATTATCCCCTACAAGAAGGGAGCAGGGCAAAGCCAAGAGATTTTTCTGAAGGTATTGATTAAAATCTCCTTTTGAGAGAAAGTGTCTATTTTAAATGTCTGTTTCAAGTGGAGCACAACCAGATGGGTCATGTTGGGTTTTTCTTTCTCCTTCTCCACACCAACCAAGGCACTCTCTGTGATTATTGTCCCCAGCATGGGGTCAGCAAAGTTCCTCAGAGACATTCTACCCAGCTAACAGGTCCTCTGCAAATGGGTTTTGTGCTGAGTTGAACTCAGAGAGTCACTAAATGTCAGGAAAGCTGTCTGCTTGGCAAGAAGCCCTGTGCACAAATTGGTTCTACAAGGAAAACATGCTGCCTGGCTGTCTACAAATGCAGAACATGTTATACAGACATATAAATAATCTGGCTTCTCACAGACCAAAAGTAAGGAAGTAATCTGGAAATAGGGAATTTGAGACTTGCACAGTTGTGTCACACTGCACTAAAACTCGCATTATTGAATACAATTTGGTCATTGCTATCAATTTCTAGAGCTAATTAGCAAATTGCTGTATAAATTTTTCTGAGATGCAAGAAATAAAAAGGCAAAAGAAAACAAGGGGGGGAATTAAAATGGTACATGAAGATTTGTACTTATTCACTTTTAACAGTATTGAAAAGAGTTGCCTCCATCTAGAGTTGCAAGAACTTAAGATATTTCCAGAAAAATAAAAATAAAAGAAAAAAAAAAGAAAAAAAAATCTTCAATTCCTCAGATCTGATCTTCCCAACTTAAACTGTGATCATGGAATGACATGCAAAAGTTAATCTCTATTCTGGCAGAAACCTCCTTTTATTGCATATTTGTCCACTTTCAAAGCTAACAAAGTCCTGGGGCTCTTTGTATGGCTGGGTTATTTTAGCTACTGCTGTCCTCTGGGAGAACAGAAATTTCTCAGCACGGGGTTGCTGACAGTCTCACCAGCTTCAGTAACACTGCTGATGGCAAATATCACCCAGGTACCCTGTTGAGTCTGGGGGTTTTTGTTTGGTTGCATGTTTTATCTCAGCAGCATACAGATGTGCGCTAGGCAGAACTGGCTGAGCAATTACTGATGCCATCTACACTGAATTTAAGAGTTCATTAGTTAATGAGTTAGCTGCCAAGTGAATCTCCAGAGGTCCACAGTGCAGAGAAGTCCCCATCAGCTCCTAAGGGGATACAAACAGCCCCTGGACTGGCCCTTCAGGCAGTACCTGAGTATTCAAAGCCAACACTGATTTGGACCCTTCTCCAAGCAGCAGGCAGAATTAGCAAGGCAGCTGTGTGAGGTTAAGACTTCACCGAGGTGGCATCCTGGTTCCTGAAGTCCTGGGAAAGAGGATCGATGACTGAACTCCAATCCATCTGAACCCAGAGCCTGAGCGGTGCCAGCCTTACAAGCACGTGGCACAGCAGGCTCTCACTGTGGGGCACAAAACACACTCCCTGTCCTGTGTCACTGCTCACAGCAGGATGCCAACGGGCAGAGCCTGCCTGATACAACAGGAGGGGAAGAAATGCTTGCCATCTTCAGCTCCCCCTGCGAGCCCCTTGTAGCCTGGTGTGTGCTGTGCCTGCTCTCGCTGGCTGACAATGGAACAGCACCTGCAGTCTGGGTTACTGCCTCAAAAGGAGGGCAAGCAACAAACACTGCATTTTAACTCTTGGAGCAGCAGTCAAAGACTCTTCTAGCAATGGCAGCCACGAGGTGAGCCCAGGGGACCAGACCAAGCACGTAACTACACTGTTAGTTGTCAGAATATTCTTCTGCAGTTTGCTTCTCAGGAGCTTGGAGCCATCAGCAGCATTTTGGTGTTAAATGCTTTTCTTGGTGTGGTCTCACTGTATCATCAACTATGCTAAATTCATAAGAGAAAGCTCTAAATAACAGGAAATCAAGCTGACAGATAGCTCATCTAATGTGCTAACCCTGACTAAAATTCCAGCCCTGGAAGCCAGGCAGGGGTGTCCAAGGAGAGACAGCAGGATTGCTGCCCACGCCTGTCTCTGTGCATTTCCTTCCAGGTCTCCACTTTTATGATGGCCTCAGAACTTTGGAATCACTGTGCAACATGAGAACACAAAACCTTCCTACCACACAAGAATGACTCAGTAAATTAGCTTAGAGCTAAAGCAATAAATTGCTGCTTGTGGGGGATTTTTCTCCCTAATTCTGAAAGTCTGGCTCACCTTCCTTTTCTCTGGCTCCTGCCTCCAGGAGTAAGTTATGAAGCCCTAATAATCCTGCTGCTTGCATGAAGGGGAAATTGCTTGGTTCTTTCTCCCCAAAGAGGCTTTTATGAAACATTCGGACTTCACCAGCTCAGCAAACAGAATACAAAACACTGCCCGTAGCAGAGAACATCAAGGTATAAAATACTTGAGGAACAAAATGAAAAGGCAAGTAATTTCTTTTTTTTAAACTGATGCTAGGTTTCACAAAGGGGGTCCTCAAGTTTTTGTAGAAGACAGGATGTCCTGGTTGCTTCTGTTATTCATCTTCTCCACAATAAAGTGTCTCCTCTGTTCTTAGAACAATTAACTCTAACAAACAGAAGCAGCAGGGACAAAAGGCAAAGAAAGAAAGAAATCCACAAAAGACAGCTGAACTTCCAAGCATTTATGGAACAGACTGAGGACCAAAAGAGGCAACATCTGACAAAGGTGACATATTATCCTTGGGAGGCAAAAGCTCAGGCTGTACCAGCAGCCTGACGTTGCAAAGCAGCTCTCACTGAAGCAGCAGCAAGTACCAAAACAAGGAGTTTATTAATTGCTCTAAAGTCACTGTGTCATTTTGTTATACAAAAAGCACCAGGCACAGCAGCAGCTGAAATGTTTTAAATGAAGCCCAAATTTTTTAGAAATTGCTTTTTGAATATGAACTCTTGTTCTCAGCATTTCCAGCAAGTTCCTGTGCTCAACAGATCTCATCCACTATGCAACCTTGTGCACATTAATTAAAATAAAGTTCTCTAATACCTGTTATTTCAAGGACCTCTATTGTCATCTTACTGCAAGAGTTCCATGCCACCTTGGTGATTTCTCATGGGCATCTCATTGCAGCACTGACTCCTTCTTCCTCACAGCACAGCCACCAAACTGCAGCCCTCCCTTCAGCCAGCTCACCCACTCTTTTGTAGCACTCTTCTTCTTACTGGGCACAGCTGTGGCTACTAAGGGCAGGCTGTTCCTGATCTTGGGGATTGGTACAGCTGCAACTCCTCAGCTGTGAGATTGCCTTCTGCACTGTCTTTATTTTCTTACATTCTATGTCCCCACAGGGGATAACTGCAGTTTCTGCTTATTCAGTTTTGCAAACCAGGGCAGGACAGGATTGTCCCACTGCACTGTGCACTCTCTGCCACTCTTGGTGTCAAAGTCACCACAAGGAGAGAACACAGAACAAGCTCAGCCCAGTTATCTTAGTGCTGCTTTGTTTTAGAAAAAACAGTGAGCATGGCAAAGACCCTCAGGCCTCAGGTCAGGATCTGCAGATACATCAAAATATCAGAGTAGCAGCCATCATTTACACACCAGAGACAGAAATCAGTAGCTCCTCCAGTTCAGCAGTTCTCTCAATGATCAGTAAGGGCAGCCTTATCAAATTAATAAGCAGAGGAACAGCAATATATCTGAATTACTGCATCTGGTTATTAGTGAAGCATTTAATGAAGTTTTAAACTCAGATTTTTCCTAATTGGAAAAACTAATCTGCAAAAAAGCTCAGATAGAAATAAACTGAGGTCAGCTTAAAAGATCAGGGTTTCTTTGAATTTGAAAGCTGAGCTGCACAAAAAGTCCAGAGGCTGAACACTGATCAGTGGTAGGTCTGGTTTCATAAAGTCCTCAATAATGTGAAAAAGCAGAATCAACAACACAGGGTTTAAAAACCAGACAGTTCTCTGGTGGCTGTTGGCAAAACAAGAGGGCATAGCTGCCATGAACCAGGTAAATGGGACACAAATAAATGAGAACACACAAACAACAATCTAAGCTACACAGCTAATCACTGGAGCAAAGGAAAATCCAAAACACAGAGGTGAACAGGGAAGATAGGAATCCATCACCCTGAGAAACAGATGAGATGCAGAGAATGGCAACCCATCTGTAAAGGAAGCTGCATCACAAAAGGTGATTAAGAAAAAGGAATTAAACAGGTAATGAGACCAGAGTGAGCACTAGAAAACTTGGGATGTGTGTCTGAAAAAGCTTGGCACTGCTTCAATTAAGTGTGCTAGGAACAGTCTTGCAGTGGATTTATTGCTTGTGTCATTGCTTAAATCCTTTAAAATCAAAGCAGGACAATATCCTGTTGTGCTCAAATCTCATTTTCTTTCTCTAAACTTGGAGGAAAACATAATGGATCCAATCCTGCCCTCAGTTTTAGTCACTGAAATACCTCCTGTAATTAGAGTTACCTGGCCACAAACCAAAACAAGCTGTCTTGGGGAACATGTTCTTGCAAGAGAAATGGAAAACTCCCTCAGTAAGGAAGGGACAGAGCAAGATTCCTCTCTCCTGCCTTGGATGGGTACAGTGCAGCGAGCCACAGGGAGATGTGAGCAGAGACAGAGAATGGTACAGGATCAGGATCAATTATCCTATAAATATGATTTATGCTCATACAAGATCAGGATCAATTATCCTATAGATACGGTTTATCCTGATACAGGATCAATTATCCTACAAATATGGATTATCCTGATAGAGGATCAGGATGAATTACGCTATAGATATGATTTATGCTGATACAAGATCAGGATAAATGTTTACTGAATGGGACACAAATCAAATGAGAACACACAAATAACAATTTAAGCTACACAGCTAATCACTGGAGCAAAGAAAAATGCAAAATACAGAGGTGAACAGGGAAGAAGATGCCCAGGAACCCATCACCCTGAATGCCAAGTCAGTGAGGGAGAGCAGGGGAAGGCAAAGCTGGTGTGTGTGAGGAGGCTCCACAGAAGAGCTTGCTCAGTGCCCACTAATCCATAGGGAAATACCACATGCCCAAGGACACTGAGATCCAGAGCTGTATGCACAGCAAGGCTCCTCAAGTAAAGCAGAGTTCAGGGTGCCTAAATCAGGAATGCTTGTCATTCCAATGAACTATCATATCCACTTTGGCATCTGGACAGAGAAAATCAAGACTGGATACAATTATTTACCTTTTCTAGGGGGTGGCAAGAAAATGTTTGCAGATGGAAAATCACTTTTCTGAACTATCAAGATGACGCACTGCAGCCCAAGACACTGAGTTCACTCCAGGGAAGAAATATTTCCTACAAGCTTCCACAGGAGCCATGCCAAACAGCAAATCTACTTAAATCAGAATTAAAAACCAGAATTAAAACTTGGGGAACATTCCAAGGACACTGCCATCTCCAAGGGAAAGGAAGGTGGAGTGGCACCTGAGGAAAAAGCAGGTTTCCAAATCTCACTGGTGCCTGTAGGCAGGAACCATCCAGGTTTAACAAGATCTTAAAGCCAACTGCAGTGTTGAGTGTGGTATTTATTTACTCATTTTATTACAAGTCACAAGCTTTTCCAGCCCTTTCAGGCTCTCAGGAAGGAAGGGCTCTGACCCACAGGGGCTACACAGCCTATGAAAAGGAGGTGTTTTTCTGCAGCAGTGCTAGAAAACAGCAAAACACACATTGAAGCAGGGAGGATTGTAAGCACTCAACATTTTCTCTTCCTTGCAATTGATACCTTGGAAACACATTTATTTTGATGGCTATTGATCCTCTGAATGCCTGCAGCAGCTTTAAAAGCCTCTGCTGTTACCATGCATGGTCACAGTTCAGAGATTCTGGTAAGCAGAGCTTTCCTGACAAGGAAAACAAGTCTTGGAGCAGTTCCTAAAACTTCAGCAGGCAGATGCTAAACTGGTTAGAAAGCAAACTTAACCAGTAATTGTTAAGGAGTGGGGGAAAACCCCAAGCAACTGATCTCTGCTAAATCTGAAGACTAAATCAGGGTTTCACAGCCACAAACCCATCCTCTGCTCTTGACTTCTCAGCAGAGACGTAGCAGAAATTGTTTCTGACAGGATATCCCTTACAGCATATCACAAGACAGTCAGTTTAGAGCCAATTAAATCCACAAAACCACTACAAAAGCACCTTTACACCAGTCCCCAGCTGCAGTGGGATGAGCACTTTGCAACATGGCAGGTTTCTAAGGCAGCTGAGTGGAAAGGATTTAAATCAGACAGATAAAAACACCATTCATCCCACCATACTACAGTCATTTCTGACAGACTTGAAAGAGGGACAGCACTGGAATATGTCACTGTCTTGCCAAACCTCTCAAAAACATCCTCTGTACAATGCTCAGAGTGATCCTGGGAGATGGAATAATGTTAAATTTTGGCTTACTTCCAATAGCTAAGTTGCACCAAAAGACATCTAAAAATATGTATTTTTCTCTGCTAAGTGATACTTCTCTACATAAGCTATTAATGCTCTTGCCAAAAGGACTGCCCTGTAGTATCATGGGAAGAGATAAGAGTGTCAGCGTGCTCTAAGTGCTGAAAAAAATCTAAAAGAGAAAAATCACAGGTGACATTTTTACTTCCACAAACTCCTGCAACTGAAAATAGATTAATATTAAAGAGAAGTGGCAAAGAATAAAGGGGTGGCACTGCAAAGACAGTGCAAACAAACTGAAAAGAAGGGATTTTAGTCCCTTTAAAGGGCCTTCCTTATCTGTTCTTTAAACTGGGTCCTGCAGCTGCAGGCATTGCAGTGGACAATCCCTTCCATAAACAACTTGAGCTCTCTCCTAACAACAATCACTTTTTTTGCCCTCTTTGCTACCTCTGCTACTCTGTGCCAGGACCACACTGTTAGGAAACTTTTCCTCATTTCCAGCCTCAATTTATTCAAGGCCACTTGATCCCTGTGTGTTCTTGTGCCAGCATTGTCCCTTAGTTCCCCACCTCGTGCTGCCTCCCCAGAGTTCTGTATTTACGGGTGGAGTATGAGTTTATGGGCAGGGTATGTATTGATATCCTTCCAGCTGGAGGATATTGGTGGATACTGGTGGATATTGGTGGCTGACTGCATCTGCCAGCAGAAGGAAACTCCCTCCCATGGATGCTGTGCCCTAAACCATGCCATGTTGGTCCAAACTTTATCTGCATTTGTTTCCTTCGGCACTGGAGTCCAGGCTCCTTTATATTTTCAGGAACAAACCTTATCTAATACTCATCTTCAAATCATAAATTCTGCTGCTAAAATTGAATACTTCCCTGTGCTCCATAAAAGAGGCAGGAACAAGCACAGAATTAACAGTTTGACTGCTGGACTGAGTTTTCTATTTATGGGCTCTGACACTGAGGCCGGGTCAAACACAATACAGAAAAAAACTCTCCAGTGGAGATGCAAAAAATCCTTATAATTGAGGACTTTCTGTTCTAAAAGGTTTTCACATTTAGTTTTTCACTTGAGATGCAATGTTCCAAACAACTGCAAGATCTGAAATTAATTTTTCAGCTTAACTAGAAAAAGCAACCTCCAGTGTATTACAGAAATAAATTTTGCAAACTCATTTTGACAAATAGTTTCCATTAACATATTTATGCTGCCACATTATCCATACTAACACTTGTTGCACACACACACATATATATATATTATTTTAAACAAATTTTTTTAAGAAGGTTTTCTGGTAAGCTACCTAGCTTAGCACTTGCTGCTGACAGCCTGGCCTACCCTACAACTTTGGTGTGGCTTAAACATTTCAAAGAGTAATAAATCATGCCTGGGATCTATTGTTCTGTCAATACTTGAGACAGAAACAGGGCAGAGAGCTCTTCCCCTGTACAAGTGGAATGCTGGAAAACACTGACAGTCCCAAAGTTAATGGGCTTTTGGGGAAGTATTCTCACTTTCCATGTTCCAGTTGGGAGGCCAAGGAATTCCAACTGTTCTGTAACACTTCCTACAAGTGTTTCATACCAACCATTTGCCTGAGTGATTTATGCATCAGAATTTATGCTTTAAATATTATGAAGTATATCTTAAAAGTAGAGCCATGGCTGCACAGTGCTTGTTTTTGCCATTGAAATCTGTTACCTAGGAAATGACCCCCTTCTGCCACCAAAGGAATCCAGGGTGTAATTATTCTTAAGCAGTTACTAAAAGGTGAATTTAATGCAGTGGGGTGAAAATGTTTAAATTGCATAAAAGTTTAAAGGAGGAAAAACACATTTATGCTGGGGTGAATAGTGCCTGGTGTTAAGGCTGCCATGGGAAAAATACATACAATAGATGCTGAATAAAATTAAACATAACTTAATTGAATGCCGATTGCTTAATTTATTTTATTACCTAAGAAAAACTCAGCGCAACAACTACCAATAAATGTGCACTGCAAAACAGAATTAATACTGGAATTCACGGAGAGAGTCATGCAACCAGCTCCTCTACAATCCTTACAAATGCATGTCTAACCAAAGCTGACACACAGCAAATGGATAGAGAGAAAATCCGGAGAAAGAAACACTGTGAAATGTAAGAGCAGATCTAAAGGGTTGGCCCTTTAAAATTAAAGAAGCAGAGATAATATTTAAATAAATGCATCCTTACAAGTGAAATAAAAAATCAACATCTTTATGCCATTACTTAAAGCACTTTCACACTCTATTTTTAATTCTTCCACCACAAAAACCACTCTAAATATAGAGGCTGATAATAGCCTAACCCTTGCCTTGCTCCTTCCAAGGATGATGTGGAAACACATAATTAATGGCTTTAGTTTTTCACACTCCTTTCCCTGGCAGCCCTTGGGTTTGTGCTCTCCCTGCATTCATTCCCAGCCTGGGGCTGGGTGCAGGTGTGGAAGTGACCCAGGGGCTGAGGCTTGTTAGGTGAGGAACAGCCACATGTTTCTGTGGAATGGGAAACACACAGATATGGTAAATTCTTCTCCAGCCTCCCAGCACACAGGGAGAGACTGCTCAGCACCACCAGGGGCTCCTCCTGCTCCCTCCTGATAAGGGAATAGCTCTGCAGGGAATTCATCTCCTTCCCAGCACGACACAAAGCATTAATCACATCAGCTCACCTGGCCCACAATAAAACACCACTGCAGACACTTAACCTATGCAGATGTCAAGCCCACCTCTCTGCTGATTCTGCAAAAGCTCCTCTGTGTCCCAGCAATAAATGCACCTAAAATACATCAGTGACTGCAGGAGCTTTACTCAGACCTCTGTAACCTCAGGAACTTCACCAGCAAAAGACTTCACCAGGTACCTGAGGAGCTGCAAAAATGTAAAGCATTATGGACAGCTCTTGCTTACTGTGCTCAGAACAGTGCAGGTGAGCAGCAACAAAGGCTACAATGGGGACCAGGGGAATGATGAGATCCCAAAAGCATTTGAACAGTGCACAACAACTCACCAGAAATCCATTTAATTAGCTGTGAGAATCATTAGAAGAGAATATTGTGGTACAGTGGATGTGCACAGCCAACGAGCTGGGACAGGAAATTGGGAAGAGCAATCATCAGAGGAGTGAAGGGCTAGCACTAGCCAAACAGGGAGCAAGGAGTCAGGTGTGCACGTGGCTTCCACTTCATACATTTGGATTTACATTTTTAAGGAAAAAAAATCTCTGATTTTATTTAAAAGAACTTTTCAATGCATGAAATTTTATTTGCTAACAAGCACGTGCATCACCCTCTTGGAGGTTGTCTGGGTACCTCTGTTCATGTTTCTGGCCAAAATATCTGGAAATCTCACTTCAACAACCCTGGCAGCAGGAAGCCTGGGGGATCATCCCTTTTCCAGAACACCACATTAAAAGGTTAAATCACTGCTCTAAATATGTGCTTACATTTTGGTGACATTTTATAGACACGAAGCATTTTTTGACAATTATTCCATGAGTGCAGAATTGAGTGCACACCTACACTTCATTTAATATACAGTGAACTGCATTCCCAACTCGGAGCAGATGCACAGAAAATATTGTGTCCCCATGTCACCCCTGATTAGCCAATTCCTGTCATTTTGGGATTTACACTGGAGCTGCTGCCAGTTCTGCAGCTCAGTTGCCAGACAGGGAGGTGGTTCTTCAGCACAGAGGTGCAGCTCAGGGTGTGCCAGCTGGACCCAGCGCACAAGCCTGAAAAGGGAAAAAAAACCCCACAACAATCCCACTAAAAGAATTAACTCTCTGTGATCTTTCCCTTGCTCAAGCCAGCACTTTCAGAGAGAACTGATTCTTCAGGAGCAACATAAATCACACCCAGGACAAGAGGCATCCATGAAACAGCACCAGGGTAAACAGGGTGAACAAATCCCACAAAAACCTGTGTGCCCCAAGGTAAAGAGGGTTAACAAGCCCCACTGGAGGCTGGGGGCAAACACCACCACAGCACCTTCTCCCTGGGCTCTGTTTCACGTTTTCTCCTTACTGCTAGGCAGAGGTGTGACTCTGGCACACCACACACCTCCTTCTAATAAATCCTCATATCTCCTTCTAATAAATCCTTTATTTGGCTGATATGGAGTGCTAATATTTGGGTAGCAAGGATGATCTTTCAGGTAACAGACTTTCCTGTAAGGTAAGCACAGAGCACAGCTCCAATATTTGCACAGATGAGAAAGGAGGTCACAAGGGGTTCCATTTCCTCAAGGAACTGCTCCTGCTGACGTCAAGAGACAGTTTGCATAAATATGGCCAAGAGGCAAGATTTAACCCTCCAGCAAAACCCCTGGAAACACTCACTTGGATTGGGCTAGAAAAATAAGAAACTTAAGAGGAAAAAATTAGAAGTGCTTGAGAGACAACACTGATGGTGACATCAGTTTCCTCCAGGAAGATGCCAAGGTGAGAAAGCTTCCAGATGGGAGTGCCTTCAGTTAACCTCCAGACTCTTCGGTCTTTTTTGATTCATAATCTCTGGACCAAACCACCTTATTTTCATATTAGATCTGTTTTTCAGGATACTCCCAAGGCTCTAAAATGTCTAAGGTGTAAACACATCAAAAGCTGGGCTAATCATCAGGATATGTGCATTGGAATAAAACAGGATGCAGACACAAACTGAATGCTATTTTAAGACTTGTGGTGGTAGCAAAAATCTGCAGAGATTTCTGCAGGAGCTCTTTCACTGATTTTGGCTAAGTGCCCAGCTAAGTCCTGACAACACTTGAGATGTTCAAAAGGGAATTTTCTGTGATTATAGCATGAAATACACTGAGTTGATCTCATATCTTGCATTGTACACCACTTTATCCAAAAGCAGAGGGCTAGACCTAATAGTATTATTAAATTATAGATTTATCACGCTCTGAGTTCCATCGTCCCTGATTTCTTTCTTTCAGCTTTACATTTTAGATGCTGGTAAACAGGCTCTGTGATAGCCAGGCTTCTGCTGAGGGTCACATCCCAGAGCAACTCTTCTGTCAATCCCCCACACTGCAAAGCCAGCAGGGAAAGCAGCCCCATCCTTGCTCACTGACACCAACCCAACACATTTTATGTTAAAATGCACCACAGGACATCTCACTGGCCTGTGAGATCCCAAAGCAGACAGCTGGCACAGCAGCTGGATTTGGAACCAGACTTTGCTCTAGCATGTAGGAGAGCTGAGTGACTGTGTCTGAGTGCAGCACGAGTGTGAAATGCACTGACCTTTCTTGGCCAGGTTGCTGTTGGGTTCATACTTCTCAATCAGCACTTGAACTTGCTCTTGTTTGAGAGGTGGGTAAAGGATCTCATTCAATCGCGGATCCCGCTGCTTCAAATTGATGAAGTCCATCATCTGGTCAACAGTAAGGTAGGGCTTGCTCTTGGCACCACTGCAGAGAAATTAAAGCAACAGCAAAGTCATTTTAATGCATTTCCTTGAGGTCTTGTTCTTCAGTCTGCATCTGAAACTTCCCAAGGAAACTGAAACAAGATCGTACAAAACTATCACACAACAGAAACATCGCTCCACTGTGTCTCTGCACTGATTCATTTTGCCGAAGGTTCTCCATCAGACATCTAGGAGGAAGATCTCTGACAATGTGCAGCATTACTGGCATCAATGGGAAGACTTGGAGCAATGCTAAAAGCCTTTCACTCCTCTGAATTCTTGGGATGGAGCTATTTAACAAAGCAAAAGAGAAAACAGCCGTGGGATTCAATCCCCAGCTTGCCACAACCACTCTGCTGGCACTCCTGGCCCAGCTATTTGGGTTACTGCTGAATAACAGCAGCCCTGATTACATTATTCTGGTGATTTGTGTGGGTCCCTTTTTTATAAACCTTCTAAAAGCTTCGAGGTGCTCTGTAATGCAAACAAAAAGATGCCTGTTTGGGGAGGCAGTGAAGAGAGCAGAGTTTGGCACAAGCTGTGCCCAGACAGAAACCCAGGCTTGCTGTCCTGCCTCCATTGATCAGGCTGTGCTCAAAGTGAAGCACACAGATTGCTGCAGGGGTAGAGGCACCAGGACTTACAGAGCTCAGAACTGAATGATGAAATCAGTTGTAGCTGGCTGCTAATTTAATTTCACAGTGTGAATTCATCATACACAAATCCTAAAAGTTGCTGCATTTTTTTGCCAGTCCTAATTAAGCTTTTGGGGGTGATTATACATATTTTCATGCCTATTTTGTGCTGTTATTGCTTATTACTCTTCTTTCTTTACTTTCTTGGAAACCTAAGCTGTCCTGATCAATGCAGAAAAACAAGACCTGGTGGTTCTGCTCCTCTAGGAACAAATTCCTTTAAAACTCAAGCCATCACAAGTGGAGGTAAAAGCCTGGGAGAGAAGGAGCCCTTGATCCAAGATTAAATAACAGCCCTGCATGCTGCTGTAGTGTAAATAACCCACTTTGCCATGGCCAGCCCAGAAAATCAGTGAATGGGGAAAATAAATAAATAAAGCAGTGAGAGTGCTTCCTTACAACTCAGAGAAGATGTGGTCGATCTCAGGGCGAGGGCAGAGGTTGTTCAGGAACACTCTGTACACTTCTGGCGTGAAGTCGTCTTGAGGGATTGAATCATTCTGTGAAATGGGGAAACAAACAGAGAGAGAGATACAGCACTGTTATATGTTCTGTGCACACTGAGCACTCACTTTTGGGCTGCTTTTGATTTCCTTCCTGCAACCCAGAGGAGCCCAGATTCTGCAGGGTTGTAAATTCCCCTGAATCCTAGAGCAGCTTAAAGAGTACAGCTTTAAAAAATACACACAAATATATCTTTATTTTTTATTTAATTTATTATATTACGAATAATATTGTTTATTATATATAATATTTATTATATTATATATGATATTATATATTTATTTTATTTATTATAGATCTGTATTTTTTATTTTTCAGCTTCCATGAGGCCCAGGTATCTCATCCTCCGAGCACCTGGGATGGAGGAGGAAGGCACATGTCCCTATCTAACCCCCTGCCCCAGAGCAGAAATGGGTGTACCAGCCCTGCTGAGTCTCTGAGCTCACCCCAGCCGTGCTGAGCCTGTGGTTGTCAGTGAGCAGAGCAGCAGCATCACAGGGTGAGGATGTCACTCATCCTCCCAGAGCTGTCACACAGCTGGGGAACAATCTGGGTCACTGTGTCACTACTGCTACACTTGTTCCCTGGCAGCAGCAGGGATCCTGCCTGCTCCTTCCTGCAGTTACACGTTCAGGATTCACAGTTCTGGGCAGCACTCAAGCAGCACAGCTCTGCCATCCATCTTTATCTTTGTCCTGAACACCCAGTGTGACACACTTGGCAATCAGACTTCTTTTAGAGGAATTGATAGAAATGCTCACCTGCAGAACACGTGCCAGCATTTTTTTTCCCTTACGTCTTCTACAATTTAGAGTGATTTAATTTTAGAGTGATTTAAATTTAGTCCAACTCGTAGATGACAATTTCATCATCCTCACTACATTTTTCTCCAAAAAAATCAAATTACTGGAGGCATTTACTGTATTGACTCTAAGAGTCCTTCATCCAAAGCTATGGCATGTGGTCTCTGGGAGCACCATGGCCCACAGGATGGCTCTCCATGCTCCAAAAAGGGATGAACTAGAGAAGAGGATGGTAATTTGGGCACAAAGCTGCTTGCCTAGCAAGGCTGGCTGGGGCAAGCAGTGCCTGGATTATTGTGCCTGTTCAGCAGCGTTGCCAGGGGAACCTGCAGCATGGCTCAAGCCTTTGTCAGACCCAAGGAAACTTTGCTGCGCTCTTCCTGCCTCAGGTTACAATAAACAAACAATGCCACAGGCATCACTTTGTGTCCTTTCATCCAAAATTCACACAGCTTTGAGAGGGCTTTATCCTGTTGCTGTCCATCAGAGTCCATCTGTCCCAGACTGACAAATCTGGGCTGTTCTCTGCTCTGCCCAGACAACCATCCCCAGGCTCCCACATTCTGGGTGACCCCATCAGACCCTTAACCCTCCTTTTTGGGCAGGCTGGGGTGGCTGCAGGGTGAGCTGGTTCAGACTCCCCCAGCCAGAGCCTCCCTGTGTGTGTGTTCCACTTGGGATCAATCCCTGAGCCAGGTAACTCACTGCTGCCAAAGCCAGGGCCAGGCTGGATGGAGAAGGGGGAATGCTGAGGGGACAGCATGAAAACAGGGCTGCCAGTGGCACTGCCCCCATGGCACTGGAAAACTCAAGCTGTGCAGCTCTCAGTGCCAACCCCTGTGCTTGCCTTGAGGCTGGGATTCCCAAAGCTTGGAATTCTCCTGTTAGATTTGCCAGCCTGCCCTCCCCGGCTCATAACCCCTGTCCAGCAGGGTGCTGCTCCTCAGCCAGGCCTTTTCAACGATTCTCTGACCACCACAGAACAACAGCTACATCAAGCCAGTATTTTTTTCTTTACAAGGGATTGGAAGGCGCTCAGCTGAACAAAAGTGGATCCTGAGATCCAGAACCTCGGACCCAATTAGCAGACATCAGTTTGCCTCCCTGTGTCTGCAAACACCCACTGCAAAGAGAACAACCAACATGAGCCCTCAGGCATAAGTGTACAGAACTTTTTAATAGGTGTTTCCTACCAGTACCATCATCAGTGGGTACAAACCACAGATATCCAGCTGGGAGGCTGAAGCCACCTCAGGCACAGCCTCCCATTTGGCAATTAAAAGCCTGTGTGCCCCCAGGGATGGAAATACACTGCCCCCTGACTCAGGCTGGTCTGAGCCATCCCCGTTCAGAGGAACCACCCACACACCTTACCAAGGAACAGAGCACAAACCCTCTGCACCACATGAGAGCATCCCTCCTTTCCAGCCTGGCTCAACGCTGGCATTCCATTTTATCCCTTGATTAGATTCTCTACTAATTTCAAGCCCTGCTAACCTGCCTGCTTTTGTAACATCTGTATCCAGTCTGTTACGTATTTGGCAGCATGAGAGCTAATTCAGATTATTTGCACAGACTGGACTCAAGAGCTGGTTATTTTATTTTAACACTCAAGCTCACTGGTGCTTCATTGTGAACCCTGACATTAACTAGAAGGCAAAAACCACTTTTCACAGCCAAAAGGCCAGCTAAAATAAAGCTCTCCAAATTCTATTTAAGGCACCTTCAACCAAAACAAACAAAAAATATCCAACAATAACAAAAAGCAACCCCATTTCCAAAAGACAGCCAAGATTTAAAACAAACCTACATAGGAGAATCAGATGGCAGTCAGAAATTCATTGGGGTATTTAAAAACTTTGTTCAAATGTTTATTTAATCTTTCTGCTTTCAGATCTGCTGGATGATGACTGTTCCAAAAACCAGGGCTTGATCCTGCAAGACTCCACACAGGCCAGTTGTGTCCCAGAAAGAGAGAAATTATTAAAGCCATGTTTTGAAAAGTGCATGGCTCCTCCCACTGTGCTCATGCCCTGTTCCTCAGCACTGCAGAGAATCCATCTCTATTAAGGTCCTTAAAGACAAAATAAAGGATTTATTTTCAGCAATTCCAAGGGTTCTCTCTGGCACTACTCCCCAGGAGGAAAACAATTATCTAGGCAAGGAGAACTCTTGCTCCTCCTGCACTAAGTGCAGAGCCTGGAGGTTTTTCCCCTGGGGAGTGGGGCTGATGGATGGGGTACCTGTCATGTCACAGAAAATCCACACAGGGACACTGGAGACTGTCCCCTGTCCCTGTGAGAGGCACACGAGGGAATATCCCAGGCTTGAAGCTTCACTCCCAAGTTCCAAGAGCTGCAGCACACATAGGGTGAAGCTCGTGGCCAATGAGCTCCATATCCTCCCAGAGCAATGAGAGGTGGCCAAGCTCAGGGAGAAAATCCATGAGGGAGGATATGAAAAAGCAGAGCCTGAACTGCTAACATCCATGAGAGATTTTCATGAATTCTCTGAATAATTTGGCTGAGCAAACTCCCTGACATTCATGTCTTGCATGCTGCTGGAGTCCATTGCTCTCCCAAGGCTTTATGGGAACACCATTTGTCCTGCAGTAATAGGGCAGAAAAGCTGGAAGCTGAAGCTAAAATTTCACTTGCTCAAATAAACAGGAACACAAAGGAAAGGAGCTGTGGTTTAAGTTCTGCTTCTCTTCCATTTCCTTACCTCCATGAGATTCAGTTTTGCCCTTCCACAGTATTTTCCAAAGACAATCAACACAGTTCTCTTTGGTGCATACAGCACATTTCCCTTTTGTCCCAACCAAAGAAAGGATCTACTTCATACTCTGAATCATTTTCAAGATGGTATCCCAGCAACAAGCATCCAGCAGTGTGTATGTAAAACTGGCTCTACTTAGACAAATAGCAGAAAAGGCTGCAGTTTCTTCCAAAGGCCCAAATGACATTTAAATTTTCCTTTCAGAGACACGTAGTAAACGGAAGAAATAAATCAGCTGATTCAGAAAGCAGTGCCTCAGATTTTTTTTTGCACACTCTTGTTTGCTATCAATTAAATGGAATCTCATCTTTAAAACCTTTCTCTCCACATTTCTAACCTCACAATATTACTTCAGATAAGATTATTATAGTATTTTATACCCACTTTGCTGACATTCCTTGGAATTTTATTTAAGCCTATGAAGGAAGGTCTCACTGAAGGGGTGTTTGAGGGCTGGCTGGGAAAGATTTTGCCCCACTGTTCTGGAGCTGCAGGAAGGGGCTCTGTTAAACCACTGGGGGAGCAAATATCAAGGAAACCTCTCAGCACAGAGCTTTGTATGAGTCAGGGGATCAGGAGATGCAGGCTGTCTCTGCTACAGAAGGGTTGTGCCCCACCTCTTGGACCCCTAAAGGAAGGAATTATCCTGCAAGAAGCTTTTCTGGGACTAAAACCCAGCTTGAGCAGAGAGGTGGGAGCACATGTCCCACTGTGGTTGCTCCCAGCCTCACCCAATCTGTGACTCCAGAGTTAATTGGAATCACCTGCTCAAGGTCATTCCATCTGAAAAAGCCTTCTTGAAGGCCAGGTGCCACCCTGGAGGTGCTCTGGGTTGAGGAGTGCTCCTGGATGAGCGAGATGCAATGGCTGCATGCCTGCAGTGTTGGCAGCTCCCACAGCACATTTCCACATTTCCTCCATGCACCTTTTGGATAAGGCAGGGGGGTTTATCCTGTCACTTACCTCCAGCTACAGATCACACCTCAGGCTAACACTGAAATTGTGCAAAGGTCACCTAAAAATGCCCTCACAGGATTCCGCCAGGACAGCTCACACAAACTCTGCCCTTCCTCTGAATCCTTTCAGGCTTCTTCCAGTGCCCCTGATCCCAAACAACTCCAACCCAAAAGCACTCAGAGGGGTCTCAGGAACCTCAGGGTGGGAAAGCCAGAGCTGCTGCTGAGGAGCCGTCCAGAGCAAAGGCAGCACAGAGGAGAGGACACAGCAGCCAAGCTTGTAGGAGTGTCAGGGGATAGGACGGTCAGGATGGATGGAGATGAGAGATCTCTGAGGCCAGGTCATGGAATTTGGGGTTTATTGCAAAGGGCCTGGGTGCAGGGCCCTGCTGGGAGCTGCCAGCCATAGCTCAGAGCAGGCCCGAGAGAAGAGAGGGGGAGAGAGGATGAGAGGGTAAGAGAGCAAAAGGGGTAAGAGAGCAAAAGGGATAAGAGAGCGAGGTTCTCATTACAATAAATCTTCTTCTGTGTTGAATATTCTAATTTGTTGTCTTATATAGCACAGCAGTTCTATTATCATTATGTTATCTTAGATATTAAGAGTTCTAATATCATTATGGTGCAAGGATTCCATATTGCCAGAGTTTCATACCTCCTCAATGTTTCTTGTAGGCATCTCCTCTAAGCACTGAGTCTTCCTGGTCCTTGCAGCAGCCATCTGACTCCAGCTCCCACTAATCCACTCTTTTATACCACTCCTCTTATTGTCTACAGGTGTGGCTTGTTAACATCAGGCTTGCTCCTAATCTTTAGTAATAGGGTCCAGATAATGTAGAATGTAATCTTATCTCATTGGGAGATAAGATTACATTCTACATTACCTTCATTCACCCATACTGTTTCCCCCTACACTAATTTTTACTAACTAATCTAGTACAATATACAAATTTTATAGCATTTACATACAGCCTGCAAGAATCATTACATTGCCATACTGTGTTACATTTTAAACTTTAAAAACTCCTCTTTGGGCCCCTTCTGCTGAGCTAGTAGGGTCTGCTCTGACCCTTGGAGCTGCCTGCAAGCAGAGGGTGTTGTTCCATCAAGAGGGGATTACCTTCAGCTGGCCACACCATTGTTTCCCAGTTGTTCAGTAACTGAGATATCTCAAAGCCTGCTTTCATTTCAATCTCACTTATAGTTTCCATATTCTCAAGACCTTTTGCCAGACAATCATATTGATAAGGCTTTCCTGTTCATGTCCCCCACCAGAGCTCGCTCAGTGCTTACCCTGGAGGAGGGCAGGTTGCAGGCCTCCAGCGCCGTCTCCACGCGCTTTCTGTCCGAGGAGAACAGGCGGTAAATGCTGCAAGGAGCACAAACAGAGGGTTTGCTGTAAACACCTGCCTTGATGGCCCTTGTGGCTCAAGGACTGAGTATCTCCCAGCAGCCTATTGCATCTTTAGCCATTTGTTTCCATTTGCTGGCTGCTCAGTACAGAGGGGAGTTTGACAGTGCGCAGGTTTAACCCTACCCCACACCAGCCCCTATCACAGCAGGTATTTATTTCAGCCATCACTGGTCTCCTCATTCCCCCAGCGACATGCAATTTGAATCTGTTTATTCACACATGTCCCTGAGATAAAGAAATGATGCTGCTTCTTTTTTTTTATTTTTAATTTTCACAAGTGGAAAGAACAAGGACAGAGAGGCAGGATGTGTGTGTCCAAAGGGCATTTGAACAGAGACATCCCATCATCACTGTTACAAAGAGAGGGTAAAATTATTCTTCTAGGCACAGGGGTGCCCAGCTCATCCCAAACCCATCTTCACAGCCCAAAGCCACCAGAGAGCACATGGCAAGGAAAGGGAACAGCACTTACTTCTTCAGAGGAATGCGCCCCTCTGGAGTCACCTGCAGCTTGAGCTTTGTGTAGCTGTGGAGACAAAAGCACCCTGCTTTATTTTTACAGCATTTTCAAGGAGCTCTCCATCACCTTCTTAGCTCTGGGCTAGTGCTCTGATCATGTGGCAAGTCCCACTCAGATCTTTCTCCCAGTAGGAAAACATGTTGGGATATCATTATTGACCACAAACCTTCCACCGTCTGTCCTAGAACTGTAAATGAGTTTTGCAGCAACATCATCTGGTGAAAAATGTGGCAACACTTAAATATTTTAGAGGAGGGTTTTTTTGTTAAAAAAACTCAGCTTTTTGTTAAAAAACTCAGCTTTTTTACTTCACCCAGTGGTCTGCCAAGAGAAGAAGGAACTGCATGGTTCTAATAAACTTTCCTTTTCTCCCCAACAGAAAATGCCATTAGCAACCACTTCAAAAGCACAGTGCATGCTAAAACTAGGATGACTGGGAACATTTCCCAGACATGTGAACATTTCCACAAATCCTTGACTGCCCACAGTTTCATGTTCTGGAAACTGAAGCCTTTCGTGCTACTGTGTCACTAAGCACAACTCCCAGCACTGAGGGAGATTAAAACAAAAAAATCACAGCAGCTATTTAAAAAAACCAAAGTTTCTTTTATTTTGCCTTCTATTTTTTCAAAATTTTGACTACATTTTGGTGACATTGAGTGTTTTCCTCTATAACCAAGGAAGTTAGAAATAACAGAAGATGGGCAAAAGCTGTTTATTATTGCACTCCCAGTGCTCCAAGGAACCGAATGTCATAGAGAAAACCCCTTCATTCTGCTCCAATGCAATCTGGTTTTCTCTTTCAACAAAAGGGTTCTGATAGGACTCCAACCAACCCTTTGCTTAGTACACCAATTATAATGGGGAAATAATTTAATCTTCAAAGTCATACATTTCTTAAGTGGCTGATTTGGCATCCGTGCAGAGGAGCTGGGAAACCTTACGGTTTCCAAGTGATTTATTAATTAGTGGGAAAAAACACAGGAATGCCATGCTTGCCTGCCACTGAATCCACACAGTGTGTCCAGTGACTTCATCTTTAATTAATATGGCTTGAAAAGCTGCCAAGGAACAGCTCCAGCCAAGGAGCTCTGCTGTAGCGTGTGATGACACATTTCATCCCTGGTTGGGGTAGGAAAGGGCCCATTAGGCACAGCCCAACCCTCCCCACTACAGAGCTGCCAGCAGAGCCCACTGGGCACCTGGGCATTTCAGGGGCAGGGAATTGTAGAACAAATCCCCCTCCAAGCCCTTCTCCAGCCTGTGGAGCTGAAGGAAGTCACAGCTCAGGTGGGCACACTCCCAGCAGGCAGGGCCAACAGGAAATGTGAAATGTTCCCATCCATCTGGGATTTTGTTTGCCTAAAACATCCCTGCTGCCCCAACACACCACTGTCAGACACGATGCTGTGTTTCCAACAACACCCACCCTTCAGAGCTGCCTCAAGAATTCCTGCATGGGGAGGAAACACACACACACAGATGCACATCCCTCCTCCCTCCCACAGCAGGCACCTGTGGCTCTGTGGGATTAAATTCAGCACTCTGGAACATTCTGACTTTGAGGGCAGCTCATGGAAGTAGCCTCAGAAAGTGCAGGAAAAGGGGAGATTAATTTTGAAAGGAAGAAGATTTTAGGAAGGTAAGTTTAGCCCTGCCTGTGAGCAGGGAAAGGTGTTGGGGGAGACACTAAGCTGACTTTAAGCAGCTAATTCACAGCCTGGGGAGGTGCAGCCCCTCTTTTAGATGCCCAAAATGCCAGTGAGTATCCCAGTTCAACACCAGCACTTTCTGGCAGGCTTTGCCCTGCCCTTCTCAAAGCTCTGATTTCCACTAAACTGCCTCTCACCAGCTGAGAATTGCTAACATCAGGTTTAGCTCTCTTCCCTTTCAGGTGTGTATTTCACCCAGACCTTCTCACAAACAGCTTTTCTGCTTCATGGAAAGCAACCCAGAATCTGCCCACTCTGCCAGGCAATGCAGAGGAATGAATTCTCTCTGGATCACATGGAAATCAGAGAGATGGGACTGAGGAAAAGGGACTTCTGGTACTTCTCTTTTTTGTTTTGCTATCAATAAAAGACAAATAGGAAAACAAACCAGAAGCAAGTCAGCCCAGAATATTCTTTCTTTTTAAATTGAGACCTTCAGCCTAGAGCTGAAGCTCCAACTGTACAATGTGCAAGGAACATGCAACCCTGACTTTTTCTGCAATGATTTCATAGTTTGCCAGGAGGACCCTAAAAAGGATTTTTGCTTAGATGACTTGTGGATAACAGGCTTTTTAGAGCCACAGGGACCAGGAGCTGTGTTTACAGAAGTGACACGGCACCAGAGCAGAAACAATGGATGCCAGGGTGAGTAAGGGGCTGGAGGAAGATGCTACAGAGGGAGGAGCAGCTCCCCAGGGTGACACAACCAGGGCCTTCTCCACAAACAGGACACCCAGTACTCAGGGTGACACAACCAGGGCCTTCTCCACAAACAGGACACCCAGCTCTCAGGGTGACACAACCAGGGCCTTCTCCAGAAACAGGACACGCAGCTCTCAGGGTGACACAACCAGGGCCTTCTCCAGAAACAGGACACCCAGCTCCCCAGGGCCTTCTCCACAAACAGGACACCCAGCTCCCAGGGTGACACCAGGGACACTTACGCCTTCTCCAGGAACGCGTCCCTCGACATGTTCTGGGCCAAGAGATTTGTTGCCAAACTGAACACTTCATCTGACCATTCCTGTGAAGGAAAAAGTGAATAAAGGAGGCTCAGTTTAGATGTTTAGTGACACAATGCAACATATTTTTGGAAATTATGCTTTGGACAAAAGGGCCTAATTAAAGCCTGAACTTGATTTTTCCAATTACATCTTCCCTCCTCGTCTGTGAGACCTGTTTTTCTCATGCTACAAAAAAAAATGAAGACTGTTACAAATTGAAGTCCTGGCTCTATCCAAGATAAGAAGCAAGATTAAAAACTCCCCAAGCAGCAGAAGTACACAGGAGTACATTTCAATCACTCTGATGTGCAAGGAAGATGCAACTCCAAAGAACTCTTTCTGCCTGATTGCACATCTTCACACAGTGGTCCTATTCCTCACCAAATACTTTTCCAGGGAGGAAATGCTACAGAATCATGGAATGGTTTGGGTTGGAAGGACGTCCAAGAGGATCCAGATGGACACCTTCCCCTAGACAGGCTGCTCCACATTGCTCCAGTCTTTCCCCTGCCTCCCTGACCTTTCCTGGTTCCCAGCAGCGCTGACCATGATTATAAACCGAATTTTAGACTCAGAGTTTGTGCTGCTCTCCTCCCTTGCAGGTCTCTCCCACAGCTCTTCATTGACAGCTTCAGTGCACTTTTCCTTCCTGACTTGGTGCTTATTCACAGTCTTTAATTGCAAACCTTTTTCATCACAACTGTGGTTTTGGATTGGCTTCGTTTCACCCCACCGAAAGAAAGGGAAGAAAACAAGCAGTGCCTTTGCAAACAATGTGATTGTTTTTTGTTTTAGTTGACAAAGCTTTCAGAGTTTTGTTCCAAACTAAAGTTATGTTTCCTTTCTTAACAGTCCAAATGCAAAATTCCCACTGCCACACTCTTTGGGAAATATTCCCTTCTCCTTGGTCTTTCTTTTTCCTGAGAAAAAATATATTAAAAAAAAAAGGAGGATTCCCTTCTGACAAAAATGGATAGGGATGGGAAGTATCATTGACTTTCACTGAAACAAATGCTCCTGCGTCACTTTGGTGCTTGGAGCCTGTTTTACCAAAAAATCCTCATTTTCCCACATGACTAGGTGACTGATTTGAGCAGCTGGGGGGGTTTTCCACCTTTTTATATGCTGAGGTTTTTTCCCTGATGTTATCAGACTTTGTTCCTGAAGCTGGTCCCCCACCTGTGCTCCCAAGGGTAAGGCTGCCTGCATGCCCACTGTTTTAGAGTGTTTTAGTGGCCTTTGATGTCCTCCAGCTCTCAGATCCTGAGCCCATCCCATTCACCCTCAGCACAGAGATAACACCTCTCCTGTGCTGCTGTTTCTGCAAGAGAAACCTCCTTTCCTCACACACAGACTTGTTCTGGAGGCAAATCAGCGCTGCCCAGATCGTCCTCCCTCCACCTTCTTGTGCCATTCTTCTCCTTTAATTGTTTTTCCCTTCTTAGGTCTAGTTTGGAAAAGCCAGGGGTGTGAGAAGGCAGAGGAGGAGGAGTCAGGCTCGCTAGCAGCACAACTGCTTTGCTGTGAGTCCTGGAACAGAGAGCATATTAAGTGCAGCATCTGTTTTTCTTCTTGGCAACTCATTTTTCCAGGCTCAAAATAGGCTCATCTTGTAAACACTGCTTTGTTTAGGCACTAATAATAGCTGCTCAGACTTCTCCCTGTGACACCGATGGCCACAGAGACTCACACAACACAAAATACTGGCTGGAAATCAAAAATACACTGCCTTTTAACAGACCCTGATGGACTGTTCTCATCTTGCTGCTTCTGCTGGGCTTGAAGCTGC
Organism: Arremon aurantiirostris; assembly: GCA_035583995.1. Lineage (NCBI taxonomy): Eukaryota > Metazoa > Chordata > Aves > Passeriformes > Passerellidae > Arremon > Arremon aurantiirostris. Next base: position 1,072,254 of record JAXCLO010000170.1, read on the forward strand.
AATATTTCGTGTAAAACAGAAGTAGGGCACTCCAAGAGTATCCCACACCCCCAGCTCTTCCTTTCCTTTGTCCGAGTGCTTGTTGACAGGAATGTGAGGGGAACTCACTCATTATGTGCCTGTCACACACATTATTTATATCAGCAGCCTTGCCATTTGTTCCATTCTGCTCTCTGCTGGCTTTTCCTGGCTCTCCAAAGCAGCCCCATTGCTGTTGCCAGAGACTCTGAGGGTACCTGCAGGCTGAGCCACTCCTAACTGTGACTGCCATGGGGGCTGCAGCCTCTGCACAGATGTGATGAACAGGAAAACAGAAATCTGGGCTTTTTGAAACGAAACAGGGCTACAGCAGTGCCAGCAAACCCAGCACCGATCCCTCATGGGAGCAGAAGGACCTGGCCTTCTGATCTTCCACTCCAAGCAAGCCACATCCATCATGGTAACAGGGAGCTTCCTGCAGCTGATCCCCTCCTGGCTGTGTCCTGCCACACCAGTTCACCGTCTGCCAGTCCTGTGAACTTTGCTGAGGGGTAATTCAGCTGCTCAGGGCTTTGGCAGGCAGCACATGAGCAGCAGCTCCTTTGGAAATGCACTAATCTCTCTTCCTCTGCGTGCATCAGGGGACCATGAAACAATCAGTGCAACAGAAGAGATGAGACCTTCTTCATAAGAAAAGGCAGCACAGGGCCTTGAAAACTCTTCCTTCAAATCAGGCCTGACTGTGTGTGAAAGCAATGTTCCTCGCACATTTCTTTTTGGTGGGAGGTTAACAAAGCAAGCTGTTGAAATTCTACACTTTCAGAATTTCATTTTTAAATAAAACCGTATCAAATGGATGTGAATTTATTTAATTCTACTGATCAAGCTCTTACATACACTGGGGAAGCTAGAAAAATGAAGATGTATGCTGGAAAGAATAGGATAGCGTGACTTGTGAATCATCCTCGATGACATCATTTTACTGATGGAGGAATTCATCAGCTCTCAGTGATGCATTTTACCCAAAGCCCATCAAAGCGAGGAGAAAGAGATTTCCTGGGGCTCTGCACAGGGCCCTGCATGGCCAGGATGGGCCGTGCAGAAAGAACAGAGCTGCCATGAGAGGCACCAAAGAGAGTGAAAGAGGTGGGAACAAGGAGATGTTCCCTTCTGAACCTGCTGGATTTGGGAAGAGAGGGAACTGATGGGCTGGACTTCTTCATGCTGGGAGTGGAGACAGAGAAAAGGAGCACTTGCTCAGAACAGGGTTTGGGAATGAACTCTGCTGCTTCTGCAGCAATCTGCGGATGCTCACAAATAAATCCTACCCCAGACAGGCTCTCTCAGATGGAAACAAGTGAAGGCTCTCTCAGTGCTGCTTCTCTCCCCACCAAGACACACCCTCCTGCCTGCCCTTTACACCAGGGCCTCATGAATTCCAAGCTGCATTCTTTGATCAAAGCAGGTGCCCTCAGCTCATCACTGATGTGCTTTAAATATCAGTTATTTTCTCCTGGAGCAATGAACACAAACCAGCACACTGACATTTCTATTTCCTGTACCTAATGCAAGCTGAATAACAACCCCAGACTTGCATTCTCCTATTTTTCCCATAACTTGGCCAGTGGATGTGACCAGCAGAGTTTGTAGCAGAAAAGGCAAAGGGAGAAATCCTCTAATGCAATGATTTTAATTGCCTCATTAAGACCATTACAGTTTACTATGCCTTTTTTCCTTAAGGAAGGGCTGGTCAACATTTGCCACATAACTTAAAAAACAAGGTGTCACAAATGAAGGGTTAACCAAAACATATTCATGCACTGAGAAGGAAAGGTGGGAAGGATTTCCATTGGCACTTGCTTTCCCTGGAACATCAGAAGGGTCAAAATTTGCAAGCGTGACGCTGGCAATGCCTTGTACTGACATTGCTCCCCAGAGCTCCCTGAGGGATGACTTGTGCCTGATGTGCTTATTTATTACACTTACTCTGACTCACTGCATAGGGCTGAGACAATAGAGACCAAATTCTGTGTTCTGGTTCATGTAAAGTTGGTAAACAGGTTCAAAGGGGAGGAATTTTTAGATGCGTTCAACAGTGATCAAAACTGTTTTGATTCAGACAATCAGGACATTTAACATGGCCTCAAAGCACACACAGTTCATCTGCAATGCCTGAAAAATTGCATCCCCAGGCCACAGTGCCCAACTGATCAAGTATTAATTTATTTGCTCTACTGCATTTACAAATAAAAAGGAAGACTCAGATTCTTAGTTACTCGGATGGCAGGAGTTACTCAAGATTTAGAGTAGCCAAGCTTTTACAAAATATTATTTTATCCACTTTAAGGTTCCATTATCAAAGAGAAAATAGCCCTAAAACACCCATTTCTGTGCTGTTTTAGCAAATAGATTATGGCTCACGGACTGCTGGCTAGACAGGAAAGTGAAAAAGGAGGACAAGCTTCTGATTTGGGTGATTTTCCCCGCTCCTTGATAAGGGACAGCAATTTCTGCTGGGAAAGCTTTAGCATACCTTTTCATTTCCCTTCATAAGCATAGCTCCTTTTTTCTCCTGAAGAGTTACTTCAACTGCTTTCATTTCTGCACTGTTAAGATTTTTCACCCTGTAGGGCTCTGCATTTTCCAGCCTGAGAACAGCACTTCCCTCTCAGCTCCTCATGGACCACCACAAACTCCTGTATCTATTCTTCTGTGTCAAAGAAGAACTCGAAATCATGGTTTTGCCAACTGGCTAAAGAGGATTAGCAGAAATGAGAGTTTGGCAACCAGAAATGTTCCCTCCTTGCTGAAAGCTTTCATCCTATGACCTTTTTGCACCTGGCCTAACAGTCCTTGTGGCTGTGAGGTGTTAAAATAATCCCTTGATGCTGTTAAATCCCAGTAGGCTGCAGAGAAGCTCTTTTCACACAATCTGGTGAAGGCCAGGATGTGAAAATTGCCCTGTGGAAAGTGTTCTGTGCGTGGATTTCTGGATTTCTGGGAGCAGAGCGTGCCCACATGAGTGGAAGTGGAGAGAGGAGAAGCTTTGGGATGTCTGTTGGAAACAGATAAAGCAAAAATTCCCAGTTCATTAAACAGAATTGAATTGTAGAGAAACTGGAATGAAGAGGAAAAAACCCAAACACAAATGTACTAAGTGTAATTGTATGTTGTGGGTTGGACAGAGGAAACTGATGGACCTGCACGGAAAGAACTACTTTTCTAAGAAAATGATATTGACTACAAGCCTTATCAGGGTCTCAGCAGGCAAAATGTGATGCTGCTCCTGAAATATTGATGTGTCTTTGGGGAGCCACACTGTAACATCTCATTCCTGAGCTAAAATTTGCGTGTAACGCTATTTTTACTGCGATTATTTGGGCTTTACAAGCAACGTTCTGAACACGAGCACACTTAGCAGGGGCATTAATCTTGCTGAATAAACTCCTTGGGAAAAAAACCCCACAAAACAAAAAAAGATTGCACATTTCTTCTTGGGAAATAGAATAGAATAGAACTTCTTCTTCTCCAGAACAGAACTGTGCTTCATCTCACAGCAGCTCCCGCTTTCAGCTCAGGTATCCCTATCTCGAAACACTACCCCCAAAGCCTGAATTTGCTGTGACAGACCTTCACGTGGCAGGTGTGTTACCTTTGCAATGTCATCCTGGAATGCCACGAGGTTCAGGTAGGAGATGTTGACCAGGTCAGGCCCGTACACCACGGTGATCATCCTGTTTTCCAGCCGGCCTCCCGCGTTCCCAGCGTCCAGCAGCTCCCGCAGCTTCGGGTCCTGCAGGGGAACAGCCACCAAAGGGTTAAAAACTGCTGCAAATACACTGAAAGAGGTGCAAAACCTGTAAACACTCCCACTTTGATAATCTGTGTCATTCTGAACGTTTTAAACACGCTGGCCTGTCGGTTCTGAGCTGGTTAATGGTTCATTAAAATAGATAAAGTTATTAGCCCAGAATAAAAAGGAAATCATTGCTGTAAATCCTCCAAAGCTCTGAGCTCTGTGTTGGTGCTGTGCACACTCAGAGCTGTCCAGCTGATGGCTGCACAGTCCTGTTTTCAGTCATTTTGCTGCAGAAGTCAAGCAAACACAAACTGCCAAAACAACACAATCTGTCCAAAGGCTACTGTCCTCAGCAGTGATTTTAATGGGTTTGAGATAAAACTGAAAATGAGAACTTAAGTTTTTCGTAAGGAATTAAGAAGACTTTGGGAGTTAACTTTCTTAAACTCTATGAAATGAGTAATGGAATTTTGGCCTTACCCTCGTCTTTCTTCTTCTTGTTCACCAGGTCATGCGTTATTGAAATTATTAGTTACATTCCATTTAGATTTAGCTTTTAGCCTTCACCCCCCTGCAGTTTGTATCCAATACAGAATCACAGACTCATCTAGGTTGGAAAAGACCTTTAAGAGCATGAAGTGCAGCTGTTCCCCCTGCCCTGCCAAAGCCGCCGCTGACCCATGTCCCCAAATGCCACCTCCACACTGTTAAAGCCCTCCAGGGATGGTGACTCAGCCCCTCTGTGGGCACCTTGTTCCAGCCTGCCAGAGGAGCCACCACCTAACACTTCTGTGAAGGAAAGCAGAATTCAAGGGTTTTTACCAGCTATTAATAGCCTGAACCTCAGCTGCACTGGCAACCTAAATGTGAGTAAAAACCTCAGGTTATTTGGTGACTCTGCTCATTTCTGTGAGGCTGCCCAATTTCCAAGAATTGCACTCAGTGTGTTTGAAATGAAGAAAATGGGTCCCTGGCCTCGTGGTGAAGTTTATGAAGACAGATGAAAAGCTGCCCTGCATGACTGGATTCACCCTTCGGAAAGGGCCTGTACAATGTGAAAGCTCAGCTTTCCTAGAAGGCAACACTGCTCAGTCTCCTACAAAAACTAAAAAATGGCTAGCAAGAGAACCCCTGTGGGATGGCAGATGCTGTGCAGAGATCAAGTTATTTCAAAACTGCCACAATAAATGCTCTGCACTTTGAATTTCACTCTCCCATGAACCTTCTCCCTGCACTGCCTGCACATGTTCAGTTTGTGGTATTCTTAATATTTCGTAACTTTTTGAATAAGTGTCTACATTTCCAGCAACTGATACCAATTAAATTTAATATAACAAGGTTAAGATATAAAAAAGGGCCATTTTTCATGGATCTCGCAGGAAATCCTGTACCAACAAGACATCAATCTGAAGGGCATCTCCTGATTGGTATCATACCTTCTTGGAGGCAGTGGAGCTGTGTGTATGTTCACCAAACACTTCACCAGATTTAGGAAAACACTTTTGGAGCATGAGGCAGAAACTGAAAAGAAAGTACAAGGCTGTCTATCATAAGTGCTGAGCCTCTTTAAATACTGGGTATGATGCCAAGAGTTACAGGAGAACAGACAGAATGATCCTACTTAAGGGCTCTGTAAATGGGGAATGCCATTGTGCTCCCAGACAAAGATGGTTTCGTGGGTAAACAAGTTAATCACAGCCTTTCACAGCAGAGAAACACAGGAGGGGGATACAGAAATAGCAGTTGTGTTTCAGAGATTTCAGAGGATTCAAAGCAGAAAGACAAAGAAATGGTATCATTTAGATCTGGGAGAAGGGCTAGAGAAATGCCCTGCAGTTGCTCAGTCAGTCATGGTGCATTACTGGATGGGTTCCTTTCTCTTTTATTTACAGGCTGGATGTTTCAAAGCTTTGTTTTATGTCTCTGGGAGATGAGAATCCATCTCCTTTCCATTCCAGCCCCAAATCAGACAGATAAATGCCTGTGCTCAAGGGCCTGTCTGGGAGCAGCATCATTCTTCCTGGGCTCAGACAGAGGGGGATTGTGTCTCTGCTTTCCTGCTTCCCCAGCACTGCCCCTGCTCCCTCCCTCTCCCTGCCTGAGCCTCCTGCTCACAGCTCCGCTCTGGACCATGGACTGCACTGGGAGCACCAGAAGGAGAGGGCAGAACCTCCCTCGTCTGTATTTACACCTGGCCAAGGATGTCTCAGGGGTGAATCACACTCCGGTATGACCAAGACAGGCATCAGCCACAGAATAAAGAAACAAACATATCTGCAATGAGATGCTTTGCTTTTTCCAAGGAAATTCATCCAAAGCAAACTTATCTGGCATCGGCTCATTTTTCAGAAGTGTAAATAAGAGGCAAATCAAGCAATGTGAGTGTGGATTTGGTTTTCCAAATCCAAGATTTTTTTTGACAAGTTTTCCAAGCAAGCAGTTAGACAGAGCATTGTCTTTGGGCTGCTGTGTTTGAATGGCTAAAATGTGACTTTCTCTGCTCTGTTTAAGGCTTGTCTAGCAAAGTTGGAAGCACACAGTCCATTACAGCAGTGCCCTGTCCAGCACCACCCAGCAGCTGTTAACAAAGGGAATACCCCACAATTCCTGGGCTGTCTCAGTGCAACATGCTGGGGGCCCCATAGGGCCCAAAGACATTTGCTAATAGCTGGTTTTTAGCATTTTTTAAAAAATACATTTTTAATTTCAGTGCAAGAGAATGATTTAGATGCTAACATGACTCAGAGCCAGGCTGACCCCTGCCATGGGTGTATTTGCCCTTCAGGGGTGACAGATGCACTTGTCAGTGACAACCTCACCCTTAGCTGATGATCTAGGCCATAATTAGTGCTTGGATGTGAGGTTCCCACACACCAAACCCCACTGCCAGCTCCCTCATTCATTCCTCATTTCTCAGCTCCCTTGTTATCCCCTTTGCTGCAAACACTGCTGAGGAGATGAGCAAAATCTCCTTTACCAACATCTTGAAGGCTCTCAGTGCTCTATGAATCAAAGCCCTTCTGAAAATGTCAACAGGTTTTCCTGGGGAGATGGCAGAAAGCACATGGGGGAAAAAATACCAAACCAAGCAGCAAGACCAAATTTAGCTTCTTGTATGCAAATGGGATTGATTTTGGTGGTTCCATTTTAGGGAATGACACTGCCAAGCCTGCTGCTGGCTGGGGTTGTGGTTCATGCACTGGCTCATGAGTGGACAGATTGGTTTTGGGATAAATTCTTTGCTAAACTGGGGCCTAATTAGCAATATAGTGAGCTCTTTGATGGACATTCAGAAGAATTACACCTATTTAATACTGATTACAGCAACTTTTGGAACAGCTGAAGTTTGGAAACACACCCACGGGATGGCCAATAAGCAGCAGCCATTGGCAATACCCACATAACTCATCCCAGTTCCCTTTGGAGCTCAATGTTTTAAGTCTGTGATGTTTCCTGTTGCTTCTTGCAGTCAAAAGGGATCAGCTTGGTTTTCCCTTTCCACTGGAGGCTGGTAGGAGCTTCAGCTCAAGGACTGTAAGTACCTGAAGGCTGCCCCAGAAATAGGTCAGGAAAATCAGTGTTTGGATGGGACAGTGCTGCTTAAATTCCCAGGGGGAGATGGAATTTGTGAGCAGGCAAATGTGGAGGGGGTGATAAGGATGGTGTTGGCAGCACAAAGAGCTTTAGAATCTATCAAAAATCACATTAGTCATGTCAAATTGGGGCTAAGGTTAGTCAGAGGATTGCCTGCTCATTGGAAAAAATCTTCCCTATTTAGTTCTGCTGTCTTGGGAAACTTAGCAAAGAAAATATACCTTAAAACAATGGGAAATAAAGAGAGAACAGAGGAAAAAATTAACCAGAAACATTAAAAAAAAAAGCTTATAGAGGTCCTACCATTTTCATGAACAAATGCAAAATAATGACTTTTTGTTAGAAACCAGGGTCCTGTAGACAGATGGATAAAAATAGATTTCAATCAGACTTCCCTAACTTTCTCCTGCTGTATTTCCTTTTCACTGGAAATCATAAGAATAACACAAACTTACAAACCTCACATAAGAATAACACAAACACAAACCTCAGCCACATCACAATCCCTGCCTGCCACTGTGACTGCTGTTATGAAAATGTAGGTCCTAACCCTGAAATCCCAATTAGTGTGTGCTCTGCACAGCACAGCAAATGCCATAACATCTTTTATTAGTATCACCAGCTCCTTAAACTGTTTTTTTTTTTTACTTCTGCAAACCTGCAGCACACCATCTGCCTGTGGAAACGCTCTGGTTCTTTCATGCATGGTTATAAAAGGCTGCCACGAGGTTCTGTGGCACTCAAACGCTGGTTCCAACACTCCAGGGAGCAGCAGGGCAGCTGCAGTGGTGCCTTGGGTTTGGCTTTTCTATTTTTCAGGTTCTGAGCTGCTTTAGTGAGGAGTTCTGAGCTCCATATTATGGGACGGTGAGCTCTATGCACAGAGCAGGGAGACAAAACAATTCCTGCTCCAGCTGGGCACCAAGGACAAATGATCCAGATCTCAGCCCAGGAGCACAAACACCGTGGGCTGGAGAGAGAAAAACAAGGATGGGACTGCATGGGCTGAAGGTGGAATTGGACAATTAATTCCAATATGCAAATGGATCAGAACTTATAAAAGTGAGAGACCCCATGCCCAGTCATCCATTTTGGTTCATTTTGGGTTCATTTTGGGTTCATTTTGTGGCCATTTTGGTTCATTTTGGGACCATTTTGGTCCATCTTGGGTGCAGCCCTGGCTGGGCTCTTGTGCTGCCCAAGGTGCATCCATTGAGGAGATGCTTTTAGTAAATCCCTGCTTTATTCTGTGACTCTGTCCGGTCTCTGTTCGAGGACAGGCATCACCAGCACTCGCCCTCCTTCCAGCAGTCCAGGAGTCCCCCTTGCTCCTGTCACCCCTGTCCCCACCTCACACAGGGGACAATTTATCCCGTGTCATTTGCCCTTTGCCCTTCTTCCTGCAGCTTCTTGTTTTCCTGGCTTGCCTCCTGAAGTCACAAAGGTAAAATGGCTTAAATGGAAATCACCTGATCAAAACGGGTTAAACGAGAGACGGCTGAAGAGCAGAGCGAGGCAGAAGAGGAGCAGGGTCTCAGTGTGAGCAGCACAGGATTCCCTTGCCCAAAGTTCCTTTGTGTTGGTCCTCCCCAGGCTGTGGAGAGGGGTGGTCACCTTCTGTTGGGTTTTTATCTTGAATTTCACTGTGTTAGCAGCGAGGTTATCACAGGTCTAAGGCCAGGGCTGGCAGCAGGGAGCTCATCTTGCTCCTGGCACAGCCCCCTGGTGATCCCTGACCCCAAACAGGGACCAAGCAGCTCCAAGGGAACTGCAGGGAAGGTGGCTGTGAAAAATGCCAATCACTTGGGGTTTTTTTAAATTTTAAAAGTTTAATAGTAATTAAATGGTTATAAAAATTGTAATATAATTAGAATAATAGTAATTTCGACAATTTCAATTAGGACAATACAAGACAATAAAGAGTTACAGACAGTCCAGGTACCTTTTCTGGGCAAAATAAGCCCAAAGAAGGCCCCACCTTAACAGAGGATTAACCCTTAAAAGCAACAGCCTGTTGCATATTCCTACACCTCATCCATGATGCATAAATTCCATTAAAACACAGGATTCTGTCTGGGCAGTGTCAGCTTCTTCCTCTGAATCCTGACAGCATCTTCATAGCTGAGCAAGGTGGGAAGAACTTGATAATGGAGCAATAAATTCTTTTTCTCTGAAAGATTCAGGTGTCCTGTGGCTGTTAGCTGGTGCAAGTCCTTTCTTTAAAAAAAGTATCTTACCTAGCATGGTTTCTATTTTAGCATTATGTTATAACCTAAAACTGTACATAACACACTAATTAAGAGAATGAATACAGCATCACTTTCTAACACAACGCATCTAATATTCACTTGAATATTTGCGAAAAGCCAATCAGAAAATACTCATTTTTCACCGTGGCCCTGCTGAGGGTATGGTGGCAGGGCTGTGCTGTGGGTTCTCTGTCCATGGATTCTCTGTGCCTGTAGATGGCACCTTTTCCTCTGCTGAGGAAGAAGGAACGAACCCAAAGAGGGGAGGGAACAATTTCGGAGGGGAAATGTGCTCCAGGTGTGTGGCGTGAGGAGACCCAGGGTGGTCCCACAGGTGTCCCCCCCTCACTGTTGATCCAGATCACCTGGGTCATCACTGAACCCTCTCCAAGCTCAGTGAAAAGTGCTTCCAGCTGCTCCAAATGGGATTTTTTACCCCCATTATTAAGCCCTTGTGGCCCCAACCAGCCCAGCTGGGTGCTCTCGGTGCCCCTAAGAGGGGACAGCTCCTTCTGGCCCCACCTGGGGGCAATTCTGCAAGGTCTGGGCTGAAAAGGTGAGCCCGGTTTCTGCCCCTCCTGCTGAATCCATGAGATCAATTTGAAACCCAGCACTTCTCTATTTCTAAATAAAAAAGCAGAACAAACCCAGCTGTTCTTTCTGTTCTTTTCTTCTTCATAGAGAGAATTCCAGCGCTCCCTGAGCTTTGCTTGGCTTTCTCACCAGCATCCTTCACTCAGAAATTCCTAAAAAAAACCAGCACGATCCCAACATTGGCCCTAAAATCCTGTGTGAAATGGACCTGGAAATTAATTTCACACTGGAAAAGCCAGCTCAGTGTCAGCCGGAGCACAGGTGGTGGTGGAAAAGAAAACTCCAGGATGGCTCTAGAAATTAATTCTGTGGCTTGGATGAGAGGGAGCTGCCACCACCCCAACCCACCCTGCACCTGGAATGCTGTGGGAGAGGGAGGGTGCCCCCATTCCCCTGGGGCTTGGGGTCTGGGGGGACAAAATCCCCCAAAAAATGGGAGCAGGGGGCGTGGGCTGCTTGTTCCTGAGCACAAAACAGCCCTGCACTTTTACACAGCTCTTATTTACTGAAAAATGAGAAGAAAAAAGGGTGGTGGTTTGGTAGAGCACTTCCAGGGACCCTTGTGGGAGACTCCTGTGTGAGGAAATGACTGATGGCACCACATTCCATGGGCTGCTCGTCCCTGCAGACCCTGGAGGCCGTGGCAGAACATGCTTGATAGCAAGCAGAGCCAATTCAGTGCCCAAGCAGGGCAGGATTTTGCAAATTTCTGTGCTTTACCTGCTTTCTGTGTGATATTTCATCTGTTTAGAGGCAAATGGTGATCCCAGCTCTCAGAGGCAGAGAGAGCTGGATGAGGGAATGCTCCGTGCCTGGGTGGGAAATGGGAGGGGGAGCAGCCCTGCAGAACAATTTCAAGGTTGAGTGAGTGGTGCCAGGAGGCTGCGAAAGGCTCTGCTGAGCTGCTCTGTGCTCACAGGCAGCGTGGACAGGGGATCTGCCTCCAAAATAATCAGGTTTGCCTGTGATGGGGCTGTGCAGAAGGGCTGGGACAGCAGGGACAGTATCCCAGCCTTGCAGCTTTGGGCTTGGTGTTAATTGAGGTCCTAGCAGCATCTCCCTGCTCACAGAGCATCCCTTTCTTCTGCTGCCCCTTTTCCCAGCCCTGAGCCTGTGGAAAGGCACATCTCCCTCAGGCTGGCTCTCAGGGCACCATGGATTGCTCCAGCTGGGGAACAGCAGCTCAGGGAGCTCTCTGAGCTCCAGCCTGCACACTGCCCTGCCTGATTGAAACCAGCCCTGACAGGGACGTGCAGAGCACAGGGTACTGAATTCCTGTGGGGTTTGTGAGCCTGGGCACTGAAATCCCCCTCGATGGGAAAGGCTGCAGCCTGTATTCCATCAGGAATGGGAGCCCAGGCCAGGAGCTCAGCTTTGTTAGAACTGGCTTATGAAAAACATCCTCAGACCGGTCAGGATGTGCACAGAAATCCATGAAACCAAGGCACAGGGACTTGGCAGAGGAGCAGAGCACAAGATACTGAATCCCTGTGGGTTTTGTGAGCCTGGGCACTGAAATCCCCCTCCATGGGAAAGGCTGCACCCTGTATTCCATTGGGAATGGGAGCCCAAGCCAGGGGGAACTCAGCCTTGTAAAAAACATCCTCAAAGCAGTCAGGATGTGCACAGAAATCTGTGAAACCAAGGCACAGGGACCTGGCAGAAGAGCAGAGCACAAGATATTGAATTTCTGTGTATTTTGTGAGCCTGGGCACTGAAATCCCCCTAGCTGTCTCTCTCCCCCTCAATGGGAAAGGCTGCAGCCTGAACTCCATCAGGAATGGGAGCCCAGGTTAGGAGGAGCTCAGCCTTGCAAAACATCCTCAGACCAGTCAGGATGTGAGCACAAATCCACGGTGTGAAGCCAAGGCAGAGGAACCTGCCAACGGGAGAGGTGTGCACCTTTTAAAATAAAAATCCTGACCTGAATTTTTCAGTGAGACATCACCTGTGCCAAGTCACAGAACCTCCAGGCACCCAGGCCTGAGGCACATCTGCACCTGTGGTTCTGCTTTGGTTCCTCCCTTTTTTTGGGCATTTTTTCCCCCTCCTTAACTCGCTGGCTTTGTGGGGTGAGCACAGCGCGAGGATGAAGAGGGCAAGGAAGGGATGAAGAGGATGAAGCAAGGAAGGGATGAAGAGCCCAGGGGGGAACCCCCAGATCAGGGTGCTCAGAGCCCCAGCCAGGTCACACCTGCACCCTTAGCACTCCTGGTGACCCCAAGGTTGGTTCCTGCAGGAACCTGACCCAGCCCAGGTGTGATGGGAGGGAATCACCTGCCAGCACCTGAATTGGCTGCAGAGAGCTCACTGCATTCAGCTGTTTGCCAGAAACTGTGGGGTTTAACCCCAAAGCAGCCGTGCCAGGGCTGCCAAGTGCCTGCAGCTGGGAGGACCAGGAGCAGAGCAGACCTGTGCCCAATTCCAGCCAATCAACCCCAGAGCTGTGCTAATGGCGTAATTAGAAGAATTAAGGCTTAATTACCCCCTCCTGCTGCTTTGGGGGTATTTTCCTGCTTGTTCTGCAGGAGGTGAGTGGAGGGGAAGGGTCTCGGCCATGGCAGGGGGGTGGAACGAGTTGATTTTTAATGTCCCATCCAATCCAAGCCGTTCTGGGATTTTGTGATTCCCAGGCAAGGCTCTAGGACGGGCTTTAACAGCACAAACTGTGCTTATTTAGCATTTTAATCCAAAATGGTTGTGATGGGGTGATGAAGCTCCCAGAGTCCTGCCCTTCCTGGGATCCAGGAGCGTGGATTCACCCCCTGGGTGCGAGGCTCGGTGTCACTGCAGGCGCATTTTGTGGCTTTGTCCCTTCCAGGGCGGCAGGAAATGGGGTGAAAAAGGGGCGTTTGGCCATTTTCCCTAAAACTGCTGGTGGGGAGGTCTCGGAATGGGGGGACACGGAAGGGTTTGGCGGGGATCGGCAGGTACAGGCTCCGGGGGGGCAGCGGCTGGGCTGGAACCTCCGTCTGTTCATCCGTCCCTCTGTCCGTCCATCCGTCCGTGCGTCTCTCCCGGCAGCCGTGCCCGGATCGCTTTCCCCGCGCTCATCCATCATTCATTTCCCCGCTCCGAGCCCTGCCAGCTGCTCCCGCGCACAGGTCAGAGAAACAACAAATATTTAACAACAAAAAAAAACCCTTAAAAAAAAAAACCAGAGAAAACCCCAACGCGAACGGAACGCGCCGAGGCGGCGGAGTTGAACTTTGCGCACCCGGGATGAAGTTGGGCTTGGGCAGGCGGGGGCTGAGAGGGGGCAGGTTTGGCCGGTAGGTATCTG
>JAXCLO010000170.1:1085851-1096739 GCA_035583995.1 Arremon aurantiirostris
GCTCAGTGTTTTTTGATGGCTTTGTTTACAGTTTTATACAGTGAACATCCCCAAAACAGTCAGACAATGCTAGATCTTGAAAGATAAACTAGACTATTGAGCTTTTAGGGATAGGAAAATTTGCACAGAATAGAAACAGTATGTATCTGCAAACAAATCCACGTTTTCCCCCATTTTGCTCTCATCTTTCTTTCAATTCAATTTCCTAAAGTTGTGGAATGTGCCAAGTTGGAAAGGACCCACAAGGGTCATCAAAGTCCAACTCCTGGCCTTGCATTGAGATTTTTTTTTTAACTTTAAACTGCATTTTAGAATTAACAAATTGATTCACAAAAATGTCTCCAACCTCCCCACCAGGGAATTTTGGAAAACTGTTTGCTGTGAGGTTTTTTTGCACACTTTTAAAAACTTTTTTACTCTAAGTTTTGTGTGCAGTTTGGCACTGCTGATGTAAACTAAAATTATGGCCCCATTCAGTTAAAGGCTGTAAGTTTGTTTTAGGCTAAAACATTTAGAAATGTTTTAGGAACATTTCTTGTTCCTTTTGTGAACACGGGTGGCTGGAACTCCAGGCAGTGCTGCAGGTGAGGTTCACCACTGAATTGTGAATTGTGGATTTCTTTTCCTGTCTGTGAGATAACCATGAGACAGACAAATGAAATTGTGTCAACTGCCACAGCTGCAACAGTTAGAGCACTGGTGGGAGAGCTGTGAAAAGCTGTTTTGTGGCTCCTCAGCCTGAGTTTGCTCCATTTGGTGAGCTCCTGCGGTTTTGCTGAAGCTTGTGGTCACATCATGACCTTTTGTTGTGATGGAAGAGAAAATAATTCTGTTCCGGTCCTTGTGATCATCCTGCCTGCTCTGTGCAGTGCTCTCCCCACCCTCTGTTTGTCACACCTGCAGCTTCATCTCACAAAACACTTCTTGTTTTGGTGCCCAGGTCAAATGGTAGTGGAAATACCAATAAATACTCTCTCCATCTCTCTGCTGATCACCTCTTCTCACTGGTATTCCTAGTGAAAATAATGAATATTAGTCTGGTATTCCTGTTCAGCCCTCAGGGTTTCTGACCTTCCTGTTGTTCTGGGGCAGATTTAGGGTGAGAATTACCCAGGGTCACTGTCCCAAGGGCTCTGCAAGGACTAAGACACAAGTTGCTAATTGTCCTTTGCCATTGTGTTGGAGAGAAGGAGGACACAGATATCAATTCCTTCCTTTTTTAGAGTTCTGTGACATTTGAATTGTACCTATCATATCCTCCAATATGTGCCAGCGATGCACTTTGTAAGCTGTCAGGTGCTTCATCAAAGATTATATGGTGTTGTGAAAGTTGCTTTTATGTTTTCAGCATTGTTTGTTTTTTTTTTCCCTTCAGAAGCAAATATTTCAATTGGAGCTTTTAGCAGCAGTAGCATCACAGGCTGTACAATATCTTCACACACCCAGATCCCTTTCATCTGAGCAGCTCAGGTTCAGATTTTGTATGCAATGTTCAGCTCTTGTCACAGTGAATAGAATCAAGTGTTTGTGTTGCTGATGAGCAGCTCAGGCATGTCTGTTTTGAAGTAAATCCTGCGAGATCAAAGACATCTAGAATGAGTAATATGCTCTTAAACTATGGTAATTAATTAACCCTTTGGGATGTGGCAGGGCTGTCAGTAATTACCTGTGGAAAGCACAAATAATTGGAGCTGTTGCTCTGAAGTCTCAGAGTTGAACCTTGGTTCCAGTCAGTGGCTCAGGGTCTCCTCTTTAATATGCATCAGAATAATACTTCAGGTTGCAGAATATCCTTTCCAGTTATTAATTGCTTGTTTTATTTTAACCTCAGCTATGGAAAGGGCTTCGTCCCTATTTCCTGAAACTATCTTATGCTTCATCACTGTTTCTATGATGGTTTTAGCCTTTAATTGAATTTCAAATGCCAGTGGCTCCGTGTGACCTGATCTCCAATAGTGTGTTGCAATCTTGAAAGTGCAACCCAGTCTCACAGAAATGAGGGAAAATTTTAATTTATAAGAACAGACAAATGTCCTTTTTTTCAGCTGGGAGCATGAAACTCAGTTATATAGAGGAGGTAATTAAATATTGAGCATGTCAGAGAAAAGCTTGGAGTTGAATTTTTGTCTGGTCTTTGCCAAAGGTCTTTCTCCACGTGATTATTTGCTGTTTCCCCTGCATTTCCAGGTATTTCTGTTTAGATGGGCAAATCCAGAGGCTGAGTGGCTTTCCATGTCCATAGTGAACAGTGTATAATCTAATCCAAGTATGTGTGTACTACTTGATAAGAGCAGTTCATCAGCCATATCTGATACATGATTTGTGCACTTTTAACTGTCCATTCACATTTTGTTAGTTTTTCCTTATGATGCATGTCATATTTGTTCATAATAAGGGAATAATAAGAGGGAAGGCCTATCTTTGCAAGCCTGCCCCTGCTTCTCTCTGTTTATCTGCAGTGTTGGATTTGGGAAACCCTCCCTTGGAGAAATAAGGGAGAGTTCCAGCAGGGAATGGGAAGTGCCACATATCAAACCAGGA
This sequence comes from Arremon aurantiirostris, assembly GCA_035583995.1. NCBI lineage: Eukaryota > Metazoa > Chordata > Aves > Passeriformes > Passerellidae > Arremon > Arremon aurantiirostris. The sequence goes on from JAXCLO010000170.1 coordinate 1,088,393, forward strand.
ACATTCCACCCCTTTAAAAGTAAAAAATTCCAATCCACCCAGGAGGTGGAAAACAGAGTGTGCTACTTGCCACTGAGGGACTAAAGGCTTCAACAGATTTTCCTGTTGAATCAGGACATGGCACAGCCTTATGATGATAAACAATCAAGCTGCTTTGGTCTGAAATGGACTCTGAATGCAATTATTTTACACATTCCTTCCACCTACTGCATCCTCCATGATTTCAGGAGCGCATTTTGTTGGCATAGCAAGAGTGAGGTGGGTGCTGCAGGCAGCCCCTCCCTGCACAGCCCCTACTCTGCCCCAGGGCACAAGGAATAAGTGGATTTTCTGTTTATTTTCTTTGAGATAGGCTGTGGGTTTGAAATGGGCTGCTGGGGCAGCAAAGTGTGAGCATGCAATAAAACTTCCACGGAGAAGAGTATTAACTTTTCCAGGAATCTAAGAGCAGGCCCTTTTTTATCTTTTTCCTTTAAAAATACTAGTTTTGCCCAGTTTTCTTTCTTTGGTTGCTGACACTGCTGCTTTTTCTCTGTCCATTAAGCACAAGGGGAAGCTCTGCTGGTGTTTGTTAATATTCTAAAATATTCCCATGCATTACTCCTCTTCTGAGACTGATCCACCAAGCAGGAGTCAATGATTGTTTTTATCTTGCAGATAATAATGACGCTCTAAATCACCAGTCACATCTAAGTGTCTGTAGCCCTGTGTCTGTAGGTTGTTACTCTTTTTTCTTCAACTAAAATGTGCCATGCCCAGAGGTGTGATATTTCTATTTTGAAAGCAAATTAATGCTTCAGCTAAGATTAATGTACTTCTTGCATTACAAACTGCTTTTTAATTCGTCTTGGAACAGCTGCAAATGCAGTTTTGCACAAATGCATTTGGTTTTGCTCTAGAGCCAGTAGGAATAATGTCATCACAAATGTTCCTGGGCTTCTGTTAAGGAATGCTGCTTGCAAAAAATAGTTTGAAGTACTCATAAAAATATATGAGAGATGTTAGCTTAAAGGAGTAGATTGTGAGTGTGCGTGATGCCTCAGGTTTAGCTTTTATATTTATCACATTCTGTGCTGCTTTAGTGTGTGGGTCTGGGCTTCACATTAGGGGATGGTGAGCTCTGTGCACAGAGCAGAGACAAAACAATTCCTGCTCCAGCTGGGCACCAAGGACAAATGATCCAAATCTCAGCCCAGGAGCACAAACACCGTGGGCTGGAGAGAGAAAAACAAGCAGGGTGGGACTGCCTGGGCTAAAGCTGGAATGGGACAATGAACTGCAAGGGGCAAATGGAGCAGAACTGATAGAAGTGAGAGACCCCATGACCAGTTGTGGATTTTGGGACCATTTTGGGTTCACCTGGGGTGCAGCCCAAGTGGCATCAATGGAGATCCTTTGAATAAATCCCTGCTTTATTCTGTAACTCCTTCCAGTCTCTGTTCTGGCTCAGCCTTCCCAAGGCATCAGCAGCACCATCTCAGAGAGCAGCTTCTGATCCCTTTAAAAAGGAAAGGAAATGCTAAAGGTTTTCCTGGGTTTGATGGTTATAGATATCCAGACAATCACAACTTCTTGGGTTGCTGGAACAGGTGTGCTACTAAATATTGGGAATTTTTGGTGAAGATATTAATTTACAATGCAAAAACCTCTCAAAGCTATCTCACACTGCTATAGGGTACTTCAGAATTCCCTGCACTGCAACTATCATGGTCTGCATTACTACCTGTAACTGTCACAATCCCAAATCATTGCATTTATGCCCTGACAACTTCAGGAGAGACTTGAAACAAAAATGGCACCAATTTTCATCTTAGTTTTCTGCTCATCAAAGTGAAATCAGTCTGTCCAAGCACTCAAAAGTGCATTTATATTTTTCTAGCTCAATATGTATCCCAAAAGAGGGAATATAGGGGAGGAAAGAAGCTGCTACATATGCAAAGAGTTTTCCAGGAAACACTGGAGTTTGAGGCTTAAATTAAACAAAGCACCTTGCTAAATCAGGGCTTTCTATTGTGACTCCATCGAAGGCAGAACTCCCACAGATTTTCCACAAATAGAACAATGGCTTGTCTTCAAGAATTCCTTATCATAGAGTGTTTATCAACAAAAATGTACATACGTGCATATATATAGATAGCATGGACATCTCATATATTTGACCCAGATTTCAAAATACCAGCTCTTAACACTTAAAGCACCAGGTGAGTTGCTGGTTCACGGGCAGTAAAATAGGAAATAAAAAGTGACTCCTAAAATCACAGCACTTACCCTGTGGCTAGCTGAGGGCTTCAGCTGAGTTGTCAAGCCCCAGCTCTGCTGAGTGACCCAACCCAGCTCCTCAGTGCCAGCTGCCCAGCACAGAACACCAGCTAAAGGCAGGAATTGCTTTCTAAAGCTCTCAGAACTCCTTTGTACCCCTGTGGCACCTGAAGCACACAGCTCTGCTCTGCCAGGCTTCTCAGGTCCATGATGACACCCAAGAGCTGCTCCTCATCTTTGTGTGGGACCCTCAGGAACAAAATGTCCTTTTCAGCTGGCTGAAACTCACAACCAACAATGCCCACACAGACCTCACATTCCCATTCTGGTTCCATCCCCTTTGTGCCACACATCACCAAGAGCTTCCCATCGAGTGCAGGGACAGACTCATCCTGCAGAGAAATCTCCTTCTCTGCCCCCTTTGTGTAGAGCAAACTCAGAACTCTCAAGTTTATCTTCCAGCAATGCCTCTCAGTGATTAAGGAGAATGTCCAACATGGGAATCACATCTGCAGAACTCACTGACAGCATTTTGTCTGTCTGTCTCATTGACAGCCATGTGAAATGAACAGATTGCAATTAAGATATCAAAGATACTCAAAACAGTGCTCTCCAAACTCTCTTTGATGACACACAACACACAGGAAGTTTGATAGCTAAATGGATTTATGTGTATCAAGTCATCCTTACCAAAATCATTGTCATTAAACCAGAAATCTATTTAGCCCAACAAACACTGCAGTATGGTTTCAACACAAATAATGTCTTCACACATTTCACAAAAGAGTATCAGATCAAGATAGAACCAAAATATTTGCAAATAAATTTCTCCTCCATTCTAAGGTTTCAGAATGGATTCCAAATTTGGTGCGCTATCACCATAGCTACCTATGCACAGAAACAGAGCCAGGATCTTGTTTAAACACCCAAGTCATCCAGACATCATTTCTGTGCAAACCAAGTCAGTGTGCACAAAACAAGAGGAAGTTTCTTTAAAAAATAATCTCAGTCATCTAAACTGGGCTCAATTGGACCATCTGCTCAGTTAATACAGCGGAATAGTTCTGACATATGACACAGCATGAGGTAAAAGGAGTCAGAAATGCTTTAGTCAGTCCCTAGGGAAGGAGATCCAAGGCATGCACTGATCTGGTACGTGCAGCAATCCCAAATACCTCAGATGCAACTAAAGCCCCAGGGCTGTTCTTCCCACAGACATTATCAGGGAGGACAGGGTGCCATAAATCACACCCCAAACACTCAGGGCTGATTAACCTTCCCTATAAACACCTGCTCCAGAACAATGGCTGGTTTGCCTAAAACAGCTTGATCCAACTCCGTGCTTGAAGTAACAACATCAACACATCAAGTTTACCAGGACCAGGCTATGGAAAGAGTGAAAAAGATACTCTTTTTTCTGTGATGTACAGCTTTTGAGGAAGAGAGAGCACATGCCAGTTTAATCCATATTTTTCTTTGGCAAAGGAATAAGCGGGAAGCCATTCTCTGCCTGTACAATGGAGCTCTGGAAAAGAGAGGACTGTGTCAATAGACATTTCAGACATTTCAAATAGAATTCTAACTGTGAACTCTGAAAATGCAGGATGAATTCATGCTGGCTTTCTACAACACCTATGTTGCAAGACATGGGTTATTTAAAAATATCCAACGTGATAAATCAGTATTTTTATAACACCTAGGGACATCCCCCTAGAAAACCTACAGGAGGACAGAATCATCCTTTGGAGGCTCCCAAGCCTCTTTTCACCTCCAGTTTCACTGACACCATCATTTCTGTACCAGATGTGCTGCAGAACCTTACTGGGACAACACTACCAATTCACTGATGGTAATTCAGTCCCAGTTTTGGTGAAGGTCTACTGAGAGTACACAATCAGATCGATTTCTGGGGAAAAGGGAGATAAATGCCCACAGCATACCTATGGCAAACACACTAAAACCAGGATTTTAGCTGAAATACAAAGTGAATTAATTGCACGTGCTGAGGAAAAGCCCAGGGAGAAAACCAGGGCCACTTCATCCCTATTTTCCTGACCTTTCTCACAGCTCCAGTGATCCCAATCCAGCCTCCCTGGGTCTCTCATGACAGAACATGAAGCAAATATCCAGCCAGGATTTTATTTTCATTTCCCATCCTAACACTCATATTTCTCAAGATGTTTTTTTTCCTAGGCTCGTGGTATTTAAGTTTTAGATTGTTTGCAAGACTGTGTGTACTAACAAAAAACAAGTGACAGCATAAACCATCTAAGTAAAATCAGACCAAATGTGGTGGTTTTCAGTGCTTTTGGATGTGGCTGTGATTAACATGAGAAAGCTTTACTTATCACAGTGTAAATCTTAATTTATATTGATGCCAACTCAATACCAAGCAGCTACAACCACTCACAAGCTTCCTCTAGGTGTTCTCTAACTCATGAACATTTTTTACCAATTTTATCAGCTGCAGATGGCTCATTATTTTAAAGATGACCTTTAGGCACACACACTTCCCTTCCCTGCTTTTCCTTCCTCCAAATTCCACGAGTTTTTCTTCAATTTAATTTAAAAGGAAGAGATGAGCAGACAGTGGAGAAAAGAAACTCATCTCATTTCCATGTCACTTTTATGAACTCGTTTTCTTTGGTCTGTATGAGACTATTGCAAAACCTATAAAAAAGCCTTTAAATGAAATGATTTCTACAGCAACTTGCACAGCCCCTAAGGGCAGGAGTAGCTGGAACAGCAGCTTCATTTTCACTTATCTATAAATCTCACATGCATTGTTCTCCCAAACTGGAATTGCTGTGTGCAGTTATTTTAATAGATTTACTTCAGAGGTTGAGGCACAATCAGCTCCTCATTTATCTGAATTTGTCAAAATCTGAGCAGGATGAGAGGCACTGTGGGAATCCCCACGCTGCTCTGGAGTGCTCCACCAGGGCTGAGGACAACCTCCTGCACTTGAATGCATTATTTTGGTTTTTGGCTGGTGGAAATGTGTCCATCCAGACGGTCTGAAATGCTGCCTGCACCAACCACCCACCCCACACAGACAGAACAGAGGAAACCAGAGAGACAGGACTGAAAACATCTGACTAACGAGCTGCTCATTATTGCAACATTTCATACACGCTCAGCAGCACAGGAAAAAAAAATAATAATAAAAGAAAAAACAAAAACAAACAAAAAGAACAAGAAAAGAGCCTGTGTGCCATGCCAGCAACATTTTCTTCACTCTTACCTGTCTCAGAGACACATTTTGGTGTCACTTTTTTCAATCACAAAGTCACGCGGGATGCTTAATGCTAAAGGTTTCAATTTACCTGATTTTAATTATTGTAAACACTCACTGCTCCCATTACCTCAAACTATTTAATTCTAGGGAACTCATTTGCAGCGTAGGAAAGAAAAATAAACCATTTCAATGATGATGCAACAGAAGTGGGAATTGTTTCCTCCTTGGGCTGTAGCAAACAGCCTGTGAGCTCAGCACAGGCTCTTAATGGCACATCTGATTAATTACTGATGGCTAATGATGAGTTGTGCTGCACTGTCCTGTGTCACAAAGCCTCCCCTGCACCTCAGAGCAGAAGCAGAAATACATGCAGACATTTGACACCTACAAACTGATGCCAAATTAGCCCACGCAGATGAACTGATTCCCTGTGGATCTTGATGGAGCTGCCCTGGTTCCTGGTGACAACCCAGCTCGGTGGACAACCCAGCCAGGGCAGCACAAAGCCAAGGGGCTTGACTCTGAAAATCCATAAAACCAGCTAAAAACCACATGGCAAAATCATATGGCAGATGCCACTGCCTCAGATGGCAAAGTTAATAGAGAAAAAGTAATGCATAATAAAAATCAAATTAAGAGTCCTTTTCACAACTTGCTCAGTTTCTATTTACTCCAGAGAGGAGTATTTCCTCTAAGAACATTTTAACTTCTAAAATAAGTGTCTAGCAGAAACAAACCAAGTAGAAACAGGCTCCTGGTTTACAAGACAACATGACTACTGAAGGAAAAAAAAAAAGGAAGTAAAATCTACAAGGAGCATGAGTAAGAAGCACAAATATGTTTTGCTGGCTGAGGAGGGGGAGACAGCAGTGAATAAATGCAGCCACTGGATTTGGGTGGTGTAATGGCAGATGAATTCCAGCACCTGTGGAAGCACAGGAACCATGCTCAGTCTCTGCTAGGAAAGGACACCAAGCACTGATGGCCCTGGCCGGCAGCTGCACAGAGCAATTCTTCAGGGGATGCCAGGGACATTATTTAAGGCATTGGTTTTGTACTCCATGGTTTTGAGAGCTAATTGGGGAAGGGAATATACAAAGGGTGGCTGGAACAATTTCAAATCAAGCCTGAAGAACACAACGCATCACTTGGAGAGCAGTGCTGGAGAAAATCCTGAGTGTCACAAATCACAGATTTGTGAGCAGCCAAACAACGTGAGAATACCAAGACATGGAAGAGGGAAAATCAGGGCAGGCAGAAAGTGATGGAAATGGTCCCAAAAAATCCAGATGCAAACTTTTGAGTGAGCAGTTTTGGGCATCTGAATCATTCACATGAGTTCTAGAACCAAAGTTCACTCATAAATACACATTGCTGCCTGTACATCTGCATCAAAACAGCTCTCACTGAACCCCTCTGCATCCCTGATAGCCATGGCTGGCTCTTTTCCACAGCAGAAATCATTTAACTTTGGGAAAGCACAAACAAACAAAGAATATTTTTCACTCTAGAACCTCCTGTGATCCTTGATTAGGTACCAACACCAGGTGATGCACAGAAACCAAGAGATAATAATGGCAATTCTGCCCTAATGCACAAACCCAACACCTCAATTTCAAGAGGTTCACCTGCACTTACAGGAGCTGAGAAAGGGTAAAAAACCGGCAGAGGAAGTTTAACCATGATTAATTGTTTTTAAAGCTCCTCATACAAACCATGGCAGCTTGCAAAGAATTCAATTTCTTACATTCAGAGGGTGGATCAGCACTTCTCTTCCTAATTTCCCTTACTAAGTGCCAGACAGTCTCCCAGTTATCCAAGAATTTAATGAACTAAATCCAGCCATTTAAGGCTGTTTCATCTAGATAAGAAGCTTTCCAACATGAAGGATAAAACAGCCTTAAAGGCAATGGAAAACAAACCCCACTTTGATGTGCATAAACTACCCAAGCACTTAATTTTCAATGATAAAAATAAAATTTTAGCTGGGGGATGTCAAGTAAATAGGCTTGGTAGGAAAAGGGAGTCCAGAAAAGAGAAGAGGAGACTGGAAAATTCCTGCACAAACTTCAGGCCACACTTTGTGCTCCCCCTTTGCTGAACTTCCCAAGGATCCCCAGTGGAGCACTTGATTGGGCAAAACTATGAACTCCAGGGTTTGACCAAAATACTTCTGAAAGGTTACAAAGTCCAGTGCTTTTTGAAAAGGGAATTAAAAATATTTTGTGCACATAAGATTATGGCACTGAGGGTACACTTACTCCAGCTGGATCCTTTCCAATACATCTTTGGGAAAACAAATAGTTATAATGGATGCAATTTGGAAAGGGATATTCTGCAAATATGGGAATATTCCAAACGTCACTTCCCCAAAACAACAATTTGACACTGGGTTTTAATAAAGATGCATTAATACCTTGCTGTTCTGAGTACTTTTTTTTTCCCTCATCCTTTAACAGGAAATAAGGAGACAAAACCTGGACATCTTTTGTGATGAGAGAGGTCAAAACTCCAGAATTTCAGTGTCTTCATTTCCCCGCTCTGTAAACTGAGCTTTTGTCTCTTTTGCTTCTCTAGAATCTACTCAGTTTCATTTTTCTTACATTCTGATCAACCACTCTTGCCTCACTGAGAGTGTTAACATAGCAGAAGCCTTTTCTTCCCCTTTGGATGATTTTCATGAAGAATAAATGTATGCTTCATCCTTCCACATCCGAATAAGCTCCGAGGTGATGAAGCACAAATACTCATTGCATTCACATGAGCAGAGTTCGGACCTTCCCTTCCCTTCCCTTCCCTTCCCTTCCCTTCCCTTCCCTTCCCTTCCCTTCCCTTCCCTTCCCTTCCCTT
>JAXCLO010000170.1:1097140-1134292 GCA_035583995.1 Arremon aurantiirostris
AACATAACATAACATAACATAACATAACATAACATAACATAACATAACATAACATAACATAACATAACATAACATATTTGGAGAACCTGCCAAAAGCTGTGGAATGGGACCATTCCAGCCTGGCCTGACAGTGACCCCAACCCTGCCAGCTCACTCATAAACCAAACAAACCCCTGCAGATAAAACCTGGTGAGTAATGGGTCAGCACTATAAATAGGGAGATCAATAGTGACTGGAGTCAGCCTGAATGCTGCAATTAATGATTTCCCAAAACAGCAGCAAGCCAGGGCCACGTGGTACCGCTGGCACCTACCTGAGACTACAGAGCATCAACAACACAGGGTCAAAACCCTCTAAGCACCTTCTCTTCCTCTTGCCCATATTTTCCATACCACTTAGACGCTTAAATAGGCTAGGATTTGTTTTATTTGCTCAGTGGGCTTATTTGAAAAAGATTATTCTTTATATATATATATACATACATATATATATATAAAAGAATATTTATATATATATAATATATATAAATATACATTTATATATAAAATAGAGTTTTTTATTTATATATATTCTTTTTTATATATATAATAATCTTATATATATATAATAGATTTTTCTTTTATATATATGAAAGAATAATCATGTACATATATAGTGTATATATATAAAATGTGTATATATATAAAAATATAGTGTATATATATAAATATATATATGTAAATATAGTGTATATGTATAAAAATATATATAAAGGATAATAAAAATTATCCTTTCAGAATAATCTACACTTTATATATATACACTATAACAAATATACTTCTTTAATATTTCTGTGGGATAATTAATATTGGCACCACCATCTGGTTTTAATTTTATACATGGTGGTGGTGCTTGTGGCATTTGCCCCTTTCTGTGCAAGCACAACTAACAACAGGGAGTAAATTCTCAGCAAATTCTTTGAATGTCTCTTTGATTTTGGTTTTCATCCCAACTCACAGCTAAGCTCCTGGAGGAGTGGAACAACAGGATGTTTGGAAAGAGGGATAAATGCAACATTGGGAAATGGAATAAAAGTACAGCCTTACACCTCCCCAGGAAAAACAAGCTGCGCCAGTAGAACACACAGTGAATGGAAGTGCCTGAGCAGCCTCCTGGGCAGGGTTCCCAGCAGGAATTTATTTCTGCCTTATCAAGTTTCTCATCAGGTTTTTAAACCAGGCTGCTGAATAGGTGTAAATCTCCTGAATGGCAGGAAATTCACTGTGGAGACAGAAACTTCCAGGCTGCAGTGGATATCATCTACCCCAAAATCTGACCTCTGAGACTTCGAACTGCAACTCTGAGGAGATTCTACAACCAGACTGTACTCATGATTCAAATGGATTTAAATAAAAAAAGATTGACGATCACAGCTAAATAACATTTTACAAAACCCCACAAACAACTCACAAAAAACCCCAATCAAACTATAAAAACAACCAAAAGGCTGGGTTGTTTACTAATAGTGAAAATCCCACTGCTGGGATTTTCTGAGAAATTTTTTAAAAATATAGAAAGTTGATAGAAGGTTAAGGCAATTGACACAAATAAACTTACTGCTCTCAAATCAGTTTGCCAGAACCTTTATCAAACACCCCTTAATGTGTTTAATCATTTGGCACCTTAGAGGGGTTATACCCTGATCTGACACTGCTTTACCCTGCCAGCCCTAAATAAAATCAAATTTCCAAGTATTGGGTGAGCACTTGCCTCGGTACCTGATCTTTTCTGCTGCCATTTGGAATTGTGTTTGTGTAGAACACATCTGCAGATATCCACATCTTCTCTCAAGGGAGCTGGGACCCAAAAAAGCTGCAAAGTGCCAGTTATCTGGTGTCACACAAGATGCTTTCCCAGTTATTTGGTGTCACATATGCCACAGGATGGCTCTCCCAGTTATTTGGTGTCACCTGGCCACACCTGACAGAGCTCCATTCCCTGCACACCCCTTGAGTTCTGGGGTTTGATCACATCAGACCCTCCTGGTGCCTCACATGGAGGTTCTGCACCTTCCCTCAGGAACCTGGGAGTGCAACTGCAAGTTTGTGCTCCGTTTTATGGACAAGGAAAGCACAGAGAACAAGAAATTTATTTATTTTTAATGCCCTGTGGGATGAGTGAGCTGCTCCAAAGGATGTCCTGCATGAACCAGGAGGGGAAGCTGAACAGATCCCAGCTAACTTTGTGAGGAGCAGAAAGCTGGAACCTCACACCTTAAAAAACAAGGAAAATAAAATACACTTCCATGGACACAGCTACATTGCTGCTGCCTCTCTCGAGGCCTCCTGCCAGATCCTGCCCAGACAAGGATGTACAAAAGCAAACACTGAAAAACAAGTTCCTATTTTTTTGAAGCTCGAGCAGCTCATTGTGCTGCTTCCCTTCAGATCAAGTAGCAGCAGCAGCAGAGCAAATACCTGAGCAGAGCATATTTTATTAGATCAGCTGTCAGGCAAATGCCGTTTTGCCTTAAAAACAAAACAAAACAAAAATGACCACTCTCCCAAAAAAGGAAGAAAAAGAAGGCAAATAGGACAGGCTTTTCTGAGTGTGTTTCTATGAAGGTTGTTTAAAAAGCTTCCAAGTCCTGAATTAATGCCACCAATGGAAGCACTGTGCAAGAAGATTTGGGAGATGCTGGCTCTGAGGCAGGAAGGGCTGTGCCCAGCACTTTGGGAGCAGAGGAGCCTTTGGGATGAGCTCTGCTGGCACTCCCAGAAGCTGTACCACGGGGAGCACAACGTGAATAATCCCACTGGGTGTAACCTGCAAATCCCCCATTCCCAAGCCAGGAAGGAAAAGCAGAAGCTCACAGAATGCAGGAGGAGTGAAATAGTTCTGGGCTGCTGTAATGGGATGTCCCTGGAAGCTGCAGGAATTAATTGGGCAATACCAAACCAAGGCGCCAAGAAGCCAAAGGATGCCCCTTCCTCCTCGTGTTGCCATGGATTCCTGTGATGCTCATCACTGGGAGCTCTGCAGGAGAAGGGAATGAGCTGAGGAATGAGGCTGATGGCTGCAGTTTATCCCCAGATTTCTGGTTTTATTCCCATCCCTGGTGGGAGCAGAACAGTGATGCTGACACTGACCTGAGGCACCTGAGCAGCTCTCGTGAAATCCATACCCAGAAACTTCCCTTTGGGTTTGTTTTGGCTTCTTCAAGGACTTCAATTACATCTACAATTCCTCTTTACACTGCAGATTTTCATATTAAGAAAGAAAAGAGTGGGTTTTTCCCCCTTGCTTTAATGTATCTGTTCTGTTCCTGACATATTTCTTTTGCCAAGGTGTGACATTTTAACGTGGGCTTAAGAAGAAGGAATTTTAGAGAAGGGTATAGATTTTTGCAAGAGCTCTGATTCAAGAGGAGCTGAAAAAAAGCCCTTAAAATCTTTGAAGAATTCTATTGCTGAGGCACAAGATACTGAAAAACCTGATTATTCTTTAGGCAAAAGAAAAAATGAGTAAGTGGCTTTGATATTTCTAAGATGATGCAGACAATGCCACTTGCTTTTCCATTTCCAAGCCTTTTTGTAAATATTCGGACCTTAGAGCAGCAAGAAGCCTCTCCTTATTTTCAGACACAAAAAAATTGAAGTATTTCCTAAGGGGAAAAATAAATGTTTTCTGTAAACTCCCCAGCTGTCTGGGAAGAAAGCAGCAGAACAGGAGATGGGGAAGAAGTCTCACACACCTGAGACAGTTTTTCCAATGAGAACAGTTTTTAAGATTAATTTTTGACAGTGGCTGCCAGTTGCTCACCTGAAAGCCTTTCTCAATCTCTCTGGACCTTTTCTTTCCATGAGTCTTTCTGTATCACTATTTCTTAAATAAAAACTCCTCATTTGTGAAAAGATCTCAATTCTGAAATTAACTTGCTGAGAGAAAATGGTAGATCTTAGATAACACCATCACCTGTGGTACCATGGATGTAAACATTAGCAATTTAAAGCTTTCAGGGTGATGTTTCTTCCATTTTTTTTCTTTCTCCCAAGAAATTCGTCCTCTGCTGTATTTTAGTTCTTTTTTTCTTCACATTTCTTTTAAGAGCCCCTACGTCCTTGATTTTCCTGGATCATTGTTTCAGCCCATGTGGCTCTCACTATATTCTGTCTTCTGTGAATTTCAGCAGCTGACATCCCTCATTTTCTCTGGTTGAAAGGAAAATTAAATATACACCATTTAACCAGCCTACATATGCTCATTTTCCTTTGTCCTGACTGTTGGGGTGTAATAGCTCGGGTTTTATTTGCTGTTAACAGGCTTGTAATTGTTTCTGATAAAATAATACAGTGTTTGTTCAGCTCTGCAACACAGAAACACATAAAACCACAAGTTTTGTGCACAGCCTTTGTGTGAGCTGAAGGAGGGTTCAGCAGTAAGTGCTCCCAGTGACTATCAGATTCAATCAGTCTGTTTAGTGAAGTTCTGCAAGGAGAATGTGACAGTTCTGCTCCTGTTTACTGAAAACACTGACCAGGAAAGCCAGACATGGACATGAAACAGGAAAAACTCAGGCAATAAATACTTAGAGGAGAACACAACTGCTTCTTTTTCTTTTAAAAGCAATTTTGCTGCAACGATTTGCTGTTCAGATCTCGCATAAAGATCACAAGGGATCCATTCCAAATTTCTATTTGTGGTTGCTTTTTTGACATCTTACAGAAACGCTGCTTTTGCTGTGTAGGTGACAGGAAATGTATGTTAAATAACAGAAATTTAGCCTCTCAAAAGAAATTCAAAGGTCTCTCTGGTGTGAGACACAGCATGAAAATTAATCAGTGGAATTCCTCATCAGACAGTCCACAACACAAGCACTGAAAACATTTCATTCAGGGAACCATATGTCCCTAAGAATACCTGGCCTAGCCCCAAATTATGCAAGGTGCAGCTCTCAGCTTTCTTCCCCAGCACAGCAATTATGCCTCAATTGTGCTCCCTTCTCTTATTTTTAGCAGTGAATGTGTCCACACAAAAAACTGATTAATTCTCATGAGCATCTGGCACAGCCCTGGCCATTCTTTTACAGGTAACCAAAAGCTGCCCTCACTTTTTTTGGCCAGCAAAAAATGTTCCAGTGAGCAATTCAGGAATATTTACCCTGGACACAAGATTGTTTTCCTGTTAACATGCTGACATATCTTGAGATCAAACTGTAAGAAGAAATCTCAGCTGCTGAATGGTGGAAGGTTTTGTGCAGAGCCTGCACACTGCCTCCCTTCCCCTTGGCAGGATGCCTTGTGGATGATTGCTGATTTTTAAATACTAAAAAGTCTGTTCTGCTATTGCTAAACACATTCCTGAGGCAAAGGAGAGATGGGGAAAATTATGAGGATTAAAGCAGAGTATCTAAAATCTCCCTTTTGTTAGGGAATAGAAATATGCCATGCCCTGAAAGCCTATGGAAACCACGAGTGTTTCCTACTCAAAGTCTGGAGAGCATCTCACCAATTCAGGCTCTGATCAACAACCCCTGAAAAATCCCCACCAAAATCATCACACAAATGCCCCAAACTAAGATAATCCCTCAGCTTTCCTTACAAACTCCTCACTATCAGAAAATCCGTCTTGCTGCCACTAAAAAAAACCCCAAAACCAAGAAAACAACAACAAACCCCAAACAAACAAATAATAAAACCTAGAAGAAAACTCAAGATTCCTTGGAAAACTGCAGCCTGATGGAATCTGGACTTGCAAAATGCTATTTCTGTACAACTGCTGCCATTACTGCAGCCCTGTCATCTGTTCCCAGAGAAGGAAAAAAAAACAGAATTTTTTCCCCCCAGTGAAATATCTGGAAGCTCTTGATCTGAGCAAAAACGAATTTAAATTTGCAATATCCGCTTTGGAAGTTTTAATTAATTCAGAGTGTCTTCAGTGGCTTTGTTTATTTTTAAAAGCCATGCAATACCCTTAGTGCACAATCACATCCTAATCCATGGCTGCATTAATCACATTTTAAATGACAAGGACATCCATGATCAAAGAATCTCATCCTGCTTGACTCACAGAAGCTCCTGATGCAGCCTGACACTGATCTAGACCAGAAGAGGCTTCAGTGTTAACAACAAAATCAGATTCACTGTTAGCCTGCAGTTATTTGCCTTTCTTGTTAAAAATTTCAGTCCTTTCCTATTAAACCAGGCTGGATACATCAGGCAGAGTCTCAGCCAGAGGCATCTGTGAAGTATTCAGCTTTAATCCGTGTCCAATCCATTCAGGGATCCTGGAGATAACCTGCAGCTCCCCACACACTGCCTCTGTCCCTGGATGATCATTTCACTTCCTCAAGGGGTGCAAAAGAACGTTTCTGCTCCCCCAAATATCCCGTTAACAAGCCACTTTTAACAAATGACTTTACATTGTGTGTGGTAGATCCGTGTGACCATCCTGACAGCAGTTCTAATTCTGACTGGAACGATTTCATTTTTCCTTTTTCCAGGCTCACAAACCCTCTTCACTCCAACTTTCTAACCCAGGTTTTGGCAATCAGGTGCTCGGGAGATGGCACATGCTGCAGGATGCAGTCAGACACTGGCATTGGAACTGCTGTGGAAATCTAAATTTGCTCCTGAGGATTCCCAGAGCCCAGCCTTTGTCCCTGGATCATGTTCCCACATAAGAAGGGCCTCACACCCATTGCCTCCCCAGATTTCCAAGCTGTTTGCTCATTCTGCTGGCTTTGCTAATTGTGAGCCCAGGGAGCTGAGCCCAGGCTGTAAAACCCCAGCTCATTAAAGCTACCAGAGAAAAGGTGTGGGGAGATAATTTCTCCGTGTCTTGCTCCTCAGGTATGACAAGCAGCAGCTCTGGGGCTGCTCCCCTGCAATTACAGGAGCTGCCTGCACTGAATTAATTCATTTCAATGCTAAACATGCTCTAACAAGGTATCTTGTAAATAGCACAAACACACAGGGGACGACCTGCACTTATGCTGCCTCCCAGCAGGTACAAAAGCCCCTTGATAATTCAGATGTTTCAGTACAAACTCACACAGGTAAAGGCCAGATGTAAAACACATCCCCCATTGGGCCCACACCATTTTCCTCTCACATTTCTACAGCCAATTCCCTCCAAAGCTCAATGTTAAGCAGCTCCAGAGAGAAGGTGACACCTGGATTAAACACAAATCTTGCTTGTACCAGGCAGCACAAACATTTATTGTCACTGTACCCAGTGCTGTGGCACCCCTACAGCATCATGGAGAGACTCCTCTTCTGGAAACTGCAGAAACTTGAATGGACTTAGAGAAACTCCCCATGAAACTTAAGATGACATTTCCCTTTTCTGTGAAGACCTGGGCCTTGTGGGGAGATTGGAGAGGGAAAGGCCTACTGTGTCTACAAAGGGACAGTAGACACAGCAGGCCTTTATATTGCCTGACTTTATATTTGGTTGTGAAGAGAGCAAGGGAGTAATAACTGGGACATTGCACAAAAATCCAGTGTGGGGCTTCTTCTCAGCACATTTTCCAAAAGCAGAAGTTTGGTATTTTGCCCAAACTCGTAGCCTAAATCCCCTCTTGGACAATGGAACAAAACAGGCACTTCCAGAGGGAGCTGTACCAAGAGACACAACCTGCCTGGGTGTCCAGGCTTTAAGCAAGCAAAATGTCAATTAGTGCAGGGGGAAAACAATCAGAGATGAGCCATGCAGAACCTGCCCAATCCCTGGTCTTGGATCACTTCACAGTTCACCTTTTCCCAGGAGCTCATTGTGGAGATGCTCCAGCCTGGTGGAGACCCACACAGGAGCACTGAAAACGTCTGGAACTGCCAAAAGACCATTCTGCGTGCCTTCAGACTCCACACCTACAGCTGGGGTGATAAAGGGACAAAAAGGCAACAACCTTCTGGGTGTCCCACAGTCACTTTTGAGCTCCCTGAAGCCCCCCACGCGTTGGGACCAGAGTTGTAGTTTTCCTGGCATGGCACTGCCAAGGGGCTCAAGCCATCAGGTCCTAAAGGCCAAGAGTTCAGACCCCTGTGGCTTTTTAAGGGATTGTTCTCTTTTATTAGGCCAATACCCAAAGGGAGGTGCTTCCCCAAACCCAACGGTATCCATTCAATAATGAAAGCATTCTGCCTGAGACACGGAGCTCACAGAATGCAATAAAACTGTCCACTGCTCATGAATCAGGTACTTCAAAGCAATATAAACAGCAATAAAAAGGTTAGAACATTATTTCTGTAAACTTTGCTGCCAAAGCAGTGTGACAGTTGTGCCTCAGCACACAGTCTGAGGAGGGAAATTCTTTTTAGACAGGCAAACCAAGTGCCAGGACAGGGAGAGCCTCAGAGCTGGGCTGCAGGGATTGGGGCTCTGTATCAGAGAACTGAAAGAGGCTTCTCAGCAGCTTTTCACGAGGGTGGTTAAAGGAAACCCTCCCAGATTCGTTCCAATAAAGAAAAGGTTTTATTGGCACCAGCAGGGAGTGGAATTCCCACTGTGGGCCTGGCCCTGCTGCCAGAACCCTCTCGGGGCTGTTGCTGCCCCAGCCCTTCTCCAGGCTCCCAAAGCCATGGATGTGGGCACACAGTGGGCACAGCCCTCTGCAAGACCTGCTCAGAAAGGACACTTTGCCCAGAGACTGATTTCCCACACAGAGAACAAGTTTGCTTTGTTTTGCAGTGGTTCATGATCTGTTCTGACTCCCTTCCCTGGCAGTGAATAAATCCCAATTCAGATGCAGTTGGTTACAAAACAAACTGTCAGCTCCCCAAGAAGTGACAGCTGAGTGCAAGGACAAAAAGTTAAAAATAAAAGGTAAAATATATATCTATATAAAATACATTATTACTGCTTTCTGCAAACAGAAGAACTTTCAAGCAGCATATTGGTACTGGAATTTAATAGCATTTTTGCAATGTTATGCAACTCACAGACAGCAAAGAAATAAGGGCTCAGTGGTGAAGTGCTCTGCATGCAGAACTACTGAAAAGCTGCTTGACAGGGAAAACAGTGCCTACATAAAGCATTAGTGCTTTGGAAGATCCTCACTGAGAGGTGTAACTTGTAATATTACAAAAAGAACTGGCCTTGAAAATTGGCAGATCTTTAAACCCCTGAATTCCTTCCAAAATGTGTATTATGCTTTTATTTGGGGGGGAAAAAAGCATTTCAACTCAAATTTATGACTGAGAACAGAAACGACTTTACACTGGAAGAGGACTCAAACAGACCTTAAAGAGACATTGTCTGATTTAAGCTGAGCCAGTAACAACCATCAATACCAACATTTGGTGTCAGTGGAAGCAATTTCAAGCACAAAGAAGCTGCAGCAGCTCCTATAACCTGCAAAGAGTGGTAATGTCAGTCCAAAATAATATAAAAAACCACACTGGCTTAGCAGCTATCAAGAAGTTTGAGATCCGTAAGAAATCCTGAGAAGCTGGCAGCATGAAGTAAGTAAGTGGAATTTATTCATTTTCAGGGAAAAGACTTTGAGAAATCCAAAACATGTGCAGCATGAAGAGAAACAAGCAGAGAAGTACAAGCAGGACAAAGCAAACAGCTCTGACAAGCTCATCCTTGAGCCTTTGTAAATAAAACCCAGGAAAGGAAGGACACTACAAATATCTGCAATGAAATTCACGCCCAGCCAGAGCCATGAAAAAGCTGTCAGAAAGGTGAATTACCTGAACCAACCTCAGGTCTCACTGCCAGATCTCACTGCCATTACCTTTTTAATTACAGAGAAAGGTTAATAAAATGTAGCAGAAATACATTTATGACACTTCAAAGACAAGACTCTGCTAAATTCCAGTTCCATCCTGCAGCAAGTGCCTGAGACAGAATTAATAACCTGTAACTTAAGAGTCTTTCTTTGCAGCAATAAATACAGAGAGATATTGCACAGAAATTCTGCCCCAGGGACAGAACAAATCTGTGCTTCAGCGATTCAAGTCAACAACAGCAACAAAGCTTTTAGAGTTTTCCAAAATCCTGTTGAATCCTTTCAGACCAAGATCTGGGGGTAATAGAGGCAAACCAAGTTACAGCATTTATTCCCTGCTGCACACAGCCCCCTGCACATGATCAGCACAGGAGTGACATTACAGCCCCAAAGGAATTCAGAGGAAATTCAATAAACTCCAACTTAATCAATGGAATATCCTGAGCACCTTCTTCTCCAAGCCTGAGAAAGCCTTAATTTGTGCAACTGGTATAAATGTTCATAAAGTACAGGGTTTGGAATCTCAGATGCTCTGAGACTCCTGTTTGCCTCCCAAACCCCAGTGTGTCTTTCAGCAGCTGATTTCATTCCCCCAGCTCAATTTAAAGCGTGTACTGACCTGCAGCTGCCAGGTCAGATTCTCCTCATTCTTGGTGGCAGAGCCCACGACAATCCACTCTGATAACCCACCCAGAGCAGTGATGCCTTCCTTCCTGAAAGCCCAAGGCAGAGCAGGGGCAATCCACTCATTGATCTGACAAGTAATTTGCGGCTTTGCCTGATAGGGATTAATTAAGATTGGAAGAGAAGTGGGAGCAGGGAGGACAAGCAACAGAGGTCCCAGAGGGGCTGATAAACCAGAGAGATGTTTCACAGCTAAAAGGCACATCAACAAACCCCTGAAATTTGGAGTCCCTCAATTACCTGGCAACAGCACCTTCCACGCTTCTCCTATGAAAGGGAAGAGAGAGCAAAGCACAGCTGGGATCCACGCTGCAACTTGGAGCAAAATTCTCAGTGAAAGCAGTAACTTAATTACAGAAATGAATTTTAATGCAACCAGATTGGAATTATTTACCTGGGTTCATCGCTGTAAATCAGCACAGTCTTCTGAATGTCAGCTCCAAATTAAGACAATATAAATATTTGATGGAAGTTCACAATATGTGTAAGCAACAATATACTAATGACACTGAATTGTTTTGTAACACTGAAAATGAGATTTTACTCCTAATGAACTTTCTGCATACTCAAATGATTTTAAATTATTTGTTCTACCTCCATTTGTTCTGGTATATGAGATTATATTAACGAGGTGTAATTGTGACGCACAGCAATGTGTAAAGCATTTTTCACTATTTAGTCCTATGAAAAGCACAAATACCAAGCAATCCTGAAGTTTGTGGACAAGTAAAACCCCAGTGATGAGTGGAAATCAAGCTCAGGAGGAACTGCTCTGCAGCCACGCATGAAAATTTCAGTGGGAGAAAACTCTGCCCCAGTGCAGGTGCAACACTCATCCCGTGCATCCACTTGAACAGCACGGAGCAATTAGCACGTTTTAAATGAGCTGAGGACAGAGGCAAGACCTCCTCCAGCAGGAGCAGCAGTAAAACCTGAGCCTGATTTGTGTCAGGTGCTGCACTGAGCCCAGAGCTCTGCCTGCCAGCTGTGCAACCTCTGCGCCTGCAGAGCCCAGAGATGGAGAGCCCAAAGTCTGGCTTAGCCAAATGCTCAGGATCACTCAGCGAGCAGGAGGAGCTGCTGCTCCCAGAACAGGGTGGGAAGGGCTCCAGGGCAGGGAATTGCACCACTGCATCAGTCAGAGCCACGGTAACATCTGACAGAATTGTACTTGTATGTGGAAAATTGTGGCTGAAGCCAGAAGCGGGTGAAATGCAACACCAAAGCAATGTGATTTCTCTTTCTCCAAGGCAGATCTGCCTCACTGAATTTCCTCTTGTGCATCTTCTGCAAGCAGCAGCGGTGTCAGCTCTGCTCTGGAGATGTCTCTGTACTGGGATGGGGCTTTGCATCCCTATGTTATCTCACTTTGGATACGGTGCTGCAGTTCAATCCTGCACAAAAACCAGCTCTGTGGACTTGTAGTCAGTGCTATTAATTGGCTGCCTCGACACTTAATTAATCTTCTCAGTGGAACATCTTCATCCTATGTAACATTTGCACTTCATCAGTTACTGAAAGTGGGATAATGATTAAGAGACAGGAAAAGAGCAACCTGGAGAAAACCCAACCACACCTGAAGCAAGACCCAGCCACAAGAATGAATCCTTGCTTTGTAATCACCTCTTTATCAGATACTTTTATTTACCACACTTTGCTATTGTTCTTGTAAATTGGGGTGGGCTTATGCACTAAAATTCACCTGACAGATCAGGTACAGGCTTCGTATACAGAAGTTTCTTCCTAAATTGTAGAAGAAGTAATAAACATTTTCTAAAAGGGCTTTTGGTGACTTTACAGAAGTCAGTATCTGCCCACAGGTGTCCACGGGCCTCCTGCAGGCAGGTCCTCCTTCACCACTGAAACACCTTCCCAGACCCACTCTCGAGGCTCTAAATTGGGCAAGAGCTGGAACAGAGTTTCCAGGGTCACATCTCCCCCGTGTGCTCAGCTCAGTCCCTTTATGTGTCTGCATTTAATTTTGGCACTGGGACTTCTGACATTCTGCAACACTTCAGATCATCTGATTCAGATGCAGCCCCAGACTAGTAGACACCTACGTTGTGGGGGTGGCTGCATTCTCAACTTTGCTTCAACTTTCTCTCCTATTTTAGCCTTACATAACGCATCTATTTCAGTCTGTGCCATCAAACATTAAAATTAAGAAAAGCCTCGCTTCACAGCTGAATATAAAGTGAGTTCTTGATGCTCATGTTCCCAGCAGGGACATTTAACCACATCCAGTCGCCGCCACCTGTGTAAATGGGGTGCAGCAATTTTGCCTTCACAATCATTTTTTATGATAAAAATTGCAGGTGCACATTGATACCTCAATGTACAAACTGCAGAGAATGCAAACTGTGCCATTACTATGATTTGGCCAATACCGCCACAGGAGTTTTTTAAACTTCAAGTTTATATCTCTTCTTTTATTCCCAGATAACAATCTGTGATTTTTGTGATAATAAAATACAACCAGAAAAATGCTTAATGCTAAAATTTACATGCTCAATAAAATGGTGCCTAGAAATTATATAAAAAAGCAGCCCTTTCATATTTTACTCAGTGTGGCTTTGAGAAGGGAAAGCTTACCAACCAATTCTTTTGAAAACCTATTGCAACACTGCCAGTTTTGAAAGAAAATACATCATTTTCCAGCAGAGTTGAAAGCAGGGAAAAGCAGACAATCCCCATCAGCAAAGAGGAAATAAAGTGCTCTCTCCTCTGGCTCTGAACAGAGACAAATGTTATTTGTTTTAATGAAGAATGGCTCACACAAATGCTCTTTGGATCTGTTTTGGTTTGATTTTTCTTTTTCTTTTTTGGGAAAAACTTTTGTCAGATAATGTTTTAAAGCATTCCCAAATGTTTTATATTATGCAGCCGACCCAATCCATTGTCTGCTAAGTAATGAAAATGTCCAGATTCATCTGTGAAGCAGAAAGTCCTTGCAAAGTTAATGGTGTTTGATAAATGGCACCTTCTTCCCCAGCCCTCCTTAACTGGATGCAGTGATCACACATCTGTCTCCCTCCCCAGTGGAATATTCATTTCTGCTGCCTCCCAGCCCTGAGAGCTCTCACCTGCCAGCTGAGGGAACAAAATAAAATGGATTTGTGCAATTCAAGAGGAACTGGAAATATTCCTAAAGAGGGACAGATTAGCACAAGAATGACTGCTGGTCATTAAAGGCTGTCCAAACCACTCTGCAGTGTAGGTCCCTTGTATTTAATCTATTTCTCTCTGGGAAAAGTGCTCTGCTTGCAGAGCTATCTATTTTCATACTTTCTGAAGAGAGGAGTCAATGGGCTTCACGCTGCTTTAACACACTGCACCCTGGAGAATTCTGTCCATGTTTGTGTAGTAAAGTGGTTGCAGCAATAAAGAAATCCAGTGGCACACATTTTCCTGAGAAGCAGGCTGAACTTTCCCTCACATGGAGCAGCAGTGGCTGGTACTGAACACAATCTCCCACACCACTAGAGAAAATGCAGAACAATGCCCAAACTTGGACCCCAGGTAAAAAACAAAGGTCTCCCCAGGTAAAACCCCCTCAGATACACCCCAAAGGTCTCATCAGGTAAAACCCCCTCAGATACACCCCAAAGGTCTCCCCAGGTACAACCCCCTCAGATACACCCCAAAGGTCCCCCAGGTGAAACCCCCTCAGATACACCCCAAAGGTCTCCCCAGTGCCCTTTCAGCACAGCCCAGCAGGGCTGTCCTGACCACTGACCCCATAAACCCTTGAGGCAGTGGTTTATAACCCTCTATAAACCACTGGAGGCGGGGAATGCCTTCCCAGAGCTGCTCAGAAATCCTCCCTCCATGGGGAAGGCACCAAGGTCTCTCCCAAAGCAAGGCACACACCACTGCAGCCCACATGTTCTCCTGGCATTTCAGCACAAAACTCTTGCCACAAACACAGGGATTTTGTCACTGCCCTCCTCGTTCGACAAATTTTTGTTCAAGTTTTGTCTAATTGTCATAAAGCATATGTGTTCATTTATAAACATATCACTCAACCATCCAGCACACTTGGAAATATTCATACTCAACAGGAGACAGGGAACTCAGTCTTCTTAAAATCCTGGGATTACTTTCCTCATGGAAAGAAATTAAAAGTTTTCTGAACATTTACTACTAATTAAGTACCCAATTACTACAAAACCAGCAAATATCAAAGCAGATCATTTATATAAAGGGAAGTATACAAGAATGCCAAACAATATTCTCCTCCTTCAAAGATCAGACCTGTAAAACCAGTGGAACCAAGGAAGCAGTGCAAGCAGGACTGGGCAACCAAAGAAGCCATACAATAAAATCAAACTGCAGAATCTTTATGAGTACTTTTTCTGGACAAAATGAGCTAATCATTTCTTCAACTCCCTTCAAAGGCATTACTTCAGTGCAAAGCTATGCACATACCTAAAAATATTTACAGGCACAGAAGCCTTCCTATAAATTGAAAATAAATTAATCAGCTCAGGCAGTGTTTCACCAGGGCCCTGCTGAGGGCAGAAAATGTGACAGGGCCCGAATAAAAGCTGAGGCTGTTCCATAAGCTGCATGGGTGCAGTTCTGATGAGGTGATGAATGATATCACCTCTCATTACATCTCATGGCTGTTTGAAGGCATTCTGCACCTCGGTGTGTGTGAGCCCAGTATCCCTCCAGCTGGAAATGCATTCCTTAAAGGCAGCAATTCTGCTCGTGCACAAAGTCTAATCCTACAAAGTCCCCAGGAAAAGATTCTGCCAACTTCAAAGCAGAGCGTGCTTCTTGCAGAATATGGTAATAATTATCCATCCCTTCAGCACATTAGAAATATTCATTTCATCAAGGTCAGAGCCACTTGAGGGACTGTGAGTGCTTGCTCATTTTAAAGCCTGATTTCTGTATATTGCCCCGTAAGTCTCTGGGAAGTGTGAACACCAAGAACATGCTGAAACTACCATGTTGTTAAGTAGGAAAACTACACTGAACCCATTAATTTAAAAGGCTGGTTTATTTTCTTAGACTAATTTAAGGAGTTTTGTCTGGTTGTTTACATTAAAACAGTTTTTACTCAGTAGCTAAAGTTAATTTGAAGCTTATGCATATAGAAAGATTCATTACCAACAACACCAAAAGAAGAACTAAATACAAACCCAAGCAATTATGTTTCTTAACTGCTATCTCATCTAGGGTCAGAGATACCAACGTCTCTTCATCACACTTGACATTCAGAGCTGCTCAGGTGCTTCAAATGCATAACTACAAAACACATGGTCCTGGGCAGCACTTTGGGGTTTAATATTCCTAAATTATCAAGTTTTATCCCCAACTCTGCCTCAATATCTCCACGGGTTCTGGTCTGCAAGGTGGTTAATAAAACAAAGTTGTTAGTGGAAGGTTTTTCATAAAAGATAAAGTTGCAGCAGAGTTGTTTTCATTACAATAGCAACAGTCCTACAGGGCACGCAGGGTTTCCAGTGAGATTTTTGCAGCTTTTCTAGCAGGAAACTCTCAAACATGAGATATCCATGCCTAAACAGAAAGAGAACTAGATGCAATCAACAGACTCCTTAATTGTCTTTCCCATGGCTCCCTGCAGAAAAAAGCCCACACCTTTATTCTGCAGATACTAATTTCAGAATGTGGTATTTTTAGGAAGGAAAAAAAAAATGACAGAGAAAAAAAAGCCATATGACTGACATATATTAATTAAACCCTGCTGTGATGTTTATTAGTTTGGGAATAATTATTTAATCAAGAAATAGCTGCCAAGCTTTTGATTTGATGCTGATGAATAGGTATGTTCAAAGAGATATTTGAAGCCAGCCGAAGTAGGAAAAAATCCAGAATAGTTCATAGGAATTTGAAAGCAGTGGCTCAGCACAAGAACACTGACCTTGAATTTATTCATGTTCTAAGTCTGAGACCTTTGGCATCTTCTCTGAATAAACACCATTGTGATCTGCAAATGTTTATTGGCACGACTGAGCCAAACATGGAAACAACCCACAGCACAAGCTGGAGGAAGCAGGACAAACAAGCTGGCAGCTTGTGCTACATGTCCTTCCACTGCTCCCACAGAAACACACCTGGGGAAAAACAGTCATGGAATGGAAGAACCACGACATCCAGAAAGACCACGAGGAGGAGGAGGAGGAATGGCCCAAATACAGAGCCTGTATGATTTCTCTAGAGTCAAGCAATGCCATGGTGGATTAAAAACCAGTTAAAACTCACACACTTATGTGTATATATATGTACACGCTTACATACAATAAACATGGCTTAGAATTATCTTTTTAGACATTGGTTAGGCATTGTCTTGGTAGACAGTTGCTGTGACACCTTTCTAAGGGATCTGCATCAGGGAGTTGGATGGACATGTAAGATCTTTCCTTTATGGCCAATTTGTCCTCTTGCTGAAAGCCATACACTAAACTGGGGAAGGGGCTGTCAGTCCAGCCACTCATTTATGCCCATCTAAAAATGCTACAGGGGATGGATGTCCTGGCAGGGATGTCTGCCAAAGGAGCAGTGATTCCCTCTGGAGCGGCAGGATGGACCAAGGAAGAGCTGCAGCCAGGCATGGGAGCAGGGCTGCACAGGTGTGCACAGGTATGCTGTGCTGCTGTGACAGGCTTGCCTTTCTCCCACAGGGTAACAATCCTCCCATTTTGGAAGGAATGGGAGATTCTGTGAGCCTGAATGCTAACAAAGGGATTGTCTGTCACTGAGGAGGCGTGATGGGAGCCCAGGGGGAGGCAGGCACCGTGCTGTAGAGCCTGAGCTCTCCTGAGCACAATTTCTCCTTCCCAAGCAAATGGGAGCTCCAATTCCCCGTGTGTGGGGGCCCTCTTGAGCACTCACCACTGGTGCCACCATTTCAGAGCCACTCCATTTGCCAGCTAAGGGCTGGGATTTCAGTCTTGGCCTTCACTTGCAGCTCTTTCCATGAACATCATTTCCAGCAAAGCCAGAGCTTTGCAAGATGGAGTCTGCACTCACTAACGAGGGACAGACAGGTAATTTTAGCAGTGCTGTTTCCTGAGGATCCCTGTCCTGTTGAGCAGTTTAAATGATTCACATGGCAGGGCAAGGGGTAGAACATGCACAGTCGATCTCCTCCCACCTCTCCCATGTGCCTGGGTATCACAGGCAGCCTTGGTTCTGCCTTTCCCACTCTTCTGAGAATTCATTTTTGAGTATTAACAGATTTCCTCTCAGATACTTCCCTGTGTTTAATTTACCCAAGAAAGGAGTGAATAAAATACCTAATGTACTGAATGCTAGAGTAAATAATGAACAAAGGCAAACCAGAATAAATACCTGCAATAAATGAGCAATCGACATGACTAAGTGATACATTGATTTATACAGGATCAAAGGCCGGTGAAGAAAGGAAAGTTTCTGGTTTTCATGTTTAATCTCTTCCACACAATAGGACAGTTTGTTCTGAGTCTACAAGCAGCCTGGCCTCCAGTGAGATCTGACTTTAAGCTGAAAACCCATTTCCTACAGACAAGATTCTAAGGAGCGTCTAGACAAGTCTTCACCCAGGTGTCATCTGTTGGAAACACAGAAATTTCTTTGTGCTGGGCAAAAACAACCCAGTTTTGTTGTTGACAAATGACCAAATGACCAACAATGACCAAATAACTGTGCACAAGGCTTTCAGGAGACAATAAAAGGCTGCAAAACCTTAGAGGAATGCCAGAAAATTCAGATCCATGATTAACAAAATCTTGTTCTGAATATTTAACATTTTTAAGGACACCTCTCTCAGCAAGGATTGCAGGCACAGACTCAGACCTAGTCCCCTCTATCACACAGCACTGTCACAAGCACATGCAGTTTGTTCTTTCCCCCCACCCCACAGAAAAAGGGCCTGAGGCTAAACTGGGTTACTGTGTCACTGTGGCAGCAGTTTTTCTGCTGAGGACACACCGTGCACAGAAAAGGGACCAAGAGAACAAGACAAAATTTGCCAACCACGTAAATAAACTATTTAGTGCAATACAACAAAAAATGACATCTTGTTTTGCTGGGGCACAACAGTGCTGGGGCCCTTTGACAGAAATCCTTCTGGCCAGATAAATAACAAATACTAATACACTTCTCAGGTGTAATCTTGCAGCTGGTCACCTGCCTGCAGTGACATAATGGCATACAGAGAAAAGCATTAAAAACTCTAAAGGAATACAAGGAAAAACATCTTGGACTCTTTTAACATCTCAGGGGGAGGAAGAAGGAAGCATGCTGTGAACACAGCAGCATTTGGCTTAAAAACATAATGCATGATTGATTAACTTTGATGAAGGTTCTTGTGGCAAGTGTTATGTCCATCTAATTTAAGAGAATAAAATACATTTAACACTGAGAAATCTTGCCGGACATGCAGGCTGAGCTCTCCCCCACCCAACTGAGCCACACTTCTGTGCATGGGGTATTTTTAGGGAAATGTCTGAGCCTCACTGGACTGACAACTGTACAAGAAGCTGTGGAACAGATTCAGCAGAATCTGCCCTCTGAAGGGAGCTGGAAGCTCAGCCCTGTGCCAGTGGCTGGGGTTTCTGTTTGCTGATGGGCTGAGCCAGATCCAGGCTCACTAAAACCCTTCAAAGCCTTTATCAGCTCCCACATCACACACAGCACTGCAGGCAAAGTACCTGAGCACTGCTTGAACTCCTTCCCAGGAAAATGGGCAGCAACACACTGAACAGTGATCTGCACTGTGGGGTTACCACTAAAGAGGTTCTGGAAACAACCTGTGGCCAACAGAACTGAAATAGGACAAAGAGATAGAACCATGCACATGAATCAGGCATGGACATTATGTCTAAAAAGCTCGAGATGTGTTTTTTGCCTACACATGGGCACCACAACTATTCTTCCATTCCCACTGGAAGGACACTCCCTCCCCTGAAACATGGAGTTGTGTGTTCTGTTTGTCTCTATTTGCAGACAGACACAAAAGCCTCATGAGCATCTCCTACAAGAGGAAGGTTTATATTCATGATTTGAGGGTGAAGCCCCATGCTGAACCACACATCACACAGTGTCAGTTTAACTGGGATGTTCCAAACGTGGTGCTTTTAAAGCAGAGTGGACATGAGCAGTTTTGGTATCCTGCAGCAGGCAGGATCAGAATAGAAATGAGTCTGAAAATCATCTTGGCTTTACTTCACGTGCTAAAACAGCTCTTACAGTGACTTAAAACTGAGCACTATTTTATGGCAACAAATGATGCTTTCTCTTTGTGCCCAAACAGCCTAAAATGTGACATTCCATTCTTCCTGACACATTCCAACTAGTGAGTACAGGTATAAGCTTCAGGAAGAGCTGAGGCTTGGGAAATAGGAGAAATGAAATCCTAATGCTGTACCAACGTACTGCAGTAACCAATGGTGATGAATCTTTCCTGTCAATGCTACTCTCACCCCCAAACTCTCTGCAGCTTAAATAAGGAAGAGTGATGCAAGTTGGAAAGAATCCTGCATTATTGATGTAGCAATGCAGTAGGGACCTGAGAAATTAAGGTTTAGATGCATTTTGCCAAGCTAACACGTGCTCAGGTGTTACACCTTGTCTTTCTAGCAAGGTTTGCCCGTATAGTAATGCTGCACTGCTTGACCCAAAAAAATGCTCTGAGGCTCCCAAAGGGAAATAAAACAAGCCCTGAGGGAACACACAAAGCAGTGAGGGAAAAGGAAGAGAACTCCAGCTTTGATCCTTTCCAGAAAATGAAAGACTTTTCCTCCTGTCTGCTCCAGGTACTTGGCAGGCTACAGTCAGGACCAGGCGAGGATGAAGCAGCAGCATTTCCCTGAGGCACAATTCTCTCTAAATATCCACTTGTTCTCCTCAATACCCAAACTCCAGCAGCCTTTCCTGGAGCTAGCTGGAATGCAGTGAAGGTGCCTGTATCCAGGGGGCATAGAAAAGCTGAAAAAGGTCCTGTCCTTCCCAACAGTGGGAAGGAAGGATCTGTTAAAATCAGTGTCTCCATAAAGAAAATGCATTTGAGTTATAAAAACTGCAGCATTTTAAAAAGCGGCTTTCTCTTCTTCCTGTACTTCTCATTCATGCTTACTGTGTATTTCACACAGATTTTGGCTTAGTTGATCAAGTCCTAAAATGTTCCTCTGATAATGTCAAGTCCTAAAATGTTCCTCTGTTCCTCTACTGGTCAAATAAAATGGCAAGGAGTGGCCTGTGAGGTAAAATCCCAGTCCTGCCTATGCCAACAAAATGCTGCTCCTGCCATCAGTGAGAGCCAGATTTCACTTTTGATTCCATTCACACACTATTTCTGATACTGTAAATGAGTGAAATGGAACAGAGGCATGGTCCTACCTGAAAATATGAGAGCAACAAGAGTGAAGAGTAGAAAGAAAATAAAGAAAAATAAGAGAAGAAGAGGAAAAAAGAAGAAAAAGGAAGGGAAAAGGAAGAAAAAGAAGAAGAAAAAGGAAGAAGAAAAGGGAGAAGAAAAGGGAGAAGAAAAGGGAGAAGAAAAAGGAGGAGGAAAAGGAAGAGGAAAAGGAGGAGGAAAAGGAAGAGGAAAAGGAAGAGGAAAAGGAAGAGGAAAAGGAATAAGAAAAGGAAGAGAAAAAGGAAGAAGAAAAGGAAGTGAAAAAGGAAGAGAAAAAGGAAGAAGAAAAGGAAGTGAAAAAGGAAGAGAAAAAGGAAGAGAAAAAGGATGAGAAGGGGAAGGGAAAAGAAAAAACAGGGAGAAGGGGGGGGAAACAGGATGGGAAAGAAGGGGGAAAGGTTGGAAAAATCAGAAAAAAAGAAGAGAAATAGAGAAAGAGGGAAAAAAGATGAAAATAAAAAAAAATAAAAAAGAAGAGAGGGGGAAAAGAGAAAATGAGACTAAAAGGAATTGCACAATAACTGCAATACATATTCCATTCAGCAGATTTCTCTTCCAGAGCAGTATGTAAATGTCAGTGAGCTACATCCTTTAGTAATCACCAGCATATCTCGTAACTTCATCATCAAAAAGAGTCAAAGTTTAAAAAACATTATCATAGGAGATGGAGGCTGAGCATGAACTTCCAATGCCAAATGCAAGAAGCTGCTCTCAGAACATTTGGAGCTAGTTTAAATAAATACATCTCCCTACACACAGCGCTGTGATAAGAGCAGAGAATCAAGCCCAGCTGTACCAAAGGCAGGGGAGATGGAAGCAGAGGTAAATTCCATTTAAACACAGGCTCACATTTAGCTCTGCAGCTACTACAGCTTGATCTGCTCTGGACCAGAGCAAGGAAAAGGCAGCTTCTGTTCCAGCCTCAGCTACAAATGACAGGAATGAACAAGAATCAGCTGCTACTGCAGCATTTATAACTGGGGACACTCAGTGAGGATTTCCAGAGCACATCACCCTGCAATCAGGCAGATTCACCCCCAGTGCAGAACCAGCACCACTTCTTATCCCTAGATGAGAATCTTGCTACAATGAACTCCAGAGAGTAAATATCTGGGTTTATTTGAAATTATTTTAGTAGGATTTCAGCAAAACAATTTACTCAGACTGCTGCTGCTTAGTGAAAGCAATTGACTTTTCATCCTGATTTTATTGCTGCTGCTGGGGGAAATGAAACCAACTTCTCATGGTAATTCCAAATAATTCTTTGGTAATTCTTTCCTTTATAGAAAAGCAATAAAATGGCCTTGTTGTTAGTATAATACCAGGTATGAAGAGACTGCTCTGATCACCTTTTTTATCCTGGCAATACAATCTGATCAATTCAGTGCTGCAGATGCACCCCAAGGGCAGCCCCTGAAGCCCAGGAGTACCCACAGAATTTTGGTTAATATGTCACACAAGCTGATAGAACAACTTCAGAAGCTTCAGAGTGTTATGTCAACATTTTGTCCTCAATTTTGCTTTTTCTCCAGCCTCTGTAAGAAAAATTGGCAGGTGTGGATGGTGGGTTTGTGGTTCTCAATTGCTGCTGTTTCCAAGTGTCTTTATGTGTAACTCAGGCAACTTCCCTCCCCTCTGATTAGAAAAAAAAACCAACAAAAAAAGCAGCAAGGAAGCAAAGCAACTGGAAATATGATACTCCTCCCCAAATCACCCCATCCCTGGGAACAAAGCATGGGCATTTCCCTCCCACAGGACCTGCTCACCTGCTCCAACAGCGCCAGAGGCAGCCCCAGTTAACAAATCCCTGAAGGGAGCTTGGTTAAACAGCTCAAAGGAACTTTTAATCCAAGCCTTGCTTATTTTAAACCAATGGAAAGGTGCACGGGCTCTGCTTTTGGAAACCCAGGCTTTTGTGCTCTATGTTACCTCTGTTTTCTCTTGAATCTCTGCGGAATTTATTTGCATTAATCACGAGCAAATAGCAACAAATTCTCTACTTTTGTTTTTAAAGTTCTTTAAGTGATGCAAAACTAAAAATTACAGAGCTAAAATGAAATAATGCTTAATTTGATTTATTTTTTCACAACATTTTCTGATAGCAGCCCCAATCCAGCTGTACTACTTCTGCACACAATTTCTCCAGTTCCAAGGAGGAGATGTAAATCTCCTACATCTAGCTGGGAGACATTATCTTGATTAAATTTATGAAGAGAAAGGAGGAATTTTCCTCACCCAAAAATACAGAAAACAGTGAAGGGAAAATTAGAACTCATGGGGGCAAAATGCCTGGCAAGCTGTGCAGGGGTTAGTTAAATATAAAAGCATGCTTGGAAACCAGCACTCGGCCAAGCAGGCACCTAGCAACAAAATGCTGCACGTGATGTGCTTTTAAATAGGAGAGAAATGGTGCTGTAAGTGAAACAAGAATTCTCTTTCAAACATCTCCTGCTACTGGGCTACCAAACGCCACAAGGCTGAAGATGCTCCCTGACACCAAAGGGAATGACCAAATTCTCTGTTTCCTGATGTGCTTTGGCAGCAGCTGTACCTTCTCCATAGCCACAGACTGGTTCTCCTTTTCTTTGTGGATTTTGCCCAGAAAAGCAGGAAAACATTTCAAGGAGCTGGTGTTATGAATTTGGGATGCTCAGGTGGCACTTCCAGCCAGGAAGGGATGAAGAGGTGATGTGTTTTGGGGTGTGAGGACAAAAATCCCTTGAGGTTCAGCCAAAAAATGTGTCCCTGGGATAACTCCACATCAGTGACTGCACCTCAGAGGCTCAATTGGCATTTTCCTTATTTTTCAGCTTGGTATCCTGAAAAAAGCTGCATGACTGACCCTGCAATTTACCACTGCAGTGACGGGCATTTTATAGCCCTGCACCTTGAACAGGTACAGCACTATTTTCAGGCTGGCAGCATAATGTACAGCTCCATACATGTGTAACAGCTGGAATTAAGAGCTTAAATCTGCTTTGTGAGATGTATAGCCATTAAAACGCAGGCAATGATGGAAATAAAATTAGGAAAGGAACAAAGGAAAAGGCTGTTATGCATTCCTTAGCACTAAACATCAATTCACTCACAGTTGTTCCCCAAAAAGAAAAAAAGAGAAAAATTTATGAAAAAGGGAAAAGGAGAACTTGCCAAGTGTAAAAGTCTGTGCCATGAAATCCCAAGAGATCCAATAAGTAATGTAAGAAATCCTTGTGATGTACAAGATGGAGTTAAGCTTTCAGGGTACATAAACTGTCACAATGTAACATATATAAAATGAAAATAAATGCTTCAAGTTGTGTAAAAATACAGCAGTGCTGGTCATACTGAAAATGGAAAATAAAAATGGTGAACAAAAAGAAAAGGCACCAACCCCTCAAGCAGGACACGGGTCCAAACCAACATCTTGCAACTTCAGCTATCACACAGCAGCGTCTAAATGCCACCTTTGGAGCCCTTTGCCACTTTGCTGTTTTAAAAGCACATTTCACCAGTTCCTCCTAGGACCTGGGGGATGTTTTCCCTCTTTTTTCGCTCTGGGTTTGGCACAGAGGGATGATCTGATGCCATCAGTGGCAGAGAAATGGAGAATCCCTCAGCAGGTCCTGAGCAGCTGCTGAACAGAGCACAATGGGTGCAAAAGCAGCCCAAGATTTCTATAAATCTGCAGAGAAGTCAGTGAATTTACAGACACCTGACCATGACAATCTGGCCATCGAAACCAAAAAGGCTTCAAGCCATAATGATCATGACAGCAATTAATTTACAGCACGTGCAGTCTGCTTAACTCTGAGCACACACAGACATAGGTGCTCACTCGTGGTTCCTTCCCACACCACTGACATTCTGCCTGTGGGATGGTGTATTTCTCCTGGATAATGTTATTACACGTTTTATTGACGTCAATAACCTTGTTTTTGGAGGACAGTAATAACTTCTGGCTATTTTTACTGACAGGCAGGAATTTGCAAATATTAATTGAGGTCCATGATCCTTCATGGTAATAGTTACCAGAATGTTCAGGAGGGAACATCACAACTTCTCCTGTAAATAGTGCCAGGCCAAGAACAAACATAAATTTAAGTTAGCCCTTCAGTTGCTCTCACTGTGGTTTTTTACTCTGTGAGCTAGTAAAAGAAGAAGCTATAATAAAACACTTCTATTTTACCCTTTTCCATATGATCAGCCTTATTTCAGCTGCAAGACAATAACAAGTGTTTTGGGAAATGTGCAGGAAAGCAAAAATTATTAAATGGTATTTCCTCAGCTTTCAAAATGCAATGTTTGAAGGCATCAACTTGGGCAGGGAAAGGGAACATTGTCATTCCCCCTTCTCTGTCCCTGTGCAGCTCAGCTGTGCTTTCTTAGCCTGACACTGACAGAGGGGGTACAAAAGCATAAACCCTGTAACAGACCTGCTGCACCAAGGGACAGTGTGACACGGAGCTGTTCTCCCATTTCCAGGTATTCTGTGTCCAGAGTAATAAAAATAACAACAAAAATGGATGTGTTTCGCCCTGGGCTGCTCTAAAACACCTCAGACTTCTCCAAAAGCACCTTGTTCCATTCTGACTGAGCTCTCACACTTCATTTCTCTCTGCTCCTGTTGCCTGACAGAGCAGCAGACTGCAGCAGCCCACACAGCCTGTCCTGCTAATGGGGACCTCACAGTGAATCTCCTTTTCCCCTGGTTTATTTTCCTTCTCACCATCCTGCAGGGAATGGAATCCCTCAGAGGCTACAGAACCCTGTGGCAGCAAAGGAAGCTGAGGTGACACCAAATCCAGCACCTCTGGGGGCTGCAGAAGCTGGAGAGGAACAAAGTCTCTCACTCAGGTCCTACAAAACCAATCAAAGCCTTGGTAATCAGCCTGAAGAGCCATTTATTGTAACACCTGGAACATAAGTGACCAAAAACTTTTAAATAAAGACACAAACAAGGACAGCAAAACCCACTGTGTCATAAACAAAGAGCTCTTCTGTACAGTGATAATTGGAGTTTTTCTCCTCAATATAGTCCTTTGTTCACATTCATGTTCACCCAATGAGCTTAATGCATTTATAATTCAATCTCTGCCTGCCTGGCTATGAATAAAGGATTAGGCCTGATAGGAAAGGTCATGTTGACCTTGAGAGCTATCAAGTGACAAGACATTTTAGCAATGGAGTAAACAATTTAAATACATCTTGGAAACAGACAGATCCTAATGATGGAGCCAAACACACAATCAAATGATACTTTGTTCTAATAAAAAGTTTATCCTGTCTCTTCCAGCTCTGTTAATGCTGTGATTTTTATGCATTTTCTGACAACCCAGTTTATCAATTACAGCTTTTTTACCAAGCACATTTTCCCACCACATAAAGTTTGCAACCCCCAAAATGCAAATGTTCGGAAATGCACATTAGGAACACTTGCCTTGTTATTAAACTAAACCATCTTCAATAATCTTTATGCAAACATGACCATACTTTTATTTCTAACTCTTCTGAAAAGTATCTCCCCCACCAGCCAGAATTTGCACAAATGCAAAAGAAAACATTTAGAGAGTGGAGTATCTAAGCCCTTTTTTTGAGGGCAAAATGTGTCTCCAACATGTGTCAGTGCTGCTCCCAGTCAGAGAAGCAGGCCCTACACTTACACATAGATTGTTTCATGATGCATTTCTGCACATAACAGGGAAAGAATTCCAAGAGTAATGAGAGGTCAGTTTTTGGTAAATTCTGTGAAAAATGGAAATTACAAAATTTCGCAGCTTCTCTCCTGTATAAAATCACTATTTTTTTCCTCCAGACTGCTGTCTGGCAGCTGTTGACAAAACCTGACTTTTTAATGGTCTGCATAAGCTTGGCTGACAAAATTCCCAACAGAGAACACCCATCTACAACACAGCACTGACAGCTGACAATGCCCTCCGAGTCAGGATCACTGCTCCAATAATCCGTGCTCTTCACAGCACCATCAAACCCCATTCAGTTATTTATTCATGAGCTTCCAGTGCAGATTAACACTTATTCCAGTGAAGCTGCAGGACAGAAGATGTCTTTTTCCTTATCATTCTCCAGATAAACCCAAAGAACAGATGACAGCACTTAGTGCTGACCACAGCACTGCGGTGCTGAGAAAGTTTAACCTCAGAAATTACAGCCCCACAAATCACAAGCAGCTGAAGGACAGCCAAAATAAAATTCTGACACGAAACCGTTCTGGCCTGTCTCGTCAAATGATTGGAAAGGTATTTCCCTCTGCATTTCCTGAGGGAAAGAGATGGAACAATCCATGAGACAAAGCAGGAGAAAAGCAGTAAAACAGCACAACTCCCGTGACAAGTGCTGTAGGGAGGGCTGCAGCCTTTCAGTTCCTGCCAGAGATTGTCTCCAAGGCATTCTATTTTTGTCTTCTCTTCTTCCTCCTGAAAACCACACCTGGGAAAGGATCTCAGGGGCTGTCCTGCGATGCTGGACTGGCAAGGTGGGGGAAAGGAACCACAGCCAGCTGTGTGTGCTTGTGCAGGGAAGGCAGCAGAGACAGCTCCAAGAGGAAGGAATCTGATCTAAACCAAAAGCAGCAGCTCCTACAATGCTCTGAGATCCAGGAACATTACCTTGTTTCTGGTGTCAGACAGTGAAAAGCTGCCCACATTTGCTGCACCACGGCAGTTCTGGTTTTTAAACTCTGGGAAGTAAAACCAGATTTGAACAGGTTTTGTACATTGCTCAATCTGTCAAGAACATTGACACACTATAAACCACAGCACTGTCCAAGCTCCTCATTTCTGAGACATTACTGAAGACTTGACATCAAACCCTATTTTGTTTACATACTAAAGCAATTCCACAGACCTCTGCAGAGCTAGTCAGGTAAGCTGAACTGCACTGCTTTCTGGTGTTTCTGATCAGGAAATTGGTGATAATTTTCTCTTACTTGTAACCTGAATTATAAAAGCAATTTTCAATCATGCACTGGGTGCATGAACAAGCCTTTTCCATAATAACACCACTGATTTAAGAGGGATGATACTTCACAGAGCACAATCACATTTGAAGGGTTCTTATTATAGTAACTCCTCTATAACTGGAGCATTAAATAAGTTCTACTGTGTTATTAAAAAGCCTTGAAAATATTCTTTGAAGTTACTTAAAGTTACATTATGGGCCTGTCACTTCTTCTTTTGGAAAAAATAAGATCTGGGAATTGGGGAGAGACACAGAATCACAAGGCTGGTGGGACAGCAGTGCCACTGCAAGAACCACCAACCATCCCCTTTGTGCCCAACACCCTGACCCAGGGGCAAAGCATTTCTAACAGCACAGCAAACCTGGCTTGTCTCCTTGCAGGGCTTCTCAATCCTCCCCTGAGCACACAGCAAGAAGCCCAGTCCTTTTTACAGTTTTTGCAGTGCTTTTTGCTGCCTTGGGATAAATCTGCCTGCCAAGCAAATGAGTGAGGCCAGGTGGAGAGGCCCCACCTATAACTGGCTCATCTTTTCCCATTAACTGTGTTTCTGATATTTCTGAGGACAGACTGATGGCATTTTTTGTCTCAAACCCCACCTGCTGAAATGTCACACTGCACATCAGAGTTCAGGTGAAGATGACTGACCCCAACCTCTCCATTAAACACAGATCAGTCAGGGAAACTTGACTTCTGCCCTTCCAGCTGAAGTCCTTTAGGAAATCAATCCCATTAAGTGTCATGCACAGAAG
The DNA here is from genome assembly GCA_035583995.1 of Arremon aurantiirostris. Classification (NCBI taxonomy): domain Eukaryota; kingdom Metazoa; phylum Chordata; class Aves; order Passeriformes; family Passerellidae; genus Arremon; species Arremon aurantiirostris. Next base: position 1,125,616 of record JAXCLO010000170.1, read on the forward strand.
TGCCTATAAGCAAGTGGCTGAACCAACTTAACTAAATCCCTGCATTTTGCTCACTCACATCCAAGAATTTACCTCACCTGGAGTTAAAAACCCAAAAGTGATGTAGGAACACTGTCATGGATAACTCAAAGTGTAAGAAAGATCCAGCTGGTGCTGAGTGTGCAGCCCTGGGATGCAGATCATGCCCAGGAGAGCAGGAGGGAGGTTTTCCACTGCAGAGCAGCGGGAGGTGGGCAGATCCCAGCCTGCCAAGGGACTTCTCCAAATGGCACAAAGCATTTGCAATTTGTGTTCCTACCGACTGTTCCCCACACACAGAGTCTCTGCTCAGCCTCTTGGCTCGTTCCAAACCCCCAAGAGTGAAAGCCTGGTTTCAGCAGAGCTCTTGTGATTCTTCCCAAAGGAACTTTTCAGCTGCAGTCTCTCTGCACATCACCTAAAGGACTGTAAATCTGTTGTTTGGAACCCTGTGGTCCCATTAGGAAATCAGAGAGCTGAAAGTCCAGAAAAGTCAATGCCTTTAGAAGCTTGGAAATTTAGGGAATGCAGTTTCATGCTCTCAGTGCCCCTGTCTGGAATGGGAAGTAAGATTACTTTTCTGCTTCACCTGATAAAGCTGATAAGTTTAAGTCTCTAGTCTCAGTGCCTAAATGAATCAATAACATATTTCTAATTTGAAGACACACCCCAGTAAGTTTTAAAATCCAATTCTTGTATCTGGCTTCCTGGCAGTGGCAGTGCATCACATGCCCCTCTGCTCTGAGCAGTGATAATTAAAGGGACATTTTTGTCCCAGGATAGCCCAGACTGCAATACTGCATTCCCTGGATAAACGTTCACAGCTTCAGCATTCCCAGATTTGTCTGTGTTGAAGCACACAACTGACAGCTTAACAAATCTGAATCATTTCCCTTCTCTACCACACACTGCAATGAGGCAACACAATGGCAACAACATTTACACCCTTTACACCCCACACCTGCCCGGGGGAGGTCAGCAGCACTGGCTCACTTTGCAATCACAGCTCAAAAGCTCCAATCCTTTAAAAATGGAACTTTATCCCAAATTGTGGGAAACAAACTGCACAAGGAGAGGTGATGGTGCCTTGTGGTTTTGATGCAGATGAACATTAAGTTTAGTTTCCAGACAGGGCAGGAACGATTTAACACATTTATTGGTTGCTTAGAAGCAGGGAAATCTAAAGCACAAGTGAAAACATCACCACTAGTGAAAACATGACAACAATGTCACAAATATGCAAGTATAAAGAAAAATGTATTTCCCTGCATCAAGGGAAATACAGGTTGGAAATTAGGAAAAAAAATTTTATAGAAAGGGTGATAAAGTTCTGGAATGGCTGCCTGGGGAGGTGGTGGGGTCACCATCCCTGGGTGTGTTTAACAAAGCCTGGATGTGGCACTGGGTGCCAGGGTTTAGTTGAGCTTTTGGGGCATGGACTGGACTCAATGATCTTGAAGGTCTCTCCCAACCCAGTGATTCTGTGTGAATTCTGTGACAAGTTTTAGGTAACTGAAATTATAACTACTGGGAAGCACCGTTCTTGAAATTATAACTAATGGAAAGAACTAGATAACTAATTATTAATTAGTTAGGAAAGAACTATATAACTAATTATTAATTTCACTACTGGGAAGCACGCCGCCTGGCTGTTCTTGCAGTGCCAAAGCAGCAAAGTGCACAAATACCTGGAGGGCTGTGTGGGACCTGCAGCACAGAGCAGGGAAGGGGAGCAGGGTGAGCAGGGCAAGCAGAGCAGATGGTGGCACCTCCCCAGCTCTCTGCAAGCGCTAATGCAGCACCAGCATTCTGTGAATCCAGCTGGAAAATGGGCAGTTTCTCCTGGGTGTGCATCCTGAGGGTTTCTGCCCTTCCCAGTCCCAGCAGTGCCAGAGTAATTAGCTCTCCCCTGTTAATGACTCCATCCGTGACAGGCTCTCAGATAAATGGCACCGTGGACAGAGAAACCACCAGATGTTAATTCGAGCCACAAAGCTCTGTTCCAGGACACTGGCTCACCTGCTCTCCCCCTCATCAGTTTTATTCTGAAGTTTGAATCAGAGAAACAAAAATGGGGAAAAGGGAGTGCTGGATCCAGCTTTTTCTCACCATCAGCACTCACAGTCAAAGAAATCTGTACTTTATTAAGTCTCAACACCTTGACCCACAGTCCCTATTCTCAGAGCAGTTAACTCCAAAGGTATCTATTTTGTCCACTGGACTTCAGAAAAACCCCAAGCACATAAATCCATCTGGATGGAAAACAGGGTTTTATCAAAAGGTTATAATTTATTTTTTGCCTTAATAGTAGAAGAAACTCAGAATGAATCATTTCATGATATTATCTGAGAGCATGCTGGTAACCTCTATCATCACTGAAACTGTGGCTCCAGAAGGATTTTTTTGACCAAGGTATCATCTCATAACAAATTATGTTTAAGCAGTTTGATTCATTTTAGCAGAGCAAAACTCCTTGCTCACACCAGAGAGTGGTGAAAAAATCTCTCTAATAAACTGAGGCTGCAAAGACAAAGCCGTTCACCTCTTTATATGAAAATTTAATATGCATTCTTATATTTTTCCTCCAGCCAAGAAGGAAAAAGAATCAGACCTGACTAACTCCCCACAGAACAACAATTCTGGTATTTGATTACCTTTTAAAAGGCAATTCTAACCCAGTTTTTTAAAGTTCACCTACAGCAAATTGCTGCCAAGGAACGGATGGCCAGTTTTTGAGAGTTATTGCCTTGAAACATTTCCCTAAACCAACACAGTTCATGGCAGACCTGCAGTGAGTGATGTGTTCTGAACAGACTGTGCCTTCCGTTTGCTTCTCCATCCTGCAGGCTCAAACCCATCCTTAGGAACTGGGAGTGAGTCTGCAGTGATGGGTAAAGCTCACAGGAAAATGTGGCATCCTCATGAAAAGTTTCTTTTAGGAGTATGGGAGTGAGGATCTCGATTAAAGTCTGAGTAAAGGATATTCTGAGGAACAAGAAGGAGGCAGAGACAAATGTTAATATTCTGACAGGAATGCAGCACCTTCCCACCACACTGATTACATCCAGGATTTATGGATTGTATTACATCCAGCTTTTCCCTGGATTTACCCTGTTACAGGACAGGTGAAAACGCAGGGGTGAAGTTAAAGATGACACTCACCCATGCAGTAATTATATTAAATTTTAAAAAGCCACTCCACTTGACTGCTAAATCTGTTAGAAAACACTGTGTACTTTACCTGTTTATACCTAATTGTCTACTTTCCTAAAATTAGCTTTCCTATGACACCCAGCTGAGGTTTCTACCAGCCTGTCCTGTCATGGTTCCATATCTGAATCTGGAAAAAAATCCACAAAACTTTCTTGCTGAAATGCTTTATCCAAAAGTTATTTAATAAAAAGGTGTTATAATTTTTCCCTTACCCTTTCATAGATGGTTTTTACTGAATTTTCCGCATTTAATTTTAAAAATTAAATGCAGAAAATTCAGTAAAACAACCTGCAATTTGCTCAGTGCTTGTTTTCCAAGCACATAAAAGTGTTCTGTAAATGTTTCCTAGGAAGCCAGGCAATGGATGCAGATAAAAAAGCCCCTCACAAAGACCTCAAAAAGCCATTCTGTATTTAGGCCCTGGTGCGTCTGAGGGAGGCAGGCCGCACTGGGCGTGAGAGGAGGAGATTTCCCTGCTGCAGGGACAGGTCCTGCTCGGGCACACAGAGGGATGGGTGCTGCTGCTGGCAGGGCAGGAATGTAAGAATTATAGACACACAGAATGACAGGATTTCCAGGCTGGCAGTGGGAGGAGGCAGCTCGGGGGAGCATGTGGGAAGGAACGGGGAGACAGCCAGGAGGCCCTTCCTGGGTCCAGGCCCAGCCTGGACACTTCTGAAGGGAATAAACCCAGGAAAAATAGAAAAACCAGCACAAAACTGTTCCACCTCCCTGGTTTGCATCAGCAAAGAATTTGTGCTGCAGCAAATGAAGCCTGTGGAGATGGTGGGAGTTGGAAATGACAACCTCATGGAGTCCTCACCCCCACAGCTGCCCCGAGCCTGAAACCCCTGAATAATCCCCAGCCCACTCGTGCCGTGCCCAGGAAATAACATGGCTTTGAGCTCGCCTGTCTCGGGTAAAACAAAAGCTTTTGTGACTCACAACAGAAACCTGAATGGTGAAATTCCCTGCAGAACTACTGAGTGTGTCTTTTGAAACACAGTGCTTATTACCAGGGACTTGTCGTCCCAAGAGCAAGTGCAACCTTGACATCTGCTTATTTTCTTTCAGAAAAGCACCTTGCTCAGTTATTATACATTGAAAGTTTGATGGTTGCCAGCAGCTAGAAAGGTACAAGCCACCAAGCAAGTGCCACAAAGTGGTAATATTGAAGCTGCAGGATGTAAGGCTGCTGAAAGAACAAATAAACACTACTGCTACAGAGAGCTTTAAGATGGAAAGAAATCTGGATCTCCCCAAAGAAAAATATGAAGCAAGCCCTGCTCAACTTCATTGTACAGAAGATTTCTATGAAATACACCCCTTTCCATGTCCCAAAGGACACCAAAATCCTGGCTATGTGCAGCCTGGCAGCCTGCTGGCTGTGGGAACAGAAAATAAGGCACTTGCTTCCCTGTGGATTTAACAGCACCATACATGCCAAGCTGGGGAAGCATCAAGGTCACTGGACAATATTTAAGATGCTGATACTTAGTCATGCAATAATAATGTCAACTGCAATTAAATGCATTTGAATTGAGGGCCCTAGGTGCCTTTCAGAACATACCTTTTCAACTGTGGGGAAAAAAGCACCTTTTAGGGCTCATTCCAGAAGTATCTGGTACAGAATGATGCCCATAGTTTTTCACATTGAAGTTAATTCAGACATTTTAAAGTACACCTGTAAATAAAGCCCTACCAGGAGCAGCCTTGGTAATCACACTGGAACCATAAAACTACCATGATCAGGAGGGAAAAGCAGGCTGTCCCCAGGTACCATTTCCATAGCTGGTGTGCTCTGTATGTCCCTACATTGCACAGAGACTCTAACCCTGGGAAAGGAGAGACTCTGCAGTGGGAAGAGCAAGGGTTCCAGCAGGGAAAGGGGAGAGCCCCAGTGGGGAGTGGGCTATGGTGCCATCTCAGTATGGGAATTTTTCTGCCAACACACACTGCATGGTGAGCTCTGCTCTCCTTCCTCCCCCAGTTAATAAAAGCAAATTCTTGGTTTGAGATGCTGTTTCTCTCCTGCAGCCCCTGCCCTGAATTTGGCTTCAGCAAAAAGTTACTCCCAGAGACCCGCTCAAAGCCTTTGGCCTCTCCTCCAACATCCTTTCCAAAATCCCACCAGGCCACTTGGCAAAAACAAGGAGCAAGCTCTTGCCCAGCTGCCAAACACCCTTCCAGCTCTTTCTCCTCCCTCTTCCTTCCCCTGCTTGAAATGCTCTCAGCAAAACCCTCTCTGTGGGTGTCTCTCTGCCAGTGCCACTTGGTAATGAACACTTTTACTCTGAGCCCCTGAACCTCTGCCCCAGCTCACAATTCTGGCCTTGTCTTTGCCTAAAACAGCTTTTATTTTCATTTCTTTCCTCCCTCTATCCTCCTTCCTGCCCCTCTTATTTCCTGTTTCCTCTGTGCGCCACTTTGAGAGCAGCACAGATTTGCTGCTCACGTGTTGAGGAACGCTGCCTCTGTCCAAGGTGTCATTTACAAAGTTTGGAAGGCTTTTTCCTGATGAGAATTTCTGGGCAGGTTTTGGTGCTGCCAATCTTCGTTCCAAACAGAAAATTAGCTTTAAAAGCTGATTTTGAAAATTAGCTTGGAAAATTATCTTTAAAAGCCTATGAAAGCAAAACAGCAGAACAGAAATTTGTTTTTAAAACCCCAAACTCTTTGGAAGTATTTTTATAACAGGGGTGTCAAGCCCTGTGAACCCTCCAAGCAGCTAAACAACCAATGAATGAGCAATGAAAGCATTTTTAGCTGTTGGGGTGGGATAATTCATCCTGCCTTCACTTCAGGGCCCAGGGTGCCTCTGGGTCATGTGCACTCTCTGACACATGGAGAATTTAGCATTTCAGAATTAGGCAATTTGCCTCACACCTTGCAGGGTGCATCACATATCACACAAACACAGAGCTCCTAAAGCCCTTTCCACCAGAGATGGCAAAAATAAAGAGTTCCTGAGCCTTAAGGCCCAGTCTTGACAGTTCTTTTGAGGCTGCCTCAGCTATTTCAACAATAAAAATATCTTTTAGTTTTTAATAAGTTCTGTTTGTCTTTTTCTTTTTCATGCTAGATATAAAACAAGCTTTCAATCTTGTAAGATACTTGTGTCCTGTTTGCCCAGCTAAAACAACAGAAATCCAGGTAAAAACAGAGGTTTTGCTGACAGGCAATACACTCAGAGCTCATTCTATTCCACTGTCAGGAACGGGGAAATCACACAGCAGGAAGATTGGAACACCCACAAACACCAAGACGAATTTGGCATTTGGCTCAAAAACCCAGGGAAGGACCCAGCTCAGTTCCAAACAGCGGCATGTGGAAGGATTTCACTAGGTAGGTGAAATCCCAGCCACAGATCTGTCTGTTCTCCATCACCAGAAGGACGGAGAGGACAGCAATTCACCCTTTAATGGCCAGTCGGAAAGTGCAAAGGGAATAACAGGTCAGGATATGACACTTTAATTTAGGGGCTGTGAGCCCCTCAAAGCAGCAGCTCCTCCCCACTGAGAATTCCCAAACCCCACCTGGAGCCAAATCCTGCCCCAGCCATGGTGGGTTCGCTCATAAAGCTTTTAAGGAGCTTGGAAATAAAATAACGTTTCTGTGCTAGCTGTAAATCCTTTGTCACCTGGCAAATCAGGTCTATTTTCCTTCCACTTTTACTCATAAAAGCACTGCTGCTCTGCCTAAATTTACATTGTGTTTTTATTGTGGAGACTGTGGAAGTTCAGAGTTCTCAGCAATGTTGTCATAACTCAAATTAAGTTGTGAGGGTTTCCAGACAAATTCCTTATCAGGATATTAAAGCCACTGTTAAAACCCAGAGAAAAGAAAATGACTTGTTAGGTTTTAAAAAAAAAAAAGAGCTATGGACCTTTAACATGACATTTCATTAATATTCCTTGTAGCACATACATTACAACCTCATTGACAAATCACCCAGCAAAGTCATTATTTTGGGGTTTTTTTGTTGTTTTCTGAAGAGTATAATTTAATGAGAAGATCATTCTTTGCATTTCTAGATTAGTCTTTTTAGCCTGTAAATAAGATATCAGAAGTGGGAATGAAAGCATTCTACTAAAAAGCACTTTGAAAAGAATACCAAATTAATTCTGTGACTGATCAAAAGAACAAACTTTATTAGTTTTCTTTTTGTGCCTACTAATGATGTAATTTTCTTTATTCCTGAGGACTGAAGTACTGCTCTCCAAAAAGTGCTTGCAAACCCAAGATATCAGTAGTTAATCAGGTGGAATAAACATTAAATAACTTCACAGGAGAATTTTGCCTTGTGCTTCAAACTCTGCACTGGAATAAGGAAATAAAAGAGAAATCAAGGGTTTTTATGATTAAAGTCAGTGAAATTCTTCCATTTGCCTCATACCAGTTGACTACAATGGACTCCAAGTGGCAGGCCCATGTTGATAAAGCTCCTAAGAACACAGCCATGGACTAAACACTTGTTTTAAAAAGAGGTGACCATGCTCAAATGGAAACAATTTCTAGTCCCTTCACACCTATGGGTTTGCTACCAAGCAAATCCCAGAAATAAACGAGAAATAGGAAAAACTTCCAGCGCTTACAGAATTTCAAGATATTTAAAAGACCTTTATCCAGTTTAAGAAAACAATATTTCAAAATCTAGAGTTGGATTATGAAAACAGTAAAGCCCCATCAGTATTTCTATCATTTTAGGTAACTTTTCCTCTTTGTTTTCTGTGACTCAGTGATAGGAACAACGATCCAACTACTTTATTTAGACCAAAAAAGAATGTTCTGTTTGAAACAAAAAGAGCACTAGACGGTATTTCCCTTCTCCAAGAGCTGTGAATGACAAAATAAAAGAGCCAGTCTCTGGAAGATTTGTTTTCTCTCTTGCTGGAGTTTGTGTGACTCAGCCAGCACTAACAGCAGGCTCCAGAACGCCTGCAAATGGGGGCTTGAGAGCAGCACAGCCAAATCCCAGCTTAGGGGAGCACTTGGCAAAGGAGAGGCTGCTCCTCTGGAAAAGCCAGCCATCCATAAAGAAATTTATGGAAATCACTGTCAGTCTGAAAGGCTGCCCACTGCTTTCAAGTGGTTCAGGTTCTCTTGTCCCTCTGCCCACCATGGAGAGGCTTAACTAAGAGTGAGCAGCATCTTTTATTTATCACCTGAAAACTCCTCATTGTTTCTGCTCCATGCTCTGCCAAACAATCAACAGGTCTGTGCCACAGGCCAGGGCTGAGGGAAACCATAGTGCAGGAAACAATACTGATGCTGCTGTGACGCCTCAGGTTTGGTTTTTCTATTTTTTCAGGTTCTGTGCTGCTTTAGTGTGTGGGTCTGAGCTCCATATTATGGGATGGTGAGCTCTCTGCACAGAGCAGGGAGACAAAACAATTCCTGCTCCAGCTGGGCACCAAGGACAAATGCCCCAAATCTCAGCCCAGGA
>JAXCLO010000170.1:1134767-1155949 GCA_035583995.1 Arremon aurantiirostris
AGGGCCTAAAGGGGCTCCAGGAGAGCTGGAGAGGGACTGGGGACAAGGGATGGAGGGACAGGACACAGGGAATGGCTTAAACTGTCAGATTGAATATTAAAAAAAAATTCCTCTGAGGGTGGTGAGGCCATGGCACAGGTAGCTCAGAGAAGCTGTGGCTGCCCCATACCAGGGAATATTCCAAACCAGGCAGGATGGTGCTTGGAGCAACCTGGGATAGTGGGAATTGTCCCTGTCCATGGCAGGAGGTTGGAACAAGATGAGCTCTGAGGTGCCTCCCAACCCAAAGCACTCACTGGTTCCATGATTGTGTGAAAATTTAATGTAATTATAGCCATGATAGATATGAGGGATGCAAGGTCTGCAGGGAAAATAATATTGTTTATTAGAATAATTGATGCAGTTGGAAAGGATATAAATTTCTAATAGAGCACATTTCACTTTGTGCTATCTGTGTATTCCTTTCAAAATGTGCCGAGATGATTACAGCTTGCCAGCAAGGCAGAAATTGCCTCATTACCAGTGAAATATTCCAAGTGACGGTACACACAGCATTGTCAAATGTGGGAAATCATGAAAGCGGGGACTGAAGGAAAAGGAGAGGATTCCACATTTCAGCTAAAAGATTTTCAAGTCAAGCTTCCTTTGGAGAGTCAAACAGATAAAAACTTGCACTTTTTCAAAGCAATCACAAATGGCTTTTAAGAAAGATGAGACCATGGCTAAACCTCTATGTGCATCAGGCAGCCAAATCCTGTTGAATCCCAGCATGAATTTGGAAAAACAACTGGAAAAGTTGCTTTGCAAGCAGCCTGTAGTTCCTGGGACACTTTGTGTGAGCACAGGGACTCTTGAACCCTTTCTCCAAGCACAGCCACCTTGCTGCTTTCTTCCTTTCCCCACAGCCCTCAGTGTCAGAATCCTTGTGACTAATAAGAAACATGTTGTGAGAATGGCTCTGGCCACCAGCCTTCCCCCCAGAAGAGTAAAATGTTAAAAAGATCCAAATTCAGCTCGACTTCTTTGGTTATTTGGCTCTAAAATATAGAACAATGCACATACGCTCATTTTAATAATGCATCAACGCTCCTTCCTAGTTCCCAGGAGTTATTCTCTCTTTCAAATGATCTCCCAAATTCATAAGAAATGAGCTTAATTTCTTTGTGCACTAAAAGTGCAGATTCCCTCTCAATTACCTATGTTTCTGTTGGAAGTTGGATGATTTAAAGCTCTCAAATTATTCAGCCACCAGAATTTAATTCATTTAATGATTACACGCAAAACTGAACCTTTGAACCATTTCACTCAACTGGCTCTCTAATTGTTCTTCAGCAGCCTCCTAATAACTGGAAATATTTCCTTAAACTGTGGCAAAAAGCTGAACTGAGATGTGCAGTCTGGAGCTCAGACATTTCAGATTTTCCTGCACAAACTCTCCATCACTGTTGCCACACGTGCATTTATAACATTATAATCCTCAGGATTATTTCCAGGCTGCCAGGACTTTGGGAGAGCTCCACACTGAAAGTATTGCCCAGTTCATACTAAATTCAAAACCTCTGAATTTAGGGCCAGGACAGCTCAGCACAGCTCCAGTGGTTCTGGGGCTGCTCATCTAACAAAGCCCATGCTGGGGACCTGCTAATTCTGTTTCCTCAGGAGCACTGGGTCATCCTGCTTTCCACAAGCCTCAAGTGCCCCAACACTTGAGCACAAAGGGATTAGAACAGCAGAACTCGTTCTCACATCACTCACTGGACCACACTGACAGCTCTCAGCAATTACAGGCACTCGACCCCTGCCCACGCTGAGGGAAGAAATGACAAACTCTCCTGCTCAGATGGGGGAAATATTTTCAGTAACAAAAAGTGCCTGGAAAGGGATGGCATTTTTGGTAAGGAAGCACACACACAGAGCCCTGTAAGTTAAGCTTTCTTATATCTTCTGCTATCAGTGGCTCTAGATTTCAAAAAATAAATTATTCATCTTCCCCAGCTCCTTGACAGCCTGTGCATTAATTTTAAGAATAAAAGTGAATTGCTTTGAGTGGAAGAATCCGTCCAGAGTACAGACTTACTGAGCTCTATTAGTAGCAATAAAAAGGTGAAAGAGTCTAAAATTCAGATAATAAACCTTGAAGGTGGTAAAAAAGCACCAGCAAGATGCTTCGCCCAACCTTCTCATTCCTTACACAACCCTAAAATACGTCCTACAAGAGATAACCTCATTTTCCTTACTTAACATCTTCAATTTAGCAACGTGGGGGCAAGAAATTACTGCCAAACTCAATCCAAACCATGACATCTGATAGCAAAATCTGCATTCCCTGTAAACAATGTGGGAAATCAGTCTGGCCAAGACTGATTTAACTCTTTAAGGGTTGCAGTTGTGACCATGTGTCACAATGGTGGTGGAAACATCTTAAAGGAGTCATTTTGCAGAGACACACGCGTTTTAGAAAGGATTAATTATAGAATATTTGAAGGACCAGGCAGTTTTAATAAAGCAGAAAGGTAAGGCAGCATGAAGAGCAACACAGCTGAGCATGACAGTAGAGTTAAATCCTTGTGTTCCTGTTGTGCACACCCCAGATGGAAAATGCTGCTGTCTTTCAGCTGTAAATTTATTTAAATAAATAGAGGTTCTATGTCCAAGGGCCACTCTGAACAACAGATACATGAAAAGTTCAGAACACAGTTGCACCAGCAAGTGCAAAGCAGGAGCATGTGGCAAGATGAAAAAACCACCCACAACCAATAAAACCTCTACAGCAAAGCAGTTTCACAGAATTCAGTAGCACCAGAACAAATTGAAATGAGCAAATAAAAGACTCCAAATTAGCTATTTGAAGTTTTCATAAAACATTCTCACGGTTTCCAAACCACCACAGGAAGGTTCATAACCTTCCTTAGAAAAATTATTATCTCCTTCTCAATTTTAATCTTTTTATAATGCATGCAATTTTTTTTATCTTAAAAGAGAGCGCCAGATTATTTGCTGAATTTCTAAACTATTTATCATTCTTTCCCCTCAATAAAACTTCATTATGGTTATTAAACAGAGAAGAACTTGTAGTTGCCCCTCTGCTGTAACCCTGTATTCTGGCAAAACGTGAACTGCTTTTTTTTGCCACTATTTTGATCTTCAAGGGGAGCCAGAACTGCCAATTTAATATTTAAATAAATATAGTGATAAATCTGAAGAAGTCCATGCAATTGTGTGACTTCTTGCTTTCTCTACCTTTTCATCCTCTTCTACAAATCTATTTTGCTTGGTATAATTGAAAAACAGGAGTCCAGGTGTGAGGTTCAATCTTTAAGTTAGTGAGGAAACTTGTCTCAAAAGGAAATAAAGGCAGGAGGCAAAATGACAATCAGGACCATGTGTCTGATGGGCATTCTGGATGGTTTTCTACAGAACACATGAATTATTTCCAGCCTGGCTCAGGAGTGGCACTGTGTTTTCAGGATAACCTTTCTCTGTGGTGCTACTGGATCTGTAATTCCCATTCTGCCTCCAAGGGCTGCCACCTTTCTCTTGATGGATTTTATTTTTTCATCTCTACAAATAGGACCTTTTTAATGCTGACCAAGTATTTTCCCTAGAAAGGACAGCTTCAGCAAAGCTGTGTGTTACAGCTGGTCCCTATAAACACCTGTCCACTCTATATCCAAGAACTTCATCCAGCAGGAAACTGGAAATGCTGCAGAGCTTCAACAGGAGGCAGCATTCTGCACTTTTATTATCATCTTTACAGACACAGAGCAGTACAAACAACCCTCAGAGCCAAGACAAAGCCAGCCAAAGTGAGAACATTTCAACGGCCCTTTCCCTGATACAGATACCAGACAGCCAAAACCCCACTAAGACAGGAGTTACTGATTGCCTGTTTTAGCTAAAACACTTTTCCTTCCCTGATGGGGAAGGAAGAGTTTCCTTCCTCTCTGATGGGTTTGAGAGAGAAGGATGTGTTAATGTCACCCTCTGTGCAATGCCATGGAAATGTCTGGAGTTTGGACATTTGTGGAGGATACAGGGAATTTCAGGGCAGCAGCCTTGCCAAGAGCATTCCCTACTGCAGCTTGAATGGGATAAAATATTTCTAAAACAAGCCCCCTAAATATGTCCCAATTTCATCTAACAAATCTAACTCATCTGCCAGAAAACTTCCTGGGACAGGAGAGCATTCTGCCAGCTTAAAAACCTCAAAGCATTTTGTTTGCTCCCAAATAACACCTCGGTCATTTCAGCCAGAGTTGAGGACAGTTTGATCCAGGTGCCAGCCTCCTGCAGATAATGACAATAAAGGTGCCGTTGCCACACAACTTTGCTCAAGCCTGCTGCTTTCCCTGTCCTGTACAAGCAGACACATCCAGCAGCTCCTCAGGGATGACAGAGAAGCCTCTCAACCAGCAGACAGGATTTGTTTAAAGGCACACTTACAAAAAATAAAAAGGCTCAGCCTCTAGGCAGTTTCTGGTTTGCTCACTCGTTTATTTTGCACAGGAGAGCACGGAAGCACAGTTTCCAACAGGAACATAAAATCATAGTTAACACACTAAATCCCTAAAGAGGAGCAGGCTGATTTTTCTCCCTGAAACAGGCAAGAGAAAAAGATCTCTGTCACACAAAGCAACCAAAGAAGAGCCACACAGATAAGGCACTTCAAAAAGAAAATGAATTCTTTTATAATTTGGAGGACAATTACTTAGAGATTGACATTCACAAGCATCCAGCTCCTCAAGGACAGAGCAGTAAGACCAGAAATCCAGCTACCACTACTCCCATTTTCCATTCCCACTGATGCACAGCCTGATTAAGATTATACCCTTTGAGCAGCCGAATATGAGGAAAATTCCAAGTTTGCTACCTAAAAACTGCAGGCTAGAATCCCTCAGATGAAAATGACAGCACAACCCCTGCAATCTCAGGGGAATCATTAACTTCATCCCACAAAGGACATGTCTGCTTCTTCACAGTTCAACTGATTTCAGTTTTTTAATCCAAATGCTGAGAGTAACCTCAAATTTTCATCATGTAAAATATGAGCAATTTTCCCTTATTTAGCTGCTGCAATAGCCAGGTCTTGCAGAATTACAGATGGGGCCAAAGCATGAGGGAGCAGCCCAAAATCTCTCCAGTCAGAGGAGGAGCCTATTTTGCCAATTCCTGGAATCTACCCCAGGTACCGATGCTCTCCATCACTTGCAGAAAGCTTCCCACAGAAAGCAGGGAAATGTTCCTGAAGCCTCCAAAATGCTTCACGCTTTTCCGATGGAATTTCAGTGAGATTCAGTTAAGTTATGAAGCGCTAAAATAATCATCATTTTACTTCTTAGGAAAATGTCAGCAACAAGGCTAAACAAGCAACAGAAAACTGACACTTCTACTTTCCCAACTTGTTTTGCCACTTACATAACCTCTAACTTTTGAGTTGAGTAACAAAATACATAGATGACAAAGAATTAAAAATTAACAACTTGGGAAGTCAATTTCCACTACAATTCCAGTGGGATTCAGCATGCTAAATCCTCAGGTTCTTCTGAAATTCATAAGATATTTAATCTTAAAAATTAATCTTTAAATTTTTTTTAAAAATTTTATAAATTAAGCTTCAATCTTTAGACAATTCATCTCCATACTACAAAACCTGGCACTCCACAGAGCTGCCCTTTGTGGGTCAGCTACCAAGATCTGGAAGAGGAATAGAAAATCAAACCCACTCTGAGCAGCTGTTTCCACAGCTGTGCTTGCTTCCATCCAACCAAGAATGATTCCTGTGATCAAGACCCCCCAAGGATATGTGCATCCAAATCCTTTTCATAAATAAATTCAGCCATATGAACTCTAGCTTTAATAACACGTTCCTCCATCCTTGTGAAAACATGGCACCTGGGAAAGGCAGGGATCCCTGTCAGGGATCTGCAGGGAGTTATGTAATTGCAGTGGAAGATGAAAACACAGGGTAAAAGATGAGAACAAAATACTACAAATCTTCAGTTTTCCCAACACAAAGTACAAATATCACACGCAGACAAGAGCAATGTAATTATTACTACCCAGTTTAAATTTATTCATTATGAGCTCACCTTGCATCACCTAAAAATCAGCAAGATTCTGTGGAGCGGCAGAAATATAATTACCAAGATCACTCCAATGCACTGTGCCATTAACACCTTATTAGAATGAGGCCACAATATGAAAGCATCTCATAGACAGAGCTGTGGTTTGCAATTCATGCTGCAATTAGGTCTAGGTCTAATTCAATGCATCCAGTTCTAAGCAGGATGGAAATTCTGGATATCTTTGTCCTCAGATGTAAAGGTCAATGGTGCAAGTCCAAATTAACTTCAGTGAGAAATGAACAGGGGAAAGGCTTGTGAAGCACTGGCACAAGGAAGGGGCAGGGCCACCCTCCTTGGTGGGATTTAATTGATGTGGCACTTGGGGACATGGTTTAGTGCCCTTAGCAGTGCTGGGGGAACAGCTGGACTCCATCATCTCAGAGGTCTTTTCAAGTCTAAAGGACTCTGTGACTCTGAGAACATGCAAAGGCTTTTCCAGCAAGAAACTACAGCTAAAAAACCTAACAGCTAACCCCTACACATATGTAGACATACACAAATCTTGATAATCAATTATTTAGTCAAAATATTCCTTGATGTTTCCTTTCCCCCCACCCTTTTCTTCCCAACTTTTCTCTGTATGGTGGCACAGATTTGAACTGAAAATGGACATGTCTGAAGCTGCAAAGCACAATTTTCTGCATCAGGGCTTAAGACTGGAATCCTGAATTCCTGTTTGATGTAATTCTAATAGTCAGAGATCCATACCTTCAAAACTTTCAAGGCATATTAACGAACTTCTCCTAAGAGCTAAAGCACCAGTCCTGTGAACACTGGATCTTTGATTCCTGCAGGAGCAGTTATGATATTCATTTTGAGTGTATTTCGGCAACATATTGGAGCATTTTCTTCATTTCATTATAGGCAGTCCTAGCTCAGAGCAGCAGAGGGAATTTGTCTGAAGGCTCATTCCCAAAGCACCCAAGCAATACTTCTGAGTACAGAGCTGCTATTATCAGCCATTACCACCCCAGATCTCACAGCACAACACAATCAAACTGCTGAAAACACCCAACGCCTGATGCTGCTCCGTTTTTGCATTTTGTCTTGCACAGCACAACACAAAACAAATACATTACATGAATCAAAGCCTGGGAAAGAACTTGTGAGACAATGGAATTAAGCATTTAAGTGTTCCCTTTGAATTGAGATGCATTCAGTGATAGCAGGATGGGGCACAATGTGTGCTGTGATTTCTCCATCTCACATGCAAACAAATCACTCTCTTTAGTGTTGTTTGTCCTGCAAAAACCACATTAACTGAAGGTGCTCTCATTAAAGATCTTTTTGCTCTGTAGCTTCTTCTTCTCAAGCACCTGAAGCTTCAATATAAGCTGATCCACAAATGAACTTGCACCTCAGTTACCCTTGGCTAAAAACCACTTTACTGAAGATACAAGGTCTCTTAAAATCAGTTTTAAAAAGCAGCTGCAAATGGACTCTTTAAGCAGGGAACTGAAGTTTTAAAGTCTGAACCCTCTCCAGCTTGCCAGGTAGGGCTGCTGTTTTCAAGGACTATCACAATGCCATTCCTAAGCAGCTTTGGTGACTCAGTGCTAAGCCTCTGTGTGTGTGTGGGAAGCTGCAATTTGAATTTGTCTCCCCCCGGGTTGCCACTTTGGGACTCTGGTGCCAAAATAAAGCCGCGGGTTGTGCAGGGGAGGAATTTTGGGTGTGATCCCAGGATGGCTCCGTGCTGGGGAGGCTGAGTGGGCCCAGGGCTTGCCTGGGGGGCTGTGCTCAGTGCCTGCCTGCCAGCATGGGGAGCATTTAGGGGCTGTGAAGAAGGGCTCAGAGCAAGGCAAAATGGCAGCGTTTTGGTTCAAAGTCACCTTTTCCCTTCTCTTCTAAATACAGTGGGTTTACCGATCACAAATGGAGGCATAAACAGTCTGAGCAGCTCACCCTCTATTTAAAATGATATTTTATTCTCCAGTGAATGTTTTTATTGAGTGTCCTGCTGAGGTGAGGGTATTTACCATCTCCAGCCCACCCTCTCTTAAAATGGTATTTTATTCTCCAGTGGATGATCTTGAGTGTCCTGCAGAGGTGAGGGTATCTAGCATCTCCAGAGGTGCCAGAGATCAAGGACTGGCACCTGAAATAGCTTCCCTACCCACACTCAGCTCCCTCCTGAACCTTGCAGCCCCTCTCCTGCTCCTGGAAAGCTCCCCAGGCAGGGCTCAGTGTTTTATGGTCTGTTAGAGGCATCAGGAACGTTGTTGTGCTGGGTCCCAGCTGGGGCACTCAGAGATGAGCACTGAGGGTGCTGATGTTAAAGGAGAGATGAGCAAAAAGGGAACTGAATCAATGGGGGGTGAGAAAGGAGCCTTTTTTCTCCTCGTACAAGAGAGCAGAGTGAGAAGCAGCGAGCGTGAACTACAACAAGGTTTGTGCTGCAGCTCAGGAGGAGCTTTGGAGCTGTCCTAGGTAGGAAGCAGCCCTTGCTGAAGGCTCTCAGGCTGATGCAAACCCTGTCTAAAATCCACACTTTTGGTCTACAGGTTGTTTGGGAATGAATGGGTGGCTCAGCTGAGAGCAGGCATTCCAAAATGCAGATTTGGCAGTGCCACAGGAGGACCTGTGCAAAGCCTCTCCAAAATCCACACTCTGGGTTCACAGGTTATTTGGGAATGAATAGGTGGCTCAGCTGAGAGCAGGCATTACAAAATGCTGGTTTGGCAGTGCCACAGGAGGCTCTGAGGAACATCCCCAGCACACAGCCCAGCACTTGGGAGCCCACGCACACACCAAAGCACAGCCTGCCCTAAGTGGATAAAGCCAGATTTGCTCAGTAGCTTGAGGATTGAGCCACGAAAGCCTAATCCACAATATCAGTCTGGAAAGCAAAGCTAATTCAGGCTTAGCAGAGCATGCTCTACCTCCTCTAAACCAGCTTTTATTTTTTAAACTGTCTTTAATTTGCAGCTTATGCTGCAAGTTCTAAGCTGATCCATATAGGCCAACAAGAAGGGAAAAAAACCTAAAACATCAAAACAAAACCCTCTACCAAACAGGCTCGAAAAGTCAAACAAAATACAAAGTAACAAAAGAAAAACCCCAAACCAAACGGTCTTGAAAAGTCAAACAAAATACAAAGCACACTCTGCATTCTACAACATGGGAATCAAACCTGATAAACCATCTGGTTCAATTAAGCCAAGTCAGTATGGGAGCACCTTCAGTATCCAGTTTGGTTCCCAAGCTGCAGTTTTATCTGCTCACATTCTCATGTTCTTAGCTCCTGGGGATACTAAATTAATAAAACTTCTATCCTGTTTTGCCAAAACTAGGGTTTAGTTTTTATGTAGTTGATTTGGACGGAAGGAAAGCAGTGGAATATGGGAATAAGGGAGCTGGGGCTGCAGAATGGGTTCTGCCTTAGACTGGACACAGCAAGGTTGAAGGGTCAGATAAATTAAATCACTTTAAATCAGATACTGTGCAGTAACACTGAATTTCTGCACTTCCTTTTTACAGCCACGTCGTGTCCCTGGCCTTTGTAATTATGAAATGTGAGATCAGAGGACTGAAATGCATGCAACATTGACACAGGCGCACACACACACACACCCAGCTGTGAGCTATCCCATCTCAGAGCTTCCAAACCAAATCTTCACAGAGCATTTCAGAAATGCACAAAATGCAAATTCCCTTCATCATGTGAAACGCCTCAGGGGAGAAAACAAAACAGGAAAAACAGCTTGAGGTAAGGATTTTGAAAGCGTGGAACGTGCCAAAATTGGAGAAATGTCTTAATCTCCAGTGGTGGAAGTGCACCAAGTGAAACACTTCAATATTAAAACAACCAGTGTTTTTAGGACAGAACAAGTTCCCCAGTAGTATATTAATGCAAAATTATGTGCTTTGAAATGGGAAGTGATTAAAAACATACCAAATAAAATCAAAACATTGAAAAGCTTTTTTGACGGCAAGATCAAATTAAGAGTAATTTTTATTCCACTTGGAGGGAAAACTGTATTAACATCCATTAAAATCTATAGTAAACTGATTAGCCATGATTGCTGTGGTTTAAACATGCACTTTGGGCAAGTACAAGGCAAAAATGAATCCAAAATGCCCTCGGATGAGGGATGGATGGAGGGATGGAGGGATGATGGAGGGATGGAGGGATGATGGAGGGATGGATGGATGGATGGATGGATGGATGGATGGATGGATGGATGGATGGATGGATGTTCACACCTGCAGCCTGCTCAGGAGCAGCCACAATGGAGGAGTTGTTGGTCACTCATCCCCAGGGACCAGGACATCCTAAAGCACCCCAGGTGTGGCACAGCAAAGTGTCTGTGTCACTGCAGCAGGAGAACTCAAAAAGTCCTTTCAATAAAGGGACCAGTGTGTCCCTGGCACAGCACAGAGCAGCCCTTGCAGGCTGGAGCATTTCTGGCTGCAGCAGACCAAGAAGGTTGTGGTGCTTTGCCAGAGGTGCAAATGTCTCCTTCTGTGTGACAGGACCTGTGGCGTGTTGAACATCAGGGTAAGGAACCGTGGAGGCGTGTAAATAAGAGCACAAAGCCTGTTAATATCCCCCATTGATTGAGCTGTGTCTCAGCAAGGAGGGAATGGCTTCAAAAGGCATCTCGGAGCGCACAGGACATGGCCTGTGGCAGCTGACAAACCCCTTACTGCAGAAACCTCTCACTGACCCATATTTGTAATCAAAACGAAATCCTCCTGTGAAGGCTATCAAAGCTCCACTTGCCAAAATCCCACTAACCTACAAGATAAAGCCTTTAGGCTGCAAACATTCATTTAACCTCAGTGTCACTGCTGCGTGCAGAGCTAACACAGAGCGAGTTCCCAAGGTACCCTTCAAGGCAAAAATGTAATTTTGCACCCAGCTGTGGATGGATTTCCCCTAAAACGCCACCTTGGACACTTTCACTGTATTTAAGCAGTTGCTTCACGGCATTCAAATGCAGGTTACAGATCAATGCAGCTCAACAGCACACGAGAGAAAATTTCACTGTCACAATTAATACTTAATCAATTTGCAGTGCCTTGTTCTCCAACAGGCACTTAAAACACAGGGAGCAGGTAGAGCCTTAAACTGCTGGGAGAATAATTACCACCCTGACTGGGTCCTCATCACAATGCCACTCTGCTGTGGGGTTCTGACAAACACATACAGACACTCTCAGATCCAGTGACATTTTCTGTTCTTTTATTAAACCCTCTGTGTGGGCAAGGAAAGAAAGGAGGCTGCAGTGTAATTTTTGACACCGTGTAATATCAATGCTAAATTACAAGTGAAAGACTTTTAAAACAAAGTTGCAGTGTTTCTTCCAGTAAGTTTCCCTTTTGTGTTATTAGCAAGCCTCGTTTTTGATATTCACAAGGCAAATGAATGGTTTTCTTTTCTGAAAGGGAAAACTGAAATCACTGTCAACAAAATGATCAAGAAACAAAGATGATGCATATTACAATTAAGATGTTAAATTGTTAAAGACTAAAGTTTCAAAACTCTCCACTGCAATGAGAAGGAAAAGTCTGACACACGATATGCAGAAGAGATGGTAGGTAAAGAACTCCAAGTGTAGAATTGTGCAGCTTGGGACTGAAATGTATGTTAGGAAAGTGGGAGAACTTTCAGTTCTACATTAGATAACACCACTTTAAACTGATTTGTCACCAGAGTCCTAAGAGCAAGCACAGCATAGAAATGGGGTGTTCCCATCTGAATTTGATGTAAAAACTGAGTTCCACACACTGATGACACTGTTAGGTAGGTATTACCTACTATACATAATTAGTACCTGGGGACAAGTGTTAATCTGACAATCAAAGGGTTAGGAAATGGAGATTTCACCAATAAACAAGAATCTCATTAAAGAAATTTTGTTCTTCAAGTATTTCCACCGCTGCTAATCTTTAGAGAACCCCTTTTCAATCATTTCTTGGGAACTTGTCCTCAATCTTTTAGGTTGAGAATGTGATCATTTGTACTGGCCCTCAAATGAACCAACACTGAGGAAAACTGCCTGGGTCACAGCACTGGGCAATTCATTTAAATGCACAAGGTCTGCTCAACAGACTGCAGAACCACCCATTCCTCTGGCTTTGTGAGGCCCTGCACACACAGAATTTATGAATTAGCAAGCCCAGTTAGCCAGTTCCTGAACGCACACCTGAAAGAAAAGAACAGACATAGCAGTAGATTTATTGGTATAGTAATGTCTAAATGTTGATTTGTTCAGCATCAATTAGAGAAAACCATATGTTCTCCATGGCAGACAAAAATAAAAAGGAACCAAACCCATTTTCATATAAATGCCTGGAATTGACTGTGTTCTCAGAATGATATTGCCAAAGAACCTACTTAAGAGGCTGCTACAAAAAAAGCATTCAGCAGAGGAGGGGAGGAGATGCTGAATGCAGGAGCTGAGGTGCCCTTTGCAAGCCCTGTCCTGGGACAACGACACCATGTCCTCCTGCTCTGGCAGACACCCTCATTTGCTGGACCATTCCCACAAAATGGCTCGGGCACTGCCACTTTCCATTCAGGAGCTGCTGCAGCTGGGCTGAGGGAGTGCTGCCCACTAACGCTGCCCAGCTGCCTCCCAGCTCTCTGCTGGCACGCTGGTGATGCCCAGCAAAACAGCACCAAGATGGGGCTGTCACATCCAGCCCATCACAACCTGACTTCCAGCCCACCTGCCCGAGCACAAAGCTCCCATCCAGGCTGCTGATGCTGCACTTGGGGCAGGACCCACACCTTATGGACTGTTCTGTCTGTTTCCTTTGCTGCAGGCACATCACCTGTGATAGCCATCTATCCATTAACCAAGGAAAGCCTAGAAGTAGCTTTGCACTTGCATGAATGCTGGAAATAAATTAAATAACCTGTGGCAGAAAACCCAGGCAGATGTAAATTCTGGCCTCCCTTCTCAGGGAGGAAAACGAGAGGACAAACAATCTTCCCTATGGGATCTCTCCTCATTTCAGAGTGGAGACTGTTCATATAATGGTTTATTCCAAAGTGAACACTTCAAAGCCATTCTAGTTTTGTAATTTTACCTTTTCTCCATGTTTAATCTGTGTGGAGCTCATGGAATCCTTTGTGCTATAGTGTAGGCTCCAGAGCCAGAAAAGAAGGCTGCCCGTGCTCCACTTGTTTGGAACAGCGTTGTTCTGTCTGGAATTTCTAATAATTTCCAGTAAATCACAGGCTCTGTAGCTCACTGGTGAATGATTGGTCTCAGCTACTGTTTGAACCACTTGTATGAAGTGAAGAAATCACCCTTGGAAGCTTTCAAAGCAGATTCCCACGTGTCTGTGAGATGTGAAGGTGGCTGAGTTAGTACCAGCAGGCTCTGAGAGCAGGTTTGCCCTGCCAGCTCACTGTCAGAGCTGGGACATTTGGGTGGGTCTCTCAGGAGGAGCTGCAGGCACCACGTGGGTCTGAAGGAGCTGGAACAAGCAGTGACAGAGAATACCACAACAATCCTTGTCACTGACCACACTCTGCAGCAGTCAGGAATTCCTCCCTCTCTCCTGCCAGCAGCACAATTCCCAGTGCTGCTTCTACTACAGAGCTAAAGCTGTGCAATCCTGCAAATTGCCCTCATGGAAAATGCAGCATTAAGGTGCTTCATTTGTTTGGGGCTTTTTTTCTCTTTTGCTTTTGATGGAGGGGAAACCCTCCAACCAAACAGAACAGAAACACCCAACCCCCTAAAACTGAACAAAAAACTTCACAGCAAAGCCCCAGATCAAACTCCAATGAAACCAATGCACCTTCTCCCACTCCAGAAAGTCTTTTATCTTCCTGGGGCAACTGAATCACAATTTAGATGCCTTGGAAGGAAGCAGCAAGCCTGGCAGCTCTAATGCATTATGCAGCAAGCCAGGCTTCACCTAATGCAAAAACAGCATCCTGAACAGCACCAAACCTCCCCAAATCCATCTCTCCACTATCTCACCCTACACTTTCCTCCTTGAAACAGGCCTCTCTATTTATACTTTTAAAGATATGAGCGTGCAATCCAGATATGAACAGAAACACACAATCTCTTCATATTGATATAGATAACAAATTAACACAGAGCCAGGGCATCCCTGGGAACCACTGCACAGTCTGTGGAGTGTAATTACAATACAAAATTATCCCACCCACCAACATTTCAAAATGGAGAATGTGCTTAGAGTGAGAAAAAGAAGCTGGCTTCAGAGAAGGTTTTGGAAAAGGGCAGGGGAGAACCACACTTATCCTGCCAAAACGTGGAAGGGCTACTTCCCAAACAGAAAGATTTGGCAGGTATGAAGCATTTACACATCTCATACCAAAATACAGAATGTTTTTCCTTAAAATATTTTAAGAAGAAATGAAATGCATATTTCAAAGACATTTTCATGGGCATGTGCTATAGTCCAGATTACACAACACTGCTTCTATTAAAAACAAAGCCTAGTCTGAAAAACACCCAGCCATATTCATGGTGTTTGGAAACGAGAAATAGATGACGAGGAGCGTTTTCTTCATTAAGTAACAAAGTGCTTCTCAGAGATGGATATTTTAAGATATGCAAGTGGCCAATTGTCAGCTGGTGTAAATTATCACACTAGCAGGGAGCTCTATTTTTACCAGCTGAAGATTTTGCCCCTGAGCATCTGCCAGTGAAGCCAGCCAGGGAACCATGGACATATATCTGGAAAGGCATTGATTGTAAAGAATGACAAGGTAATTACAACGTGCTGGGCAATTGCAGGGATGGGGGCAGGAAAAGGATGAGCAAAGTCACAGTAAGTAACAAAATGAGCAGGAAAGCAGACAGCAATCCTGGTAGCTCTGCAGGCTTGGCATTAGTGCACCAAAAGCTGTGTCAGAGCCCTCCCTCCCAGCCCTGAGCTGCAGATGCTGGATATAAAATACAAACTGTGCTTCAGCATCTGGGCTGAGTCAGCACGGCTGTTCCTGCCTACAGCAGCCAGGGACAGCTGCTGACTGCTGAAACCAAGGGAGCGGACATTCTGAAGAGCAGGATAAAGCATTTACATCATTCAAAGACAGAATTTTCATGTGCATCTTGGCTGAACAAGTCCAGTGAGAGTATCCAAAACTGTCCCCTGACACCTGGAGCGTGTCCCCGCACCCTGGCTGAGGGCTGGGCATCACCCATCCCTTCCAACAGCTGGGACATCCTCCCAAAGCCCTGGGCTTGCCTGCTGCGGGTGCCATCCCCAGCCATGGTTTGGGTTTCTGCTGGTTCTTGGTCACCGAAGGTACAGGGGACAGTAAAGGAGGTGACATATGGACTCCATCATTCAGAAGGCATTAAAAGAGGCAAAAAGCTTCTCCTTTATTCAGATATCTTATTTTATATCTTAGTTTACTACAGGCGGACCTGACTGGTCATTTAATGAATACATTTCACATGACTGGCTAATTAACAAGACACCCATTTGGTAAACAGCCTTACTGTAAACACACACAGAGCACAGGTTGACATGATCACAGCTACAGAGATTAAGGATTGTTTGTAATTCTCTTTGAGTTTCTCACAGCTCTTCCCACAACAATGCCTGGGAAGCTATCTATTTCTCCCTGTGAGCAGAGGGCTGCCACCACAGCTCTCCACACACCCTTTGCTGGAGTAACCCAACTCAACCCCTGCGCTCGATGTGGAGTTTAGAGACTGCAACAGAGCAGCTTCCAGGGCACCAAAAGCACTGGAAAGCTCCAGATTAAACAAAGCACCTTCCCCAGCGTTCCATGTAAGGCTTCAGTGCTTTCAGAAGACAAGAGGAGGATAAAAAGTGTTTCCCTGCGTGTCCCACATCAGCAGCATCTTTTTGTGTGCTAACAGCTCACCTTCCCCTGCACTGACAGCAGATGTGCCATGGCAGCCCCTTCCTGTTGCCCCATTTGCAGGGAAGCACCAGACTGGAGCTGATGCATTTCTGCAGGAAATTTACATTTCTGAACCATGTTAACCCAGCTCAGCACTGCTGCCTCTCACAACTGTACATCCTCATTGCTGCGGGTGTGTCACCACTCAGACTGAGCAGCCCAGCCACTGGTAAAGAATAACTTCTAATTACATGGCGTAATCATTAATTAGCATTCATCCAGAGCTGAAGCTTGCATTCATGGCTGGTGAATGACGTGATAGGGAGTGCTGAGGAGCTCTTAGTCACATCCCTGGGACATCACAGATATGCCACTGCTAAGCCCTTTACATGAAGTCTGGTACCTCTCTAGATGGACACTTACTCTCAAAAAACAGACAGACTAAAATACGTGGATTTGGACCTCAATTCAGAGCAGATAATTCTGTCAAGAAAACATTATGAAAAAGATGAAAACCAGCAGAAGCAGATTATTATATTTATGCTGTGCTGGATTCACTGCCACCACTTTTAACAACAGGCTTTATCCTTCATGTAACCAAATTAATGCTAATCTCCTCGAGAGTTCCAGAAATCCAAACCAGAGAAACTCATCATTTTCCGCATTTCAAAACTCACTTCACAATGCTCTGCTTTTCATTTTTATTGTGACCTCCCCACGAAAGGCTGCTTCAGCCTTGCCCAGTAAATACTGAGGGGTATTTACTCTGGACACCAAAGCGCTGGCGGTGCTTCCATTTCATTGTACAAGGCCAAGATAACAAATACAGATTTATTATTGAATGTCCCACCTTTCACACTATGCAAATTTGCCCAGCCTGCAGCCTACTTTTGGCAGCCCTCTTTCCCAAGGGCCCTTTAGGAAGAGGCTATCAGCCAGATTAATTATTTTAACAATAGCAGCCTTTTCCTACTGCCACATTTTCTGTCACCATTATATGACATAAAGCAGGGGGGAGGCAGAATGAATTCATCCAGCCTGTAATATATCTCAGCCCCAAGCTTCCCAGAAGCAGTGTGCAAGAACAAAGCCACCAGCCTTGCGTGACAAGTGACAGGGGACAAGGGGAGAGTGGTACACCAGTTCAGTCGGGTCTGGTTAGAGGGTCTTGAAGAGGCTTGGAGATTCCCCTATCTCTCTGTGTGATCCACTCCACTACAGCATAGCAGTTGTAATGACAATTTTCTCCTATTATCTCATCTACACCTCAGATCATATGCAGAACTGCTTTCTTTCTTGTTACTTTCTTCCTTTCTCGTCACATTTCTATGTGAACAGGGTAAGATAATTCATCTTAACTAAACAGAAGTAACAGTATTCTATGAGACTTGGTAACATAAGAGTTACAGGCAGTTTGGAGATGGGATTTTTCAAAGTATCAATGACTGCTTAAGGTTTGCTACAAGCCACTACAATGCCATCTAAATGCTGGAGATGTGGTGTAATATATTGCCTTGAGTTATGCTCGGCTGGTTTAGTCACCTCTACAACAGGACTGAAGAGGGATTGCCTTAGGATAAAATTAGAGGTGTTAGAACACAAAAAAAAGTTCGACAGATGTGCAGGCAGAACTCAAGAGGAAAGTAATTTGCCAATTTGCCCCCTATTTTTAAAAATTCCTCAGGCTGGGAAAAGGAATGCTCAGGGATCCCTGCCACCTGCTAGAGACACCAGATGTGTTTATAGGGGAAAAAAATCTAATGTACATTACTTAAAGAAGTATAAAAATTAGAGATTTTCTCACTTTGAGATAACAAATGAATGCAGCAGCTCATAGTGAGTAGGATAACACAAACCCAAGGATTCCCTAACTCCTCATTATTATTTTTTTTCACAACTCAGAGTCACAGATCTGCATGGAAGGAGAGGGAATCGTTCCTCTGCCAACCTGAGTTGCTGTGGGTGTCAGGAGCTGCCCTTCCACTGGGCTGAGCAGAGCCTTGTGCCTCTGTGTTCCAAATTCACTCTTTCTGGAGATCCTGGTCCCAGGATTGCAAAACAACTCGGGCACAGGGGATTAGGTCATGCGAATGGGCTGCACTGTATGTTTGATTTAACAGAAAACATGAAGCAGCTGGCACTCTGCAGCCCGCTCTGTAATGTTTACAAAATGATAATAGCCGCAAAGAAACGCCAACAGGAACTTAGCACAAGTTAAACAAATCACCCTCAAAGTGGCACTCTGACACAATGGTGTCAAAACACATTTCCTTTCCCACTGGAACAATCCTATTATTGCATGCTGGCAAATGGAGGGGAGAAAAGCGGATTCAAACCCATGGGAAAACGGCACATTTGCAGGGACATGAGCAAGGCTGGTGAGCTCACAGAGCTACTCAGGGGGAAGTTGGGTTCCCTCAGAGAACTTCTGAAGGCAAGAGGTTTGACAGAGAAAAGGCCTAGAGGGTTATCCCATGTCAGCACAAATCCAGGAAAAGACAATGCCATCTTCGTTACTCCAACAGGCACCAAATCATAACGCTCCCACAAAACGAAAAAAATTTATAATCTGCCCCTCCTCTTCCACACCAGCAGAGAAGTGAGACAGAGGACAAGAAATGGTTTTCCCAGTGCTCCAAGACTGGCCAGGAACCAACACAGGAACCAACACAGCTTTGAGCAGACTGACACAAATCCTGCCAGGCCAACGGGAATGTCTGATTAGGAGAGGTCCAGCTAAACTCTGGGAGTCAGGAGGGCTCTCCCAATCCAACAGCACATCCTGCATTTCCAGCTCAGTTTTCCAGCTCAATATTTTCCTACCATGTGTCTTCAAAAGACCCAGTGCTTTTGGAGCCAAAATCAAACATTTCAGGGAAAAACAGAAGTCAAAAATCAAGGGTCACTTCACTTCTACAGGAAGCACCTCCATCTCTCCCCCTATTTCTACCCATGGTGTGAAGGGCTCAGATGCCAGCTGGACAAAACACCACATCCACAAACTCCAGTGCAGTCAGGGTTGGGATGGACAGGTGGGCAGCCCAACCTATAACATTGTCATAGGCTTCATAACTTGGGAATCAAAGGAATTTAACAAGTCTCTGAATAGGATTTTAGGGGACAGCTTGTGAAACCAGGGGATCCAGGACCTAAAGACCAGGTCAAGTACAATAAATCCTGGAGCAGCTTTCAGTGGGAAGCCCAGTGACTACAAGTTGAGTGTGTCTAACACTGACAGCAAAAAGATACCGGTCTGTCAGTGAGATTATGATCACTTATTACACAAGTCCAGCACAGGATGCCATAACTTCAATCAGGAGGGGAAAAGCTTCAGACAGCCCTGTAGATTCCTGTGCATCAGCAGCAGGGAGGATGCCAGGAGCAGATCTGCTGGTGCTGCAAACCTGACTGATGCATGCCTGAGGTGAGGATCTGCTGCACCCATGGACAGGAGTCCATTAGGAACTGGTTTTTTAGTTCCTAAAATGACAGCACAAACAACTACCTGAATTGTTGCTTATATTGAAGAATTTCTCTCAAATCTCTGTGACCAGAGATCAAGCAGTCACACCATTAAAAAAAGATTAATCTAAACTATGTAAAAGCACAAATGCTCCAAAATTAAGGAGGAAAAATCTTGATGGTTGATTTACATGTCTGAAACAAAGCAACATCAAGTCTGCTGCATTACAACAGTTATTGCAAAACTTCAGGCCAATTGCTAAGGCAAAACCCCAATAATGATCTGTACTGTGCGACCATGGAAGGTCAAGGGGTGCTGGAACTGTTTTATGGCTTCCTCTTTGAGCTCACCAGAGGAAACCTGGAGCAATTACACGTGGGGATGATGAAGGGCTTGGAGGGGAGCATGAGGGACAATCGCACCATCACTTCTGAACACTTCTAAAGAGAAACCTGGGAGGTGGAAACCCCAATGTGGACATTTCTGGCAGCTCAGCCAAAGCCTGGCTGACTGGGAACAGCACAAAGCAGGGTCTGACATCTATTCTCTGCTAATTACAACAGTGTCCCTAATACACAATATTGATGTTCCTCTTCTGACTACTCAGGCTCTAGAATGTCTCTGTTTTTACTGAATGTTCCCCAGTGTTCCTGGAGCTGAATGGGCTGAAGATTCCCTCCCAAAGCAGTGTGGCACCTCACTTGTCTCCAGAGGCACCTCAGCTCAGTAACTAGGCTGCCACCTTTCACTTCTTCCTGCTTCCAAACAATGCTTCTGCAGGCTTGTTCTGAAGCAAACCAGCCATTTAACCACACACAAAGGGACTGCTGCCTTCCCAGAGAAAGAGAAGTCAGATTTGTGAATTTCCTTGGAGGAAAAAAAGGTATAATTACCGACCATTAGTAGCAAGTCCTCCCCCTCACAAAAGGTTGAACACTAACATTCCTTAAAGGGTTTCCTGAGCCTTTTTTGCTTGGTAAAAACATCCCAGAAGGGTGGAAGAAAGAAAGCCCTCCACAACACAAGCAGCATGGAGTCTTTTTGCCGGATAATGCATTTCTTATTTTGGCAATAATGAAAGGCACGTTGGGCGCTTTCTAAAGCAGCTTGTTCCAGATTGCTGCCTCCCACTGTACCAAAAAATAATGACCCCATCCCAACAGCAGCACGCCATCCCCATGGCACAATGACCCATTGTGTGCTCTGAATGCTGGCCTGGCAGAGCAGCTGGCACAAGGAGGGAGCAGAGGTGCCCCGGTGCCAGCTCGGGGGAGGATGAGAGCTGGGTGCTGCCAGAGTGTTGATCCGAGGGAAGAGAAGGGGCCCTGCAAAGATAAATGCATGGAATGGTGCCACACTGCGGCCCTGCCTCCTCTGAGCTGCTGGAGATGGACTGCACAGGCATTTCAGCAGTGTGACACGGACTGCACAGGCATTTCAGCAGTGTGACACGGACTGCACAGGCATTTCAGCAGAGTGACACGGACTGCACAGGCATTTCAGCAGAGTGACACGGACTGCACAGGCATTTCAGCAGTGTGACACGGACTGCACAGGCATTTCAGCAGTGTGACATGGTCTGCACAGGCATTTCAGCAGAGTGACACGGACTGCACAGGCATTTCAGCAGAGTGACACGGACTGCACAGGCATTTCAGCAGTGTGACACGGACTGCACAGGCATTTCAGCAGTGTGACATGGTCTGCACAGGCATTTCAGCAGAGTGACACGGACTGCACAGGCATTTCAGCAGAGTGACACGGACTGCACAGGCATTTC
>JAXCLO010000170.1:1156049-1190903 GCA_035583995.1 Arremon aurantiirostris
CAGGCATTTCAGCAGTGTGACATGGACTGCACAGGCATTTCAGCAGTGTGACACGGACTGCACAGGCATTTCAGCAGAGTGACACGGACCGCACAGGCATTTCAGCAGAGTGACACGGACTGCACAGGCATTTCAGCAGAGTGACACGGACCGCACAGGCATTTCAGCAGTGTGACATGGACTGCACAGGCATTTCAGCAGCGCTGCCTCCTCTGCTTGCAGGGCAAGTGACAAATCTCCCTTTTCTTGCAATCCCGGAGTATAAAACAGGAACCTTATTCCAGCTGTCCCTGTTATTTTTCTTTCTATCACACTTTTCTGTCCTGTGTCTCCCTGCACTTATCAGACAAGTATGGGGATGGGTTTACAGGTCTCCCACAACCCACAGTGAGCACCTAAAAGCTCATGAAAAGGCTGAAGCCGCCTTGGAAAAACAGAGCTGTACAGGAAAGGGGGGACACTCCATCCAATTCCTGTGTTCAGTGAATAACCTGTCCCCAAGGATGCAATCACAAAGCAGCCTCTGTGCTCAGCTAAGGCACAGGAACTGGCAAACAGCACTTGGGTTCCTAAATGCCTCAGCTACCCCCAGAGCTTCCCACCTAGGACAGCATGCCTGGATAGCCCTGAGGTGTGGAAGGCCCACAGCGAAAAATAATGAGCCCATGACTGTTTTCATTATGACTGTGAAAACAGTGATCCCATCACTAGGAGAGTCTCCTGGCAGGACCTGTGGAGTGAAGGCAAGGGAAAACCCACTCCTGCATGGATGGCAGCTGCTGTTGCCCAGCTCCTCCCTGCTGCCCACAGAGCCCCAGGTGCTCTTCCTTCCCCCTTGCCACCTTTCCTTCCATGGCTCTCCTGGCAGCCCTTCTCCACACCCCAGCATGCTGAGGCTCTCAGCCTGTTGCTTCCTGCAGCACTTGGTTGACAGCTCTGTTTTGTTTGTGGCTCCTCTCCGTTCAGCCACATCATCATGTCCATTTGCAGCACAGAATCAAATTCCAAGAATCAAGTGACTCACATTCATTAGGGCTGTTTGCACAGCATCTGATGATGCTGTTGCTCCATCCAGAAGGGACTCTGTGTCCATGCTTGTGCCATGCCTGGGTGGACCCGTGACACTGATGAGTTTGTCAATGAGACGTGCCCACATCCACCCCATGACCAGGAGCACACAGAAAACATTAAACAGGTTTTTGTTTTACCTGCCTAAAGAACATTAAACAGATTTTTGTTTTACATCCCATTTTTTCTTCAACTCTGTTTTAGAAATTATTGAGAGTTTTTACTCCAAAAGAGCTATGACAATTTAATGCTATTACCTTGTATTAAATGGCACAGTTTTGATTATTTAGGCTGAAACCAGGGTAACACAGTTCATAAGTTCATAAGCTTTAAAGTTTTAAAACAAGTACACCACAACCACACTTATGGACACACAAAGAGCTGATTGCATGGAGCCCAAGCAAGGAGATGACACAAAGAAACAAACTCAAATCCTCCATGAACTTTATCCAGCAGCACATTCCCCTAAATTACAGGCTTTTGCCACAACACCAATTAAAGAGACATTTTAGGCACTTGGAAGCTCTAATCTAGGCACAGTGTGAAAACATATTTTTTTTTAATAATAGATTGGTAAGCTTATAACTTGCCATCTCTTTGAAATATTTGGCCATTAAAAGCTATACAGCTGACCCTGAGGTACCTCAGGGAGAATGCAATATTGTTCTTCAATAATTAGGTCAGAATCTGATATTTTGACCTCTGTGTACTGCTGCTGAGAAATATGAGCAAAAGTCAGTATAACCTGAGGCTTTCATGATAGGGTCAGAACCTCTGTGCTGTGAAATATTCCAGCTGACCCCAGGGGGATTCAAGTCATTACTGCATATTCCTTCTCTCCTACTGTCTTCCCTCCCACTGACAGCAGTGTACAATATTTCCATCAGCAAAAAAACATTCCCCAATTTAAAAAAATGTCCTTCTCATTCACAATCAGCAAGTGCCATCTCCGAGATGTATTTTGTCCTCCTGCAAACACAGCAACTGTTTCTGTACTGAAGTGGCAAATAAAATCTGTGTTTGGTGCAGAGTTTAGTTAGGAAAGTGTTTTGTTTATAAAAAAAGAAATATCTCATCTTCAAAATCACCCAAGTAACACTAAAGCTGTGTCCTGCTGACTGTTAATAACAACTAAATCTTTAGGAGGTGACATAATGACAAAACTGTTGCAAGCAGAGAGAAGCAGAAATATTTCACAGACTGAATGCGGCTGTTTGCAATTTTTCAAAACACATTTGCTATTTGCCGCTTTTCAAAAAGGCAACAGCGAGTGCACAGCACTAAGCCCAGAACATTTTCCAAAAACCCAAAAGCTCTGATGGGAACGTGCCCATGGCTTTTGCTCCATGAGATGAGATGAAAACCAGTTGTGCTGACCCAGGCTCTGGAGCTGGTTATATTCCCACTAAGAGGTACTGCCAGTCTAAAGTGAACTGACAAAATTTTCCCAAAATTTTTGGGACCACCAAAGTTCATGTGCTCAGGCTAAGTGTGTCTTACAAGGTTACATGGAAAAATGTGGATCCCTGCTCATTTTTCCATGTGCCAGAGCAGGAGATGGATAGCAATTGCATTGTGAAGCCAGTAACCACCCCACTTTATTCATTCCTCCCCAAAAGACTAACATTGTTTGCTTTTCCAAAAGCTTGATTTATTACTTCCAGCAACCCGGATGGGAATTAATTGGGAGAAAATGCAAGAGCTGTCCAAACAGAAGCCTGCACAAGAGCTACTGCCTGCAAAGCAAAGCTGAAGTGAGAGCTGGAAAAGGTCACATCCTTTTACTTCTTTTAATATCTTTTATTTCCAAAACAAAAAAAGAGCCAAAGGAGGTGCAGGCTTGGTGCTCATGACACCAGCTCCAGTCACCTCCAGAAAACCTCTGTACTGCATGAAGACAACTCACTACTGGAAAGCATGTCAAATAAAAAATGATACCATGAACAAAGGCAACTTAAATACACATTCATTGGAAAAAAATAAAGCCTCAACTTCACCATTTCCAGAAAACATCCTATTTGAAATAATAGCACAAGCTTCACAGAAATGATGCAAAGACAGAACACAGCTCTTGTTTCTCTTGCCATCAGTGAAACAGAGGAAAAGTCATTTAGTGCTCAGCTCCAACAGAAAGCAGCACTGCTTTTAAGTTTTGAAAGAAAGCCAGCCAGTTCACTTAGCATTTTCTAGCAATAAGCATTTACCCAAGACAAGCATGCCAGCCCTTTGTTTAGTACAGAATTATTGCCTGTATGCCTTGAAAATTGAGCCTGCCATGCAGATATTTTTTATAAACAGCAGCTCACACCCATTTAATAAACAAAAGCATCTCAGACACAATCATAACCCTGCACAATCATAACCAGAGCAATCAGACACAGGAACGTGGCCATTTTACAAAGCACTGATCACATTTGCAGGCCCCAGCTTCTCTCCCTTCCCTCCGCAGCAGCACCTTGAGGTGCTGGGACACGGGCAGAGCAATCGGAGTCAGATCAGAAATGGGCACAAAGCTTAAATCCAGCACCAGTGTTGCACTCAGGTGCCAAAAACCCCACACAGCACAGTGGTTCAGAGCTAAACAATGCACAGCAACCCTCAGCTGGCTCCAAAGCTGTGCCATTTCACACCAGATCCCAGCAAAGGTGATTTGATCACCAAGGTACACAGGGACTGGTGATGTAGATGGATGGCTTGAATACAGTTCTGCTTCTTCCTGCAGATGTATCATCCTCTAAATTTAATAAACAGAAATGCAAAAGCATTCTTCTTGTAGCTGCTTTATATTGAATGATCTGCTTTCAAGCACCCCTTCAAGGCGCTTAAGCTAAGAGAGCTTAGGCCCAGTAAGATCTTTGCTATGTGATGCTAAGTGGTTTTGACAAGCTCTATTATAATTACTTTAAAATGCTTTGTTCCGATGCTCGTGTTTGCTGAAGTCTTTGATGGGAGATTAAATTACCTTCACCCAAAATTCCCATAATAAATTAAAGAAAACAGAAATGTAGTGTCAATTTGTGTCCAAATCTGCTTACAAAAGAGAATTAGCTCAGGCCTTTGCCCAGCCAAGCACTCAATCATGTGCATAATTTTTATTACGTCAGTATTCCCACTGATGTCAAAGACCAATTGCAGCCACAATCACAAGTTCTGTGCATGCCTGAGTGCTTTCCTGGAGCTGGGCCTGAGAGGATTCTCAGCACATGGCAGGGACTTAGGACAGCCAGTCCAGGGAAAGCCTCTGGGGACCGATGTCAGGAGAGGGCTCAGCACACAGCCTGATGCTCCCTCACAGAGAGAACCCAGTCCTGCATGATCAGACTTCAATTACCTTTATAACATTAAAAAACAGCACCAGGCTGCCCTGAGTCAGTGAAGAACCAAGAGAACCAAGTCCTGCATGATTAAACTTCAATTACATTTGCAACCAGCACCAGGCTGCCCTGAGTCAGTGAAGTACCATCCAAACTTCAGGCAATTAATTGATGATTAGAGCAGTGCCACTTAATGAAATAAAACCCTGACAGATACAAAAACTGGTGAGGTTTACTGCATTTCTGCATTTACTGCAAGGCACGTTTGGGTTCTTCTGCCTGCAGAGGATATTGTTTTCCTTCTTCTTTTAGAAACTCTGCTCTGTCACAGCTCTTGGACATTACTCAAAGTGAAGAACAAATATTTCCTGCTTTCTGCATAAAGCAGTGATTACACTTGCAATAATTTGCATTGTACTTCACCAAATTCCTTTTAATTTGCCATGTAAACTGAATGTGACCATTAACACCACATACAAAAACATACACTTACACACATGTAAGTATAATACCAACACATGTATTGGTAATATTGGGCTTGTAGCCTCCAGATTTTTCTCAGAATGATTGCTCTCTGATATCCTTTTTGAACAACAAATTTCACATTAGTAGTAATGACATTTACTCTTTACTAGTAATACAAAGAAAAACCTCCAATTTTAATTTTAGAGACACACTTAAACTCATCCTAGTACAACTAATTTTTCATGCTGACCAGCACCTCAACTTATATCTACATGGTATATTGGTGACTTTTCTTCATTTTTAAGTATGCATGTTTAATTTCTGCACAACAAACCTACAGAAGTTCTGTGCAACTCTTGGCAAATACCAATCACTGCTCTGAAGATAAAGCATGAAAAATCTCCTGCTTGGTACCACCTCCATCCATCTTGCACCATTATTCCAGCCTTGGTGACAGCTGCAGCTTCCAGCTCCTGGGAGACCAGGAGAAATGATAACAAGTCCTTCCCAAGCTTCACACTTAATAAAATAAATCCAAAGCATCACAATAAGCAGTGCAGCTCTTGCAGAACAAGTGCTTCAGTCTTTTTGTGCCAGTGATTTCCTGTTTATACACACCAAAACCACATTTTAAAATACTTTATATATGTATATATTTATAGTGGGTCACTAATATCAGGCACAGCTCAAACATGCTTTTGTTGATATTCAAAGAGGATGAGCATGGGATTGATTTATTTTTTCCTTTTCCCTTAGGAATGGTTTCCACAAAGGGCAAATTTAATAATCAATTACTATATTAAGAACAGAACCTATACCAAGCCACGAATCTTCATCCAGCAGTTGCAACACAAACAGACACATCTGGTTCACAAGTTCCCTTCTCATTACCTTTCTGTTTGCTTTCAAACCTCCTTAATTTCTTCACGCACTTCTTTAATAACAGTTCAGCAGTGCTAAGCATCTCCTGGTGGGGGGGAGCAGTAAGAGCATAAACTCCTCCACAAGGGGCTGGTTTTGCACGTTTATTCACCCTGCTGTGAAAACCCCTGGTGAATGTTTGATTCTGTGGCTGCTTTAGTTACTTTTATTCTGGTCTAAATTAACAGCATTAATCCTAATCTTTACATTCTGCTCCATTTTGAAGCATGCATTCCAGACAAGTAACTCTGATGCTTTTCAAACTTGATCTGAAGTTGCTAAAATGGAATTTTCCAATTTGAATCATCTCAGCTGAAAAACAGAGACCGGAGCTGCCTCAGTACAATTCACACATATATTTAAGGACACGACGTTCCACAGCGCTAAAATAAACCATTTTCTAATGATCTGCAGGAGCTCAGATGAGATGCCTCATGCATCTGCCCTTTGCATGAAGGACCAGAAGGAGATGCCAAAGGGTTTGAGGATGCTGCATGAACACTTTCACAGTGGTATTGATCTGGCAGAAAGAAATGCCTGCCACATCACAGCACAGCTCACCTTAAATCTGCCACTGATGGAAGATAAAAAGAGCTATTTACAGGTTCAAACTCCAGCTTTGTAACCTGTTTGTGAGTGCTGTCTGGGACACCTGAAGATTATTAGGTCTTGCCATCCTTTTAATGATTTTTTTATTATCATTGATTTTCTTTTTAATGCCAAAGAGCCTGTGTTAGACTCCTGGAAGCCAAAAAGACAAACTATTCATCTTCCACCACGCCCAAGGAATCCAACACTTTCTTCTCTTTGTTTCATTAGAAATTTGAAAGTTAAAGGTTTTCTAAAACATAGAATTCAAAATAGGATGAAGTAAATACAGATTCATTTTTGACGAGTCCTCACAGGAAAGGAAATTCAACCAGCATTAAAAACAGGGGCTCAGAAAAAGCACAAAAATTCTCTCCATGCTTTACAAAGCTCATTTTCAAGCTTATGATCTGACAGGAGAAAAGGAACATAAATCCAAGTGATATTTGAGTCTTTTTTTTTGTTTTTCAATGCTCACTCAACTTGCAGGCACCTTTGCTGGTGAAGAGGGCACTTATTCAAACCAAATCATAGGGATCCCTTTTTGGGCTGCTTAAAATGCTTCAAATGTACAGAGCTACCTCATGTTGGTGCCAGAAGTCAGGAGTGAACCAAAGACACCCAGAAGATCCAAAACATAAAAAATACACTCAAAAAGAATTCCACTTTTTGTCTCTTGTCTCCAGACTCAAATGTTGTACTTAGGAAATGACAGGACTCCACAAATAATGTTTCCAGTTCTTAAATTGTTTTGTCCCAAGGCTAATTATATCAATAGACTTCCCTGGGTTTAATTAGCATTTTGTACAACCCCAGCTGATCATTAAAATTTCATTTAATCTGATCACCAAAGTAGATACTTTAGGTCCAGTCCAGATGAAGGAATTGCAAGCATACAATTACAACTGAGTGGATGAGCCAGGGCATTTTTCACTCCTAAATTTAATTTCGGTATCTCAGGTCCATTAGTGTGGATTGCTGGATCTTCCTCCTTGTTTAAGTGACAGCAGCGATCAATCACAACCTCCTGGTTTGTGTATTGGGAGCACTAATTCTCAGTTCCTGTCACTCAGCAGTCGCAGGTGGCCCTTCCCTATCCCAAACTCAAGGTCTGCCAACCTTTGAGCCTGGCTGGAAGGCACCAGCAGACAGAATTTTATAAAACAACTGGACAAAGCTGTAGGCACACCTCTGTATAACAAACTCCCCCAGGAGAGCTTTCCTCCTTCCCTGGGCTCACATGGACAGGCTGTAAAGGTGCTTTGGGCACACTCTCTGTTTCCCTGTCATTATCTGCCATCTCCACTTCAAAAGCAATCCCAGGGCTGGATACAGAGCCTGGCCCTGGATGACTTATGGAATCATTAATTCCTCTGCTCCTGGCTTCCCCACAGCACGAACTGAGCCAGCAGCTCTGTGATGAAAGGACTGAGCTCATGGAACCTCTGATTTTCCATGATGCTCAGTGCTCCTGCCCAGGTACAGAACGACTCCAACCCCCAGCTCTCACTTCAGATGGAAACTTGATTCTAACGGGAGGTTAAGCCTTGAATAATTGCTGCTGGGCACCAGAACTTGTGCAGCTCAGACGTTCACAAGGCCTGGTTTACACACACTTGTGGTAGCAGCCTTTAGGTTAAACTGAGAACACACAGAATTGTTTGTGTTTCCGAGAGTTTGCTTTAATTGTCCAACATTTTAATAATCTGCTTACAGCCTGTCTGGTTTTGTTTATCTGGAAGAAGCAGTTTGCATGAGCAAGATAATTCAATTTAAAAAATACATTCCCTGTAGATGTCTCCAGTATGCAGAACATTTTGGTCGGTGATGTGCTTCACAAAGGCTGTGCTGCACTTCCTACACTGAAGCCACAATACCCTTTCCTTGGGGGAAAAGGTTATTTGGTGCACGAGAAGTTGGGGATTTTATTCTGTTAAATATTTTGTTGCAGATCTGACCTCCTTGGGCCATTTTTGTTTGCACAAATCTTTCCCACCAAGTATTAGTCATGCTCTGGGTTCTGTTAAAATAGTTTTGATGAGAATTCTTGTAGCTGGCACAGGGGCTCAGGAACAAAATGAAGCTGACATGTAAGCATTTATTTTATCCAAAGTTTGTGGCTCAGCTACTTATCTGAACTTCCATTATAAACTTTGGCTTGCTTGTAAATCTTGGGAAAGATCTTTTCATTAAACCACCAGCCATTAACATGAAAATTCAGTAAGGAAAAGCAAGTGCTTTGAAATTAAATTTAAATAAAAAGAAGCTCTTATTCAACCTATTAGTACTTTAAGAACTTGATTTCTAGATCCAATTAAAAGCAATTAAACCCCAAAGCTCCAGAACTGCACTCCAAGGAGAACACACAGTGGCACAACAAAACGCAGGGATGCAATCAGAGCTGCGTTCACAGTGCTGATGTTTCGTGTGGTTTTGGCTTTTAAGGCACACAAAGCCACTGCACTGAGAGAAATTAAACAGCCTGGATGGGAGGGGGACCCAAGCAGCTGCATCTGCCCTGTTCTGGAATGGCTCAGCAAAAGCAGAGAGCTGCTGGCACGCCTGAACAAACTCCTGCTCCAGGCTCTCTCTGTTAATCCCATCTCCACACGCGGCTCCTCAGACCCACCTGATCCTCCACAACTCGCTCAGGTTGTCAGATCTCAGCACCAGGGAATCTGCATTCTTGCCAGCCAGTGTAACCTCATGTATGACATGCTCTCTCACACAGCCCCCTCCCCTGCTAATTCCTGCACAATTAGCACTTGGCGGCACATCCCTCAGTGCACAGAGTCCCTGACTGATTAACCACCAGCACCCTTTGTCAGGGATCACCCAGGGAGGGATACCAAGGGGAACTGGCTCTCTGCACCCTGGAGGAGAGAGAAGCATTTGCAGAAAGGTCTCTCTCCCCTGCCCTTAACTCTGTGCCCAGGGCAGTGTTTATTTAGCCACTGCTTCACTCCAGAGCTTTTGAAACATCCTTTTGTGATTTGCTTCCAGGTGCAGTCACCACCTTGTTTTAGATACCACAGCTCAGCTGAGGGGTTTGTTAAAGGCACTGTGGTTTGTCAGAAAGGAACACAGTTTTGGCAAGGAAGGGTGGTGCTCCCACAGAGGCTCCAGCCCAGCTGCTTGCAGAAGAAACTGCTCTGCACTTGGGCATAGACCTCTGCCAAGGAAAGGAAGTCCAAAACAGGACCAAATAAACTGAAGGTGGGAGGAAAATTAATATAACAGCATCAGGTCCAGCACCTGCTCGGGCTAATGATTTCAAAAGCTTTCTGTTCTGTTGGCAACAGAGCTCCAGTCCATTTCACTCAGCATCTTTCCCAAAAAGTACATTTCAGCTCTGGCTCTTTTCAGCCATTTTTTTAATGCAGAAAATCCAGCACCCTGGTGTTAACACCATTTCTCAGTCAGGAAGTAACAGGCAAAGCTCAATTAGGAAATGGTGCTACCAGGACACTTTACATTCTTGATAAAGTGACATGAAGTTCCTTTTCCCAGTGCCATAACATGACCCACTGCAGCATTTGCTTATCTGCAGCTGCTGCTGATGCTCTGAGCCTGGGGCTGGAACTAGAGCAGCTCCAGCTGCAGTGTTTCACACCAGGCAATGCCTTCCTGCAGCTCCTCCTTCCAAGACATCTGTATTTGATGCCCAACAATCCAAAACAGAAAGCCAAGGAGTCATGCAAACCAAGAGCAGCAATTCAGTGGCAGCAGATGTGTCTTCCTTCAATTATCAGACACGCATGTAGCATGAAAGTTTATTCAGATAACCTTTCCTCTGTCTCCTGAAAAGCTTTAGGAACCTTTGGTCTTCCAGTTCCACTTTCCTGGGTGTTGACAGTTAAGAGCAATCTCTGTTTCTCCAAGAGAAAAAATAAGGGATGATTCAGAGGTGCACAATTAGATTGAGATATTCCAGGTTAGGGAAAGCAAATGTGACAAGCCTGTCAGGATTTTCCTCCCAGATTTAGGAGAAACAGATGAAACATTACATAAACTCCTCACTGATCACCAAGGTTAAGCTCTACAGCAGATCATCAATTTAGTGCAATTTACTATTCCAATATGAAAGATTTGCTTAGAATTACAAGTACTCTCTTCCATAGTTTAACGGTTGTTGGAGGAAAGAATGAATTAGAGCTTATTTTTTATAAATAAGATCCATAAAATTGAAGAAATGTAAACTTGGAAAGGACTTGAATGGTCATTAGCAAAGTATAATGGAGAAGAAATACTTCAGTAACACAAATACAAATGCCTTTGTAAATGCTGCTCCTGCTTAGGGCTTGACTCCCATTTTAAAATATCCACACTATTCCCACTTCACTGCATAAAAAGCAAACAGATATTGAGGGCACTGTCTGATTTAGTTACTACTGGGAAATTGCATTAGGCACAGATCCCAAAATAATAACTATTCTGCTCCTCAGCTTCTAAACCAAACATACACATCTGCAAACGCTCTCCATGCTGGGCCTGCCAGCCTGCAGCTCATTACGGAGCACAGCAAAAGGCTACACTGACAGCACAGCAGATAACACATCCTGATCCTTCACCTGCAGGTAGCCCTTTCATCCCTGAAATCATGTCAGCATAGAGCCATGCAGCTGCAGCAGCAGACACGGCTTGGGCTTTAAACACACCGAGAAAAACCATGCAAATATTGATGGGATTGGATTGCAATGCTCAGAGGGAAGCTCAGACTGGCAGGAGGGCAGGGATTAGCTGCCATCCATCTCCCCACCTGCCTGGTGCTGTGGCTGTGATGGTAATGGTGCTGAGCTACGGCAATGCAGGGTTGGTGGTCACTGCTGCTGCTCTGGGCAGCCGGATGAATGACAGGAGGGTTTCATTATCAGAAACATGGCAGCAGCTTTCTAGGATCACACAAATTGGATTGCAGCTCTCAAACATGAAGTGCGCTGTCAAACGCAATTTCTTCTTCAAAGAAACATGTCCTAGATAAAGGAATGAAACTGTAAATAGATTATACACCAGATTTAAACTGATTACAGGTTAATGCAGGATCCAGACCAAAGACATGCAGTGCTGCAGGCTGCATATCACTGAACTGAGCTCCTGGCTCAGGGTGACTCCGCACACAATTTTTCAAGAAGCAACACTACCAAGAGAAGGGAAAATGAAAGAAAAGGGGAAAGTACAGTAAAAATGAGATGTCACTAAATAAAAATGCTCTGCTGGGTTGGGTGTAGCTACACCAGGCTCAGGCTGGACATGAAGGAGTTTGTTCATGGAAGAGGTTGTTCAGCATTGGTTGGGACTGCCAAGGGAGGTGATGGATCACCATCCCTGGTCAAGGAATGGCCAGACATGGCACACAGAGCTCTGCTCTGGTTGAAGGCTCAGCCACAGCTTGGGCTCCATGACCTCAGAGCTCTCTTCCAACCTTAATGATTCTGTGATTCTGAAATAATCCCACATCAGCTGAACTCCATAGCTGAAGGTGCTTCACACAGCACTTCAAACCCCTTCAAAGGAGCAACTGTTTGGGCTCCAGCTAGGAGTTAAGTAAATACAGATGTAGAAAGAGTAGGAAAATAAATAAAACAATGCACTAAAACTGCACCAGCATTACTAATTGCTGCTCATTCGGCTTTTTCCTGGCTTAGCTGTCTCCCAACAAAAACCAAGCAGCTGCTAGGATTGCACAAGGATTTGCCCCCACATCTTGTGCAGGCCTTGCCAGATGCTGCTTGGAGAAGGCATCTCTGCTGCTCCGCAGGCCCTGAGGGCTCCCTGTGCTCCGTGCTCTGCCCGGAGGGTCTCCATTTCCACATGTCCCACCTTCCCTGGCTGATTGTCACTGCAATTCAATGTCCCCTGGCCGGTCTGTGGTGGCCTCCCCACGACAATGTGACTGCACTCAGCTGCGACACTTCGTTCCTCCAGAGCAGGCCTGTGAGCACCGCCCAGCCCTTCCCCTCAGGAGAAGGAAACGGACAAAATCATTTCCCACGTTTCTAAAGAAGTCTATTTCAGCCAGCACAGTTCATGCTTTGTGACAGCACTCCTCTCTGCAACATCAATAAACAACGAACAGAAACAGATTTCAAGTCAGAAATAGAAAAGAGTGTGCTTGGCTCAGATGACCCACTGCGGTCCCTTCCAACTGTACCCACTCTGTGTTTTTTTGAATTTAAGAAACATCAATTTGTTTCACTAGAAATCTGTCTCTGGTCTAGAAAAGTGTAGATGATTTCCACTGATATCAAATATTTACCATGAGAAAACCAACAGAAATATTTGCAAAATATTTTAATTGATAACTAACTACTGCTTCTAAAATACGGAATTTTAGACTGAAGATGAATTTATGTGGATTTTTCCTCCAAGTCCCCCCTGTGATGCTGTTTGCTAAAGAAGCTCATCAGAATTGGTTTTGTCTTGTTCCAGTCTCACACTTAAGAAATAAAAAATACTCTACATTTGTTAAAATGCAACTTTTAATGAAGCTCCCAGTGCAGAAATACAAAGAAATCAGAACATACACATCAAATTCTGCTGAAAACCAAACCATCCCAGCAGAATGAAGCAGGCTGGCTCTGCTCTGTGTGCCCAGACTAAACTGCGCCCTCCCAGGCCTGGCTTTACAGAAGAATTTAAACCAGAGCCAGCTGCTGCCCACATCACTCGTCCCTGCATCTCAAGAAAGCTCCTCAAACACAATAAGCCATCATATTTCTTCCCCAGCCATGGTTTCAAACATTAGTGCTTTTGTTCTGAGCCTGCACATTATTTTCTCTCTCACACACAGGACGTGACCAGCCAGCCCAGTTTTTTGCAATGTGATGAGGTTTTCCTTTGTTATATCCACTAATCAGCATTGAGAGCAACTTGGGAAAGAGAGATTCTGGATGAGCAGAGCCCACTCAAGTTGGCTTTTCAAGCTAAGATTTTATTATTTGAAGCAAAATTAAAAGGAAGCCAATCAGCTC
This sequence comes from Arremon aurantiirostris, assembly GCA_035583995.1. Lineage (NCBI taxonomy): Eukaryota > Metazoa > Chordata > Aves > Passeriformes > Passerellidae > Arremon > Arremon aurantiirostris. The sequence goes on from JAXCLO010000170.1 coordinate 1,169,377, forward strand.
CCTCTGGGTGATGGGAATTTTAAAGAACCCTGCTGCACATCTCAAAAACAAATAACTGAAACATAGCTTTTTATTTTTTTTCCCTTTCTTTTGGTGATTTGCCTGTTGATTGCCTTTTCATTTCCTGGAGACATTTCTAAGCCTTGTACATCCCAAAGCCCAAACAAACCAGTCCAGCCCCCAAACTGCATTCATCCACTGGGGCAGCACACGAAGGCAGCCCAGTGTTTGTGCTGCCTCTGCTAACATCCAGCCACAGCAGCATCTCTGTATTTCACTGGGGTGGGCTCACTCCACACCAGGGGAACTGGAAAACATGTCACCCACTGATAAGTGCCCTATAAATAGATTTTGGCCTGGCCCACGGGCTCTGATGTGCAGCAATTGATGTAAATGAGCTCTGGGTCAGAGCCTGTGACAAACACTGCTGTGGTTGTGCAAACAGCTGTCTCCATGGCTCAGGGGAGGATGGAATCCACTGCTCAGCTCTCTGCCTGCACAACTGGGCACAGGGGCTCCAAGGAGGGCTTTTGCTGTGTGCCTGTAGCTTTTTTATTTTGTGTCCATGCTGCTGAGACCACAGAGCCTGTATTAACACCTCCAAGGTGGTCCTTGCAATTCTCAAGATAATCCCATGCTGAAAAGCAGAGAAAAACAAGAATTTTCCTTTTTTTTAATATCCAGTTCTCTTATTTGCAGCAGGTAGAGCAACTGTGCCACATTCATCTGGCCAGATTGAACTGTGTATTCATGCAATTCAGTTCTGTACTCCCAGGGGCAAGAGACAATGCACACCCAAAGAAAAACATCCATCTGCATCTACATCAGGGGCTAACTATTTTCATGCAAATAAAAACATCTCTCCTCATCTTTTCCTCTGGTTTATAAGCACATTAGAATTCTAAGTATGTCTCTAATATTCAACTACTATTGAAATAACTTTAGATCAAATAGCTTTGTATCACATTTGACATAGCTCAAAGAGTAAAGGAAAATGCATTTTTTTTCCTCATATCCTAAATAATCTTGCAAATAGTTTTGGATTTATCACCAGGATAAACTGCATGACTAACAGGCACAATTCCCACTCAGGGGAAAGCTGCTGACAGCAGTTCTACATTCTCATCACTCATCTTAGTCCTGGGCTACTTAATATAGACTTCTCTTTAAACAACACTTTGTCTCCCAGCTCTTATCCTGGGATCACACCTTTCCTGGATGTGCTAAACAAGTTCTGGTCATGGCAGGCTCCTTCCTACAAGGCTGCTGGAGCCCATGCCAAGAGGCTGGATGAATCAGGCTCCTTGCAGGGCAGCAATCCACTTCCCTTCCATGGCATGTGCAACCCCAGCCCAGGCAATTCCCTCCTCCAGCAGGAAGGGAGTTCACAGCGGATGCTGATTGCCACAGGAAACTCAAACAGCACTGAGCAAACCTGGCCAGGAGCACCAGGGGTGCTCACTTTGCACAACCTCCTCAGGTTGCTTAAATCTACTCAACTGATCATCTGCAGATTATTCCAAATATTCAAGCAGCTCACAAACACCAAATTTCCTGAAGCCATGGGGCCATGCAAACATTTAAATTAGCAATATCAAGTGATTATGCTTTCAGAGAACACTTTAAATATGAACCAAAAGGAAAAGCCAAGCATCATCAGAATATGAGGAGACCTAAGCACAGCTTGCAAGTTCTCCTTTTTTATTATGTAAGCAACAGTTAAATAATTCCACTTCTCCTCCCACCATCTGAAACTCTCCTGACTCCAGCAGGTTGAAAAAAAAATAGTCTTGAAAACAAAATCACTTCCCACAACTGAAATACTGCCACAAACCTGTAAGTGTCTGAAAAAGGAGCTGATCACATTCAGCGATGCCTAGAAGAACTCCCAGCAGCAACAGTTCCTTTCAGAGAGGCAGAAGTGCTGCCACTTTGCAGTACAGGGACAAACACGGGGCAATGATGAACACATCAGTTATGAGAAGGTGCAACCAAGGAGCTCAGAAAGCTGCAGAATGGCTTGTAGAAACCTTAAAGACCACATTATTCCAACACCCTGGCATGGCAGGGACATCCTTCCACTAAACCAGGCTGCTCAGCACCCATCTAAACTGGCCTTGAATATTTTCATCAGATTCCAACTCCACAGCATCAGCATCCTCACCCCCAAAGCACCCAGAGCCCTGGGCCACTGCACAGAAACTCTGAAGGACAATATGAGAGCAGCTCCAGGAGAATTTCTCTTCTTCTAGCCAAAACCAAAGCCCTGCAGCAGTTCTGAGATGTTCATGCACTGACCTGTAAAACACACACACCATGAGACCCCAGCAAGCTCCTGTCCTGCCTCTGTCCAGCACCCTGCACGTTTATCCTGGCAGCAACAGTGCATGGCTGGAAAGAACACTTTACACTGCCCTACACCAAACACATCAGTATTTCTGGGGAAGGTGATGCTCTCTCCTGCACAGTCAGTGTGCTCTGAGCATTTTAACAGCATGCAAATTACAGCCATTATTTCCAAGATTAATGTTTCCCCTTTATACATGACCTTACCTAGCACGGATTTTCTGCTTCTGCCACTTCATTAGCAAACACCATTCTGAAGGCATTTACGCTAAACATTCCCAAGCACAGCACACAATTTCTCACATAAATTATTTTAAATGTATTTCATTAATCTCACAGGAAGGAGGTTAACTCCGAGCAGACACAAGAACAAAAACATCTCTGCGTAATTTCACTTATGGCATTATCAATACTGGATGTGTTTCAGAAAAGGGGAAATCAGCATGGGATGCATAGAAAGTCAGACCCACCATCAGCACAGCTCCTCTGAACTACCAGAACCTTCCATCACAGAAATTTTTCATAAAAATGATTGAGTTTATAATAATTTTTCTGTGTTTCAACACAACAGAAAGATCTCATTTCCTCTGAACTATATTTTTTTTTTAAAATCCAACTATTTACCAGTTGCAGTAAACTATGTTTTAACACTGACCTAGCACCAGCACTGGACATAACTTCCATGCATTCAAACAAGATCATGTTGTATTAGTATTTGCAAGTTATAGTGACATTTCTTTAGGATTCCTCCTGGAAATAATATGGAGAAGAGATGTTCTTTTAACAGGTGTTATGATAACTAACCACTAAAGACTCAACCCACAATGTCCTCCACAGTAAAAAAAAAACCTTCCTAAACCATGTATAGCTGTGTATCAGTCTTAACACACCACAGTTTTCACTGCACTTTGTTCTTGGGAATCACAAAGAGTTGGAAAATGCATTAAGCCAGTTTTTGGCCCTCAGAAAATATTCTTGCGGCTCTAGCCTACAGAGAACCATTTTGCCTCCCTGTGCCATCCATTTTGCAGGAACACCCCTGTGGAAGGCTCACTGAGATCCCAGGAGTGGCAGTGTCTGAACTCCCCATTGGCAACAGCTGATAATTCTGTTTATTTAACCAGGATTAGTCTGTGAGGCGACAGAGCTGAGACAGCCACAGACAAGCAACTCTCACTCAATACAGCTCTAAGGGTTTTTGTTATCACCACACAAATACTGCCCAGGACTTAAAAATGAACTATTTGCAAGCCTTACTTGGTAGCATAATCCCATTTATAATTAAATAGGAAGGGAGCTTTGTTTGGTTTGGTTTCAGAAATAAGCTACTGTATTAAAACCCCCAGGCAGATATTTGGATGCACTTGTCCACATTCTTGCACATCCAGAGCAGACAAAGCAAAAGAAACAAGTCTCCTTTCTGCCTGACGCTTTGGCAGAATGGGTTTAACATGAATATAGTGATATCACGACCCTGGAAATCCATAGTTGGTGCTGCTTTGTCCTTCACATTTACTCCATTCACTGCCTTACCTGGAGCTGAATTTTTGGTCCTGCTCTCATATTAATAATGTTTCCCAGTAATATTGGTTGAGGTCTCTTTGCAGGACACCTGTGTCCCTACAAGGTGCCAGTGGCACAGCCATGCCTTGAGACACACACACTGACCAAAAAGCTCCACCAGGAAATCCCAAAAACCCCATTTATATGCAGATGATAACAAGCATATCAAACCTTCGCAACTAATTAAAACCTGACAGCTTTCTCCAAAGGGCTGCTTACAAGCTAAGGGATGTAATGACAAATCACCAAGCTGGTTTCCAATAAAGCAGGAAAATTTTAATCATTTGTTCCAAACAGTTGCAGAAAGATGCATCTGCTGTGACATTTCCACTTGAGCCTGTTGATCCTACTTTTGAAGCTCGAGGGTATTGCACTGCCACCAGATCCCTCCACGCTGCTGCTAAAATATGAACTTTAATATTTATGAAATATTTCTAGGTGGAGATTATGGCTCTGAAGCAAAGACTAGCATGGTTCAGTTATTGAGTACCTTTACATTTTCCAGTGAAAAATTTTAACATTCTTTCCAGACTGAGTGCTCATGACAGGCTAAATGGAGCATTCCTTATTTCTACAGATAGCAACGTTTCACTTATTAGTTTTTGCATTAGTATTGCACTAGGGCTGTGCTTTCCCAAGACTTTATGATCTTGGTGCAAGTTAAAAGGTAACACATGGATGTGCAAGGTAACAAACAGATAATATTGGAAATCGATAATTTCAACATCTTAGCATCGTTACAAGTGCCTCCAAAATGATTTTGTCATCCCACCAATTTTTAAGTGCTGTGCCAGCTGCTGCAAAAATGCGATTTGTCACATTCGGGTGAGGGTTATCCCAAGTGACAGGGCGTGGGGGTTTGTGACAGGACATGCTGTGCCAGCTGCACCCTCAGCTCAGCAGCATCATTGGTTGGGAAAGCAGGAATGAGACATCCCTGTCCTGAACCACTGGGCAGAGGAAAAAAAATAAATTGTGCACATACACACGCTTAACCAAAAGCAGCAGCAGCATTTAAAGCACAGCATTACCAATAATTTCTAGTGTATTCAGGAACCCAAATACCACGTATTTAATTGAGCAGGGCCTGCCTTTTCAAATTTAAATGTCAAGCTTTAAAATTACAGCTGTAAGATTCCTCTGTGCTTCTTAAAATACGGAATTTCTTATTACAGGCTTTGTGCTGCAAACTTTGGCAAAGAAAAAAAAGATGAAGGCTTTACAAATACAACAAAGTAAAGTATGAAACCAACCAGCTCAGAAAGATAACTGAAACAGTCAGCAAGCAGGGAGAAAAATAAAATTAAATCTTTCTGGAAGTGGTTCATATTGAAAGCCTTGGAAAAAACCCTGTGATTTCCGCCATGGCCTGAATGTTAGTAAATGGTGATTTCAATGAGCTGGCCAGAGAGAGCTAAGTTACACAGTGAATGAAATGCTGCTGAAAAGGTTCCAGTTCCCCAAATAAAATAAAGTCACCAATGTGGGCCACTGGAGGGTCCAAGGTAAAGCCCCCTCAGCTCTCAGGGCCCACAGCATTCAAACCACTTCCATTTCCACCTGAGCACTGGCCAAATATCATACAAAGAAATTCATCTTAACCTTCCTCAGTAAAGTAAAACTCAACCTAGACAAAATGTTTATGCAACTCAATCATTATGATGAAAAAACAGCAAGCAGTTATGTAAAAGAACAAACACATTTGGGGCGGATGTTTGTGGCTGTCGCTGTTATCCCCGAGGTGAGTGGGAAGAAGGTGAGCTGCGCGCACATTCCATTTTTGTTTCTTTTTGGCAGAAATAGAACGCTGCTTCGGCACAATTTACATTTTCTAATTTAGCATCAAGGTTGCTGAAGGGAAAGCAGCGTGCATTTCTATCAGCAGACAGTAATAACAGCAGCATCATTTGAGGCAGAATGGAGACATCCTGAGCAGGGCGACAGAAGGCAGCGGGTGTGCTGCTGTCCTGGGCCAGCCAGGCACACAGCTGGGCATGGACTGAGAGCACAGAAAGAAAGGGAAAAACCCAGCAGATCTGCCATTTCACACAGGCAGTGTGATCAGGGTGTTACAAACACAGCGTCAATGTCCCTGCACAGTTGTCAGCCCCACTGACTCCCAGCCAGTGCCATGGAACACAGTCCGGAGAGCTCTGACAGCTCAAAAGGACTTGCACATCCTCATTTCCCCCCAAAATCATCTCATTTTCAGTTAAACAATGATTTAGACATCCCTTGCTAGTTTTCCTTTCAGTTCATGAGCCCCCTAGTTCAGAAAATGCTGATTTTCCTCCGTGGATGTGTTAGAAGCCAGCAAAGCTTCCACAGCAGCTTTTGGATTACACTGAGATAGGTCCAAAATCATCTTGCTTGAACATTTCAAGAAAAGCCACCAAATACAAAGAGGCTGGTGCTGATATTTAAAATAGCAGTTGGAGCCTTGGCAAACTTCTGACATTCAGGCATCTGAATTATTTTTCTCTGTAGAGCTTGCTTGTTAAAGTGAGAAAACTTGGGGCGGGGGAGCCACGAGAGTTTTTAAAATTGGGGATTACTCTCTAAACACATCTTGGCAAGAGAGTGATCCTATCATTCATAATTTCATCTCCTACAGGTTTCACAGTATATGTTATTTAAAGGAATTCATTTCCTGCTGAATGATTTATGAGGGAAAACAGGATGCTAAGGGAAAACATACTGATCAAATGCATCAGAAGTTTTCAATACGAGCATTTACCATGGAGTTATTTCCTTCTCCCTGTCAACTAATCCTGATATTTCTTCTCGCTAGTAAAAACACATACAGTTGCTTAAGATTTCAGTTTCCATAGAAACTGTTATTGGCTAAAGTAAATACAAGATGGAAAAAAGTGTGACTTCCCCAGTCCTGTGAGCATGTTCGCAGCTGCCAGATTTTCACCACCTGACCATTCATTTCTCAGTGTTTAGTGGAGTCTGACATTTTTAGCTGCAGCTCCCTTGAAAGAGCACGGACACTCTTTTGAGAGGCACTTCCATGCTTTGCAGAAGGCATGTGAGTATTCATAGCTATTCCTATGTACAAATGCACATCTTGTGTTATTTGATTTTGCAGACCTCATCCCTGAACTTTATGAGGAAAAAGATGCCTCAGATTGCACATCAAACCAAAGCTTGAGAAGGTATTACCAGGTAATGTGCAAATAAAGGGCAATAAAACACTGTTTCATCACAACTAGTGATTTTCTCCTGCTCCCAAAATTCCTCTTGCTCCCTTTCCTACCTGATTCTAATACAAACTTAAAAAGCAAAGTCCTGATAATCATTTCATAATCCCCTCACTTCTTTACAAATGTCATTTTACTTTGAATGGAGGCGCTTCTTCCCAACATACACAATTAATGTGTCTTTTCTTCTTCCCATCAGAAGATGAATTTAATTTTTTCCTCGTGTAGAGCTCTGTGCTGCCTGAGATTTTGCCTTTCTACCAAGGAACCATCCTTTGCATGTATATTGCATTGAGATGCAAAGCTCTGTTACCGTTTCTGAAAATAGCAGCTGAAGGCAGAAGGAGCCATCCCTGACAACGTGCAAAAAGAAAACGATGCTGGAGCTTCTCAGGGTCGTTTCAGTAGACTGATTTTAATCTCCTGAGCATCAAGTGCCTAAAAACTCCCTTCTACATGGCCAGAAACCCCAGTTCCTGCCCTGCTCAGAGGCAGCCACACATTCACTGCAGCACCCAAAAATGTGTTCTCAGCCCCTTGCTGGTGCCACCACATTGCTGTGAGGACTGCAGGGTGAGAGCTGCACTCCTGTGCCTGCAAGGGAACCTTCTAAACATTGAGGGGATGGAGAAAGCAACCAGAGCAGCTGGGTGAGAAACCCAGGAAGGTGCAAAAACCGTGCGAGAACCACCACAAAACATATGGCACTGGACTTAGGGAAAAATGCTATGAAAACGGAATATCAACCAAAACAGGAGAAACAGCAAAACCCTTTGTGCTTCTCAGTCCTTTTCCAGAAATGAAGAATACTCACGGCAGTGCTCAATGCAGCATGAGAACAGACTGAGTTTTGGAAACACAGTCCCTTAAAGTCATTTCTTGTGTGGCAGCACACCTCACATGGTCTGATAGCTTACAGTGGGTGAAGCTAATGACACTGAAACTTAGCTTACCATAAAAATAAAGGAATTACTCTTTTTTATTTGACGAGGAAGTCAAGGCTTACTAAAAATGACACTTATTTCTATCAAAAAGCAGCAGTAGATCAGAAATACCAACGAGGTTTAAAGATTCCTGTTAGGTTTGTAATGACAACCCACGGGTGAAATCTACCCTTAGAATTCTGAGAAGAGATTAAAAAATTTGCATAAGCTGGCAGAAGTCCCCTAATATAAAAATTGGGCAGAAGGAGGGCTGGTGGGATGATGTAGAGAAAGTCACCTCAGTCTCTTGGTTTACAGTAAAGCAGGGGGTGCTCCCAGCTGGAAGCAGAGCTGTGCAAAAGAGCCCCTGAAAAGCTTTGGTGAGCACCCTCCACTCCCAGAGCTCTTCAGCCAAAATCCCAGGAGTTTTACTGAAACCTGGTGCTGTTTAGCTGCTGCCCACACACACATCAATGACAAAAGGCAGCTCATTCACACAGGTGGAGCATTTCACCACCCTGAGAGCCGGGATTTTCTCCTACCCTTCGTTTAATGCCACTGCTGTCAGAGCCGAAACCTGCTCCAACAAAACCAGCCTTTATGTAACCCAATAAATAAAAGTCACCAAGGCAATAGCTGTGCATAAATTTTAGCTGAAAACATTTTGTTAGAAGAACGTGAATGTCCTCTGTAAAGCAGGTAGCATTTTAAAATAATGTTCTAGACAATGTTAATACTTTATTGCTATTCATCATAGAACCATTAATCATGGTGAACTCATTTGGTATTAATGTGGATGTCATAAAGTACTTCTGTTGCATTTCAATTATAACTCAGCCTTTAAAATGCTGCCAGCACTACATGGAGAGCTTTGAAAGCCAGATATGAATAGTCTGTTCAGAGATAACTACAACTGCTTTCTGGCAGGGAAAAACAACCTTTTCCATTGCTAATGGCCCTCAGGGGGCTGAGCAGCCCCAGGGCTCCAAGGAAGACAGGTCATCCAGACCCAGGAATATTCCTGCCCCAAGATGAGAGTGGGAGAAACGTTCTTTTGGTCTGTTCCATCAGGGCTAAGCAGCAGCAAGGCCAAACTTTGCAGGCCCTGGGAGATTTCATTTTTTTCCCATCACTCCTGGGATTCCCTGAGGCACTCTCTTGCTTCCAGAGCTGAGTGCTTGTGCTTTTCCTCTCGTGTGCTGTGTCTGCCCCAACAAAAACACCAGAGAGAACTTGGATCTGCAGCCTGCTGTCTGCAGAGGCTGGAAATGAGTGCACAACCCATCAGGGCAAACCCAGAGGGAGCTGATATCCCGACCTCTCTGACAGCAGTTTAACAAACAAACCCAAATCCTCCTCCTTGGCCTCAGGAGGCACTGAACGAGGAAAACCACCAGCACAAAACACAACACGGACTCAAACAAACATCAGCTCCCTGCCACCAGGGAAGGCAAGAACTTGGGTAAGCGTACCTTGACAAAGCAGGATTTTTGCTCCTGTGCTGCCAGCACAGCTTCCAGATGGATTTTACACACAGAATCCCAAGACAACAACAATCCCAACACTTCTCAATAGAAACAGTGTTAAACAAAGAAGAGGCAAACACTTCTCTGTAGCTGCAGGAACGTTTTTTCTCCTTTTCAATTCTTGCATATAATTCCCATTCTTTTTTATCCAGGTCATCAATATAACAAAAAAGCACACAGCAAGAATTCCTACCTTGGGAGCTCTGGCATGTTTTCCACATCTGGCATCCTTGACAAGGCTGATATCCAGCAGCTCAGTCTCCTAGAAGGAAAAATTGCAAAACAAGTGATTATTACATTATTCAAGAAGCCTTATTGTGTTATCAGTGTCCCACTTGCCACATCTGTTTGTCCAAATGGAGATCAGCTCCCAGGAGAGCTCAGGTGCACCCAGGCAATCCCAACAGCAGCACTAGGATATATAGGTTATACAGAATCCATAAGAGTCAGGCTGATTTCCTGGATTGCTAAACAGCAGTTGCTGTGCTTTTGCTTTAATCCTTTTAATACAATTTTAGCATTTTGATGCTTGTGACAGTGTGACAAAAGGCAGTGTCACAAACAGAAAACCCTGCCTCTGCAATAGAAAACCTGCTTTATTATTGCCAGAACACTTTGGAAAGTGCTCATAAACCCCAAGAAGTGTTTTATCTGTAATGATAACAAGGTTCAGCAATTTCAGTGACTGCTGCTCAGTAAGACACAGGCACTTTCTGACAGGCATTTCATAGCTTCTGTGCTACTCTTGGGTTATGGGTTATACAACAAAGCTGGCACATCATGACAGCTTCTGCTGGGCACATTCTTGCCCTCCCCTACACAAAAGTAGCATGAAGAATCCCTTTCCCTGATTTGAGCATTAGGAAGGAGGATGGATGCTGGGCCAGATTGGGGATTCCCAATCTGAAGTGCTCCAGCAGGAGTGTGGCCACACTGCAGGGAGCCTGTTTAGAGAAAATTGCACTTTTGAGATGGTTATTTTTGCTCTCACTTGCCTGAAAGAGGACAAGAGCATCAAAACTTGCAGAGATTAGAAAGAAGCATTGGCAGGGAGATAAAAGGTGGAAATAACCCAAACTCCACCAATACTCATGGCACATGGACACAAGCACTCTTCTGACAGTGCAGGTGAAACTTTAAATAAAAACAATTCACAATTAATGCACTGGAGGGCTTTGAGTCCTTTTAACTGAGGTAATCCATATGGGCCATTAAGATCCTGGCAGGAATGAAAACTGTGGAACATGAAAACTGTGGAACATGAAAACTGTGGAACATGGCAGAGCTACATATGAGTTTATCACACTCAGAGCAAGAACTCAGGTGGCAAACAGCAGTTTTATTTACAACACCCAATAATACCCACGCACCAAAGTGGTCTCAAGCCCATGGGGAAATGTTCCACAGAAGCTCCAGGCACGTGCAGATCATAAAAATCAGATTTCCCCAACTGAAAGGACTAAGGAGCACTAAAAATAAAGGCTTTAGCAGCAAACACATGAGGGAAATTAAATATGCTGAAGAAAAATGGATCTTACAGATCACAGAGATGCTGAGCCACACAGTGCAAATTTCAAAAGCTTTTATTTGTCTGGTATTCTGGTTTTTAAAAAAAAGAGAAGAACAACTAACAGAATTAGTAATTTAGTCACTTACAAAAGTGCAACTAGACCTCCCTAACACAAAAAGACCCTTTTAAGTGGAATGGCACACATGAAAAACAGACATGAAAAAAGGAAAAGGCAATGACCAGCACTGCCAAGGACGTGAACAGCCCTGCCCAGGTTTGCACCCTCACAAGTGGAGGAGGCTGAGGAGGATGAGCAGGCACAGGGCTGGTTCGGAGTTCTGACCACTGCTTTCAAGCTGCTTGCATGCCACCAAGCCATGTGCAGAAAATGTGATACCTTAGGATCCAAAAACTGCCAAGGGCAGTCTAAGAGTAAGGGAAAAGTGGATTTTGTGGGGCTGCTTGGCTCAGCCCACTGCCAGGGCTGTGGGAAAGGCTGATCCCTGAGCATGGCCTTCCTGCCCTATTACCTCTCTGGCAGAGAACACAGGACTTGCCATCCTATCCCCAGAACCCTTTCCATCCCTATCTGACAGCATCATTTAATATAAACAGATGAGAGCAGGACCTGCATCCATGCAAGTGCCTCTGCAGGCAGCAGTTCAGTGGGGCTTGGAGAAATCAAAACTCATAATGGGCCATTTCTCAGTGCTTTGGTTCAAAGAAACCTCCTGGAATTCCCTCACCCCAGGCACTTGCTTTCATCTTTTAAACAGCTAATTAAGAGGGCAGAGATCAGCTTCCTCGCAAGTCAGAGGAAATACCATTTCCTATTTCCCTATTGCAAAACGCAGGGGGACTTTTGTAAAAGGAAAATACACTTGGGCAGTGGCCAAAGAAATGCCCCATTTCCTGTGCAGCACAACAGCCCGAGCCCTCCTCCACCTAAATAAACAGGAGTTCTGTTAATGACTTCCTCCGGGCAGGCTTGTGTTGCAGGGGGCATGGAAGCCATAGCACATTATGGGGGGGTTAAAGAAAAATGCAAATCCTCTAAACAGAGGAAAGTTGGACTTGCAGAGAGCTCCAGTCATTGCTGCTGGGATTTAACCCTGCAATAGAGTAACATCTCTTCATGCAACTGGTAGATGCCTCCAGTCATTCATAATATAAAACATCTGGAGCAGTTACTAACCCTGCCATGTTTGTTTTCAATCAGCAGCCCAGACAGAGAGGGCTGCATTGTGCAATCTCACTTTTATGGCTGAGCACACACTCACAAAAAGGGATGGATTGTGCAACCCTCAGTGTCTGCCTGAGCACTTGTAATTAGGCCCATCTGAATTTAATAGAACAACACCAATTTATACCAGCTGAGGATCTGGCTCGCTTCTATTCTGAACTGCCCAAAACGATGCCTGCTGACTGAGTCACGGTGCCTTGGGAAGGTGCTGGTGGCACAGCCCCAGCCCCAGAGCAGGAATTCTGCTGGCCACCACTGCAGAGCTCTCCTGGAGCAGCAGCAGCAGGGCCTTCAAAGTTTGGTCCATACATTGCTAGCAAAATAAACTCTGGAAAACTAAGCTGGTTTTCTAAACAAGCACCTTTTATTGCTACTGCATGGCAACATCTGGTCCAAGTTTTCAAAGGGGCAAAGCCAATTTGCTGAGACAAACTTCAAACAGAGAGTCAAACAACACTTTGTATTGGGAATAGCTAATCAAAATTAAATACTGCTTTAATACTGAAAGTCTCTGTTTTACCATTCTCTGAACATGAAAGCACTGAATAACAAAGAAAAAAACTTATTCAGTTCTGTCCTATATTTATTTTATTCAGCATTTAAAAAGTGACATTTTAAATAAAACCACATGACTACTGTCCTAACAATATATCAGAAAGAAAGCATTAAGAACAATACTTGAATCTGATGAGGAGGAATTGCAGAATCAAAGAATCATTTAGCTGGGAAAAGAGCTCTGAGATCACTGAGTCCAGCCTTTGACCAAACACCACCCTGGCACCAAGTGCTGTGTCCAGGCTTTCCCAAGCACCTGCAGGGATGGTGACTCCACCATCCCTGGGCAGTGTCCCACCACCCTGGGTGAAGAATTTACAAGTGACAAAGGAATGACAAGCTGTGCTAAAGAACTACCTTAGGTAAACAGGTATGGAAATTCATCCATGTACAGCCACTTATGGAATACACCTCGCTCAGGTTTCAGGGGTTTGGACAGCGATCCATCAGCCACACTCTGATTAACTCCAGGATGAATTTCTCCACAGCGGGATTAAACACCTAGTGTCAGTTCCAAAAGGGTGCTTGCAGAGCTAGGGGATGCCACACATCATTCCCCTGCTCAGAGCATACCTATTTTTCCTGATTACCAATGAGAATAAATTGAATGAAACACAGCAATTTGTCTCCTCATCCCAAAGGAAAACTGTGGAGGACTGGTGAAAGTGATTTAACAGAAACCTGCACCGACAGCTGCAAGCAGGAACAGCAAGGCTGTCACTGACTGTAATTGGAGCTGTGCTTCCCCAAAAGTGCCATTCTATAATTCATAAGCTCCATCCCACCAGAGGGAGACAGTCCCTGAAGAAGCTGTCTCCATGCTTCCTCCTGGCAGCACACAATTCAATTATTGGGCATCAGAATGATGGGCTGTGTCAATGGGGCAGCAGCAGAGCAGCACGTACACCTCCCATCAACAGGAGAACTCAACAACACCCAAGCCTTGGGCTGCACAGTTGTCCCACACTAATTCAATGGCAGAACCACTGGGCTGGGTATCACAGAGGATGGAAATTTTTCCAAAAATCACTTGAACTGAATGAGAGCAGAATGATTTCTTACTACCCAAAATGTATTATCTGTAAATTTGAACTTGTGACAATCTTTACTGTGTGGGTCACCAATTCTTAATTCCGATAGACTTGGGGGACCTCAGCGAGGCAAGAAGCAGCATTTATTGTTTGACTCAACTGCTCTGGGAAAGAGCTCTAAATACCTTAAAAAAATATATATATACACCTTAAATATATATATATGTATAAATATCTGAAAGGTTTCCTGGCACTTTAGGAAGAACCTCCAAGCAGAGTTGCATGCCATCCCTCCTGCAAGGCCCCATAGGAAGCATTCCTCTGGAAAAACAAGCCCCAAACTGAAAAGTTTTGGCTATCTTAATAACACAGAGTCTCTCAATGTATCCCTGGAGTTGTAAGAACAGCAATATCTTCTAGTACAGGGAAAATGATCTGTGGTTTATATAAAGCATAAAACATTGAGCTATTAGGACAAAAATGAGAGGGAATTTTCATGCTAAGTGCCCTTTTAATAATGAAAGCGAAACAATTCTTCTGCAGCTATGCATGGAGCTCTTTGCTGCTTCATCAAAGGGAAATTTCATTTACTTGGATTTACAGATGCTGTGGCTGAGCAGCCTGGAAACGGGCACAGAGATTTAACAATACAAATCTGAGGAGTGCAAAGAAACTGGAAGCAGAAGAACACAGTAAAGATTTGCTGCCTGCCTTCATCCCAGCAAGCTGACCATCACAAACAGGCAAAGGACACAGGGAAGAGCCAGCATGCTCTGATCAGCCATCATCCATGTGTTAGAACAGTGGAAGAAGAGGAAATTGCCAAACCAGGTAAGACTTCAGCCATCCATCAGTCTCAGCCAACTGATGCTACAGTTCAGCCCAAAGTCACCAGTGCTGGTAAGCTCAGCTTGGTATATGAAAACACTTCCCCTTCAGTCAGTGTCAGTAAATACTCCAAAAACCAAGCCACAATCCTTAACCTTACACCCTAAACTCACAAGACAATCAGTGAATGAAAGGAGCAGTGGGTTTGTGAAGGGATCCCCCAGCAGGACAGAGGAATCCCACATCCTTCACGAACATGGCATCTCCTTATCCCACTGCTCTCCCTTCCCAGGAAAGGCTCCACCACAAGAACACTCAACCCCAGCAGTTTCTCATCCCAACAGCCTGGGTTTGCTGCAGCACCCAGTGGGAATGGTATGGACAGGACCACCTTGAATGTAGCTGGTGGGAACTGGTTTGGATCTGCTAAAATTGCTCTCACACTGCTGCCTGTCCCACTCACACAGGCAGGGAACAACAGGAGCAAAAGGAGAATTCATCAAGTGCAGCCATATTCAAAAATGAAAAGAGCTGGGGGAGGACCTGCTCCAGAAGAAAGTACAAAAGCACTTTGTAGGCAGCCCTCATAATGGTACTTGACTGATTTTTATTCACACAGCTGAGAACAACCTGGCAATTTGTACCTTTAGAGTCACAGGCAAGAGTACAGTGAATTGAAGTTTAAGCAGTATGTTAAAAAGCCCAAAAAAAAGGCAATATTGCTATTAAGAAACTTTTTCTTTCAAATCACAACTCAAAACATGTTTGATTATGATGATTAAACGCCTGCCCAAGAAGGGATCTATCATATTTTGGGGGTGATATTCTCATGCCATCATTTCCCACTGACAGGGGATCACAGACTACACAGAGATTATGGGTTTTCCTTTGAAGCTAGTAAAATGTGTTATTTTCAACAGAGCGCCCCAAACAGTGAACAGCAGGAGCAGAGACTTTCACCCCACATGGAAAACCACTGCACAACTCTTGCTGTACCACACCTGACAGTGTGAAAATCTGCCCACCAACAAAAGGTTTTTCCAAGATTGAATGAGATTCAAGGCTTTTGACCTTTAGAAAAGCCCTTTTTAATGCATGCAGCATAAGTTGGAGGCATATAAACAGATATCAACACGTTAATGGCTCTGGCTGTTTGATTTTAGAAGCACTTCAGCAGGTGAGGGTGTTTTTGGCACACCTGCACTGCTCTGGAGTAGTTCTTCTCCTTCTGACTAGTTGGGTTTTGTGAAGGGGTTTGGAGACTGCACATTCCTGTCAACTGCACAGAGCATTTGGCTTGTCTGTATTAAAACAATAAATGTTTTTTACAGATCTGAATGTAACAGAATGGGGAGATCAGGAGCTTGGAGCTGCTCTGCTCCCCACACAGCACAGGGAGTTTTAATGTTAAGGACAAACACAGCAATCCCTGCCCTACTTACAGGCATGGATAAAGAGAACCCACTAAAAGTGCATGTTAGCAGAACATGCATCCCAGCCAGCCCCAGCCCTGGCATGTGTTACTGAGCTGGAAATCACAGGCCAGGCACAATTCCAGCTGCAGACTCCAGCTATAACACACTGCTGGAGCACCAACAACAACAGCTGAAACCCTGCAAAACCTGGACACTGGGAAGCACCTACAATTTCAGAAAATGGAGCAGAAACAACCCCAGCAGCTGCATGCACGTTAGTCTGACAGGCAAAGCTTTGGAGGAGATGATCAAAGGAGTATTAATCACGTGTAGGTAAAACAACAAAAAAAATAAGAGACAGCATGAGCTTGCTGGTCAGATCATACCTCAACTTCTAATTTTCCTTTTTTCTTCGCACAGGAAGCTTTTCTCTGCCTGAATTCTGATTACTGACATGAGCTGGAACTGGCAGGTCATCATCCCAAACTCTGGTCACCAGTACCCTGAGGTGCATTGAACCTGAGAAGGTTCCAGAAGTGATCACAGAACCCAGTGCAGGCTCTTGTTCGCACAGACTCAGAGCTTGGCTTCCACCAAACAGCTAAGAGGGGGATGATTATTGTCTGTGAATGCATGCATTGTGTAATCAGCTGAGAGGAAGAGGAGCTATTCAATCCACAAAGAAATAAGAACTGAGTTATACGGATTCTAATAAGTGTGGGCAAAATTAGGACTATTTTTTTCTTCAGAATTTGAAAGCAGAAATCACTTTTTAAAAGGGGTTTGAGATGTGTTTCTGAATACTAATACATGCACTACACAATATCCATAAACACAGAGCACAGAAAATGTTTTTCTAAAGGAACTCTATTTATTCACAGCTAAATCTTTGCATCCTTACCACTCCAACCACCAGGCAGCTTTATCTGCAAAGTCACCACTGGATAGTTCAGAGAGTAATTCATTAAATGCTAATTTCTAAGTGACCTATCTGGCAAGTGTTGGTACTCCAGCAATTTCAGAGGAGATTTCTACTTGCAGGCGCCTTAGATGGAGCTCAGAAAAGGCAGCAGAAGAGGGAAAAGGTTTTCCCAGGCAGATCCTGGGCTGCTTGCTGCTCTCAGGGAGGATGAAGCACACCAGCAGCATCAGCTGAAGGTGTCCATGCACACCAGAGAGGTGAGAAAGCCGCAGGAGAGGGCACAGCAGCTCCCTGAGGAAGCACTGCTTTGCTCTGAGGGAAATCCTATTTTGCTTCTTCTACATGCACAGTCCCTAGTGCAGGGGCTGGGCAGCAATTTCCCATGTTCTCCTCCCTGTGCTGAGGCACAAACTCTCACTCCATCCTCCCACAGCCCCTTTTCACTTCACCTGCTGCTGCCACACTTTAATTTCCCTTATTACCTCCATTTGCTGCTTACCTTGCAAATACACGTGAGTTTAAAACAGTTACTTGTTCGGTGTTTATTAGGGAATTAATTAGAGGGGAGTAAGAATGTCTTGCTAATTTATTCTTTACAAGCTGTAATCATTATTATTTTTGCATGCTCTCAGGGTTTATGGATAAGTGCATCTTAAAAATCAAAGCCAAAAAGGAACAAAAAAAAAAGAATCCCCAGACCAGAATCAGTGGGTGAATCTCTACAGATTTAATTTACATTCATCTGCTATTAATCTGAATGCGTAATATTCTTCACCATTATTTTATAAATCTCTAGCTAGAGCTGGGAAATTATTTTTATTGAAGTATTTGCATGTGCATGCCTCAGATAGTTTTTGCCTTGGCAGCTGCGCCTGAAATTGGGATTTACACGGAGCGAGGAAATACGGGTCACTCTGCAAACACAGCAGAGATGAAGTCAATGGCAACTTGTTGGAAGACCTTGAATTCTTGCCAAGCCACGTTTCCCAAAATACTTTGCCCTGCACCACACTGAAGCCTCAGTCACCAGCTCCTCTCTCCTCCCCAGCAGGAGCCAGCTGCTCTGAGCACCAAAGGCACGGACACAGAGCAGAACCAAGCTGGAATTCAGCAAAAACCTGCACAGGTGGGTGAGTAGCTCTGCTCATCCTTCACCAAACTGAAGAACACACTTTTCTTAACAGGGATCACTTCAGCCTACACCTGAAGTGTGCCAATGGTTGCATTACACTCAGCGCATTCTGAATTTTGCATTTTATTCCTTGCCTGAATCCGGCACTTTGGGGCTGTTACAGGCCAGGGAATTTTTGCTAACTGTGTCTTGTTGGCAGCACAGATACAAGAAAACATGAAAAGATATTTTCCTCTCCTATCAGGGCACTCTTTGGCTCTTTCCTGTTTATATTTTCTCCTGCTATGTGGAACCAAAAGCAAGGCAGCAAAGCCAAGGTTAGCCCTGCTGTCTAACGATGTTTCTTTATTTAGCAGCTCGTTTGACTGCAGTTGCTGCTTTCTCCCCCAGAAATGTTCTCAGTTCTGTTCTCTGGAGCATCATTACTCCAAGTACCTTTCCCCCAGCAGCAGCACACCAACGCTTCTTGACTTTGCAAAAGTTCAAGTTCTTGAAGGTGACTGAAACACAACTTAAAGAAAGTATTGAAGGACTCAGTACTGACACGGGAATGCAAAAGAGGGAGAGGACCCAAATACTCTGCGGGTCCCCCAAGCCTCTATGAATCACCATTTTTAAAAACCTCAAGGGCATTTTTCATGGCACACCCAACCTGCAAGCCTGAATAACACCCAGACACACTGCTTTGAATCCATTTGTATCTCATACTGCCAGAAAAATCATCTCACTTCTCCAGTGCCCTCCCTGACACGACCTGGATGTCAGCTCTGCGTTTCTTTTCCAGACTTGAACCTCTCAGCATGAAATAATCCTGCTGGATGATTGCCTGGGCTGGGATGGGTTGGTTGTTATTATTCTTAATGCAGCAGCCAAGGTGATTTCACCAATTTCCTCAAATGAAGCTGCAATTTCTGAAACAAGGCACATCCCAGCGAAAGAGATGAATGGGAGTCAGAAATGGTTTTGGGAAATGGTTCATGCATGCTCCAAAATACCTCTTGCATGTGGGAACATCTAATGCCTTCCTGCTTGGAAAAATACCTATGGATTTCAGCAGTCAGCAAGGCTGTGCTACAACATCTGTGAAAACACAGCCAAGTTTGGACAAGCTACTGAAACATCTCCTTTCACACACAATGAACTTAAAAACCCAAAATATATATGAATGCTGTTATTCTCAAAATGCATAAGGGAAATTAAGTGTTTAATCTAGCATTTCACAATTTCTAAGTGGTTAAGCTTGCAGCTGAAGTGATGTCTTGTTTCTTTCTAAATAAAATTTCACGTGTAATGAAATTATCATTAGGAGTCAAGGGTATGATTTAGCATGTCTTTCAAAGCAGGCTAGGCTGCATCCAGAACAACACCAAAAGTGCTATTATTGAGTAAAAAGCAGGATAGTTGGGGGAAAAAAGACTCACATGCTTAGAAAAGGAATGATTTTTCTGTAATGACGTAGATTGAGGAACAGCTATTTTTGTTAACATTTTCAAAGAGACTATTCGAGTTATGGAAAGTAAACAGAGGAAAATTAGAAAAACAACTTTTTTTTTTCTCTCAGAAAGATGATGATTTGACAAGCAACAATGAGACAGAAGAGTCAAGAGTGACCACAATGAACGTGTTCTACCTGATAATGGGCAAACACAAAACTGGCAATTCTCTCAAAAGCAAGCAAATAAACACAGGGACTTGTGACACTCTTTCCTCCACACCTTTACAGATATTCCTGTTACAAAACTTGCCTCTTTTGTAACAAGTAAAATCCCCCCTCAAACACATGATGCAACACTTTATATTTCTTTTTTAGTCTGGATTATCTCCAGGATCTTCCAAACCTGATCCAAAACACTTATCTGTGTATCAACAGTCGTGAAAATGTGGGTATATGACAGCGTAATGGCATTCTCACTTCCTTTCCCACAGCAAATACAATTTTCCATTCAGAAAAAAAATTGCAGAAACACCTTTCATTTATCTGAAAATCTGGCTTTACTGACAGTCCAGATCCTAAATGTACCTTTTTCTGTACAGAAAAGTCTCTCAAATACTAACAGTGTGTATCTGTTCCTTGAAATAAGTTTTTATTGAGGCTGGTAGAGGCTTAGTCTCTCTCAGTAGCCTCAACCTTTCAAAAGAATTGTTTACCACTTCAATTAACAGAACAGAATAACATGACCAATTAAAAAGATGAAGGAGATGGAGTTTTATATTAAACTTGAAATTACCCTTATGGATAAACAAACCTTAGCCAATTATTGCAGCAGCAAAACAAATTAAGATACAGTCTCAAACCAGATTAAACACGAGATTAATTTCCTCGACAAGGACGTGCCCAAGATGGGAGAGTTCAGCAGCCACAGCCCTGAAGGAGGAACACAGATCATCCAGGCTTTGGGAAAGCACCAGCAGGAACGGCATTTTAACACTTCTTCCACTATTTTGTGTAGCTTTTGTTACGAGTTTAATAGAGTCATTCGTGCTTCAGGAAGATCCTATCAATATCTGAGCAGCACATCCGACCTCCACCAAATAAATCAACCCATCTCGACTTTTATTGCCCCGGATATAGAATCCACATTTGATCATCTCATAAATAATTGCTCACCTGTGATGCTCAGAAGAGTTTGAATGGGCCATTATCAGGCAGAAGCCTAAATAACCTACTATTACTATTCCATTGATGGCACACAGTCTCTCCCCCTCCAAAATTCATAATTAAAGAAGCAGGCTGGGCACATCGACTCTGTTCACCTCAGAAATATTGGAGACATTTGTTTCTTCTGCACTTGCCATACAGGGACAGCAATTTGCACATTGTATTTTCTCCAGCAATAAATCCCAAGGAAACATCAGCAATGCAGGGAATGGATCTCAACGTCCACCAGTGTCTGATGGATTTGGTTTCTGAAGGGATTTCATGCTCCACCAGAATCCAAGGCAAACCAAACACCAGACACTAGGAAGAAACAGGAAAAACCATTTCCAAGCTGGATTTATAAAGTAAACTGTGGAAATAGGCAGAGTTAACGTTTACTTTGGCCGCAGAAGGCCTCCTGAATTTTCCCTGGAATACAGAGCTGCTCCTCAGGGCTGTGTCAGCGTCTGTGCCTCTGGCAATAAAACGTGCCCTGTGCAGAATCATCACTTCTCCCTTTAGATGTGCATGGGGCAAGTCCCTGTTCCTCTTCTCTTTCAACCTCAACATGGGTTTTCAGAAAATGAGAAAATTAGTTTCCAGAATGCTTTAGGTGATTTTAAAAGGGAAAAAAAAAACACAAAAAAACAAAAAAAAAACCAAAAAAAAAAAAAAACAAAAAACCAAAA
>JAXCLO010000170.1:1190967-1214713 GCA_035583995.1 Arremon aurantiirostris
AAAAAAAAAACCAAAAAACCATAACAACAACAACAAAACCACAAGCAAAATCAAAAAACTCAAAAAAAACCCCCAAAAAAACAAACACCAAACCAAACCTTCTTTCTGATACCTGATAGGAAAACTGATCTATTTCTATGGCAGTAACTGCTACTCACCACAGACCTTCCTACATCTGCATGTGCAGCTCCCTGAGCATAAAGAGATTGGGGGGGCAAAAAAAATAATGTGATTTGAATTTCTGATGTCATCTCTATGGTGTTGATGTTAGACATGTTAACAGTGGTATGCAGGTTAACATATGTCTCTCACACTGTGGAGTCAATATCCCACCCAGAGTAAATCTCAAAGTTCAGCATGCCCCGAATTAAATCCTGTAATGACTCCTAAAGATGGCCATACAATCTCTAATGTCAATACCATACCCTGGTCCATGGTTATAATTTGTTCAGTCAATAATTCACCACAGTCTATTAAACTCAGTACTGGCTTCCTCAAAAGTGCTAAAATAAATGTTTAAAAGACTCCCAATGGCATATTTATAGTTATCTATAATTGGCTCTGCAGCATCACAGGAGCACATCACAGAAATTATATATATAAATCAGAGCACGATCCTAATTTCACACTTATTCTCCAAGGGTTGGCATAAACAATTGCAAAGCCTCCTGTAGCTCAGGACAGCCTGAATCCACAGCCCAGGCTGCACAGCCAGCAGGGCTCCTCTGAGTTTTGTTCTGCTTTGGCTGCATCAGGACTCTGAGCAGAAGCCGAAGGCCAATTCCCAGCTCACTCTTTGCTGTTAAAAAAAAAAACCAAACAAAACAAAAGAAGAAACCAACACAAGCAGGCAGTGCAGAAGTGCCGAATCTTTTCAATATCTTGTTATCTATCTTTGTGATAGATATGAACTCCGTAAGAAGTCAAAAAACAAGGAGGGAAAAAAAAGCTGGCTGGCAAATGTTGATGCACAGCAGCTCATGTTATAACACACACTGCTGGATTCCTTTTCCCATCCATATGCCAGGAACAACTGACCTAAGGCAAGGCTTTTTTATTGCAACTTTTGGCAGATCCAGACAATATCCATTATTTACAATTATGCTTTTGTGTGTGTGTTTCCACAGTAGTATCTCTGCCTAATTGTCAAGCCCAGATAGGACTTTGCCATATAATTATTCAAAACGCATTTGGTAAGTGATGCAGATGGAAGATGCAGGAGGAAAATAATACCAGTATGAAATTACATTCCTAACAGCACTCTGCAGTGCATCTCTCTAAACACAAAGTATATGGTAAGCTAGCACTAAAAACCCTCTACCAAAACCCTTCTTTGCTCATGTTTCCTTCAGTAACTCAACACCCTTTGTTTTCCTGATCTGGGGTGACCAGCAGCTGGACCTGCACTGCAAAACCCCACTGGTACCACCCCACAACACAGATCCTGCTCAGGGCTAAAACCCACAACACAACTGCAGCCCTCTAGACCCATGCTTTAAACAGAAATCCCACGTCCCACACCAGGGTGACAGGGCTGGGGACAGCACCTGGTGTAAGCACAGACCTGCTGCCCCCAAAAGTTACAGTTCAAAAGTTAAACTCAGCTTGATTCAGTTCAGCTGAGCAGATGATGGAGTTTCTTTCAGCTGTAAAATTTTTGATGTGGTATTTCGGGAGGGAGATAAACTCACAGTAAACTGATCAAATTTGTCATGTGACAAAATCACCTAATGGCCAGAGGGCCTGAACTTGCCCCTGAATAGCTGAATGCAGATCAGGCAGGTACCAGTTTAATATCCAGCTACATCCAAGCCTCTCCTTTCTGCTCCTGGGACAGCCAAGATATTTCCTATGGAAAGGGAGAAGAGAGAGGCAGGGGGGAGCCACAGGAGTGTCAATATCAAGTCCATAACACAAAATACACTCTGTCTGTACTTGCTTTCAGTGCTCTGCAAGTAACCACATCCTGATGCCCCTCCCTTGCGTTCAGGCTCCTTTATGTGAGCATCTTCTCCTGAGCGATAAGAGGAAGCTGCAGGCTGGAATGTGCAAGTGCAGGAGTGTGGGAGTTGCTCAGCTCCCCCAGGAATACGTGGTATAAGCACTGGCAGTGCTAATGGAGGATCAGCTAATGGAGGATTCCCCTGAGACATCAGCCTGTCTGAATTACCTCCCCTGTCAGCACTCCTGGAGGACAGGGGAGCTCTGGCAAAGCTGCACTCCCAACATCTTCCTAAGCCAGCCAAATTAGCCTAAATGAACAATGGCAGGCCAAAAAAAAGCTGCAGCAATATAATTTGGCTTTGTGCTAAATATAGTACAACAGCACACATTCTGCTCTGAAGTGCAACTCTAACAAAAAGCAAAAGATAACTTCTAAAGCCTCTCAATATTTTCCTTTGCACATCCCTGTGAAAGATGAGGGATCAGGCATTGCCCAATGCCTGATCTGCAATCCTTGAGCAAAAATGGTGCAGCCTGACACACCAGTACAACAACCTGAGCAGAATTCAGTGGCAGCAGAGCTCAGTGCCTCGTGCACTGTTCATGAAGGGATTCTAGGAAGGGAAACTGGAAGACAAAACCACAAGAATGGATCGGTGCAGTGATCCCTGTGCCACTTCTGCCTCTCCTAAGGCAAACAAGTGATGGAAGGAGCTGTTCTGCTCCTCTGCTCACGAGTGTCTCCCCAGCGCCCCGTCTGAGCAGCCCCTGCTCAGCTGAGAGCACCCACCAGTCAACACAACCTGAGGAGCTCAGTCCCACTCCGATGGGAGAAGTCAAAATTTCACACAATTTGGGGTGGCAAGCATTTGAGCAGGCTCTTGTCGGCATGCTGAGCCAACAGAGTCCATAATTTCCTTTCATTTCATTTTTGCTGTTTGCAGATAGAAAGTATTTGTTAAGCAAGACACCAAGAAAAGGTAAAATACTTCTACGCTTGTTGCAGAAGGGCTGAATAGTGAGAAAACGCTAAGGGGTCAGAAGGACTAAATTCCTCACCCAGCTCCAGTACCCTGCCAGCTCTGCCTCCTCACTAACATCATCCCTGAGATGCTGCCCACACTGCCAGAGGCACAAGTGCTCATACTGGATTTTCTCTCCTCCATCCCTTCCCCTTATTCCTCCAAAGACTCCTCTGTCTTGGCATGCCCTCCTCAGGCTTGACATCTCCTACCCACCTTTTGTCTATTTTGAGGTTTTTGTGCATTTACAAAAGCGACCTGGGAAAGCTGTGCTTCACTCACACACTGCACAGGGCTCAATGTTTGGTCATCCAGGTGCAGGTGGAGACAGAGCTGCAGCTCTGATGGACCAGCACATGGAGAGGAGACACAGGTAAGGCATTTCGGAAGGCCAAACCTGCCGCCTCTACTTTGGGAGGAGTTTGGAGCAAGAAGGAAACACAGCTGATTTCAGAACATTCACTTGGAAAACAGATAGCAAAGTCTGCTCTTGCCTTGCCCTTAGAAATGAAGGTATTGAGACATTTGTAACGCTGCCTGAACACTTTCTGTAAGAAGAAAATTAACCCTCTCTTCTCCTTTCTGCCTCTCTAAAGAAGCTCATTTCATTCCAGTTGCTATCTTGCAGAAATAATATGCCTTGACTCACAAAATTTGTCTTTAGTAACCCACAGCAAGCAACAGAATGTGTCTGTACTCAGAATCTAAGAAAAAAGGAAACTGTTTGTCCTCCCACAACCAGGCAAGCCAAAATTATTTGGGGGATAATTTTAAATCACACATGTGTTTAAAAATATATATGGAAACATACTTTTGGTTTGTTTAAACCAAGGGTGTATGTCAAGGACCATCAGCTTCAACTCCTCCTAGACTTTGATGGCTTGTTTAGCCACAAGGGAGAAGAGGAAGTTATTTCTTTTTGCGGTAAAAAAAGAAAAATAAACAACCCCCTCCACTCCTCCAAACCCACTTCTCCTCACTCACACACACCAGAAGACCCAAAGGCAAACAAACAACAGCCCCAGAGGAAATAAACTTTAAAAAAACCAAACAAGCATAAAATTCCTTGAAGTGTGCCACCTTTCAAGAGAACATTTGGCAACCACTTCAAAATAACAAACAGGGACATGCAGTCCATGTATCTCCTCCCTTTAGAAATAAATTGAGACTTGCTGTGATACTTCAGAGATCCATCAACAACCAAAAACTAACCAGAGAGGCTTTTCATGTGTGTGTGTCTGCAGACCTACAGTGTTGACAGATTCTGCCATCTTCAAAAGATATTATATTGTTGAATTGTTTGAATTGAACTCACTATTTAAAGTTGGCAAGTCACACCTACATTTCCCAGAATATCATTTTGATTACCTGGAAAAAATAATGCTGGGTTGGGTATTCTCCACTTCACCAAAAAAAGCACATTCAGGGCATGGGCATCCACACAACAGACATATCATGTACATAACACCTTGTATTTTATAGTTGTGGCCAGTGATTCAAAATTACCATAAAAAAATTTAAACAAGCTTATGTGATACAAGATTCTTTAAATCATGCATTTAGGCTTTTTTTACATGTTCTTGATCTACTATTTTTTACACTACTCTAAAATTTTCACCTAAAGGAGGGTGAAAATTCCTCTCAGAACAAGCAAAAAAATCTGTTATATCATGATGGGACTTGTAACAAAACACAAAATAGGAAGAGGTTTAAGCTTCAGAGATCTATGAGCATCTGAAGGAATCAG
Organism: Arremon aurantiirostris; assembly: GCA_035583995.1. Classification (NCBI taxonomy): domain Eukaryota; kingdom Metazoa; phylum Chordata; class Aves; order Passeriformes; family Passerellidae; genus Arremon; species Arremon aurantiirostris. The sequence continues at coordinate 1,195,681 of JAXCLO010000170.1, forward strand.
TGAAACCAAAGGTAAAAATAACAACAGGAATTACACCACTGATTTCAACAGCATCAGGTTCTGGGCAGCATCCTGCCTGCCCAAACTTAATTTCTTTTGTGTCAGTCGATTATGCCTTGGCATTTTGCCCTCCTGTAGCGAGCCACAATTTGTAAATTAGTTTTCAAGGTTAAAAAAAGGTGCAAGGAAATGAGATTTCCTACTGCCAACCCAACATCACAATGAAGCATTGCAGCAGCTTTCCCAAAAGTGCACGCATTGGTCACTCTCCTGATAAGAAAACTTCAAAAATAAATTCTGACAGGTGATTCATTTGCCTTTTACCAGAACCTCAGCACAGGCAGATGTGCTGACCCCCCAAAGCCTCCAGCAGCAGCTCAACATCTGCATTTTCACAGGGTGCTCCAGAGATCCAGAAAAAAGCCTGAGCACAAAGCAGGTACAATAAAGACAAATTCAGGCAAAATCCAGGCAGTGACTCTCTTCCAAACACAAGGTTCTGTCTGTTCTACAGGACAATCATCATCATCACCACTGTCGTAGTCTCAGAAGATATGTGGAGTTGTATCTTGCTGTCTGTTGTGCAAACAGAGCTAATGAGAGTCATGTGGGTAATGTTTTTCATTAGATGGAGGATATGAGCCTGAATCAACTCCACTGAAATCAATGGCAGCCCTTCCATTCATCTCAATGAGCCTGGATCAGCTTCTGGAAGGTCAGGATGTAAAAACCCCTCTGCTCACACAAGGATCTGCTGCCTTCAGGAGTCCCAGGGCAAATTCAGCACACCAAAATCCACTCAAATCAGGTCAGAGGAAAAGAATACACAACCAGTATTTTCATATCAAAGTGCCTTATGTCAGTGGGAAACAGCTGCATATTTCCCTCACTCTACTTTTTTCAGGGTTAGCTTCAAACTAAATTAATCATGTAAAGTTCAAAAAAACCTCAGCAGGTGCTGACAGAACTCCTGTGAGTGCATGGGATAAATGCAGAGAACTCCAGGGCAGTGCAGCCTTCCAGTGTCACTGCAAGCACTGACCACTTTATCAATGTAGAGAAACTAAAATACGGTATTTAAAAAGAAAAGCTGAAGAAAATGCCTCTTTTTCCAAGCAGAAACACATGACTGGTTTCAGGCACTCATTTACAAGAAGGAAAAGCAACTTTTTCTCCACCCAAGTTCTGCAAATGATGCATTTTAACAGGTACACAAAGTGATTGTGGCTACATCAACAGATTTCTGTGTTCTCTTGTTACCCTCACTTAATGGCAGCGAGTGGCAGCATCCCCTCAGATAAATCCTTACCACTTTGCTTTAGAGCTTTTCTTGGTTTTGTACTAAACAATGGCCAGGTGATGGGAGGAAGGGAGGGCTGCATCACACCAGGAGCACGTCAGGAAAAGCTGCAAGGATGGACAGGGCTGTAATTATGTGCATCAGTGCTGTCTTTGGTTCAACACTGCAGGACAGACCCCTCCCAGAAGGACACACATTACAGGGATGCTCATTTAACTGCTGCCAATTGGATATGGACTGGGAATGAAAATATTTTTACTTAAATGTTGACTTTACAGCTACTTCAACAGCAGCCCTACCACTCCCAGCAAATAAATCTCACCACCAGCTTGAAGCAATGCCCTCCCTCCCCAGTATTCCTCATTGCTAGCAAAGCCACCTATATTATTTTTACTCCTGGTTTTCCTTGTAAACTGTGTGCATAACGCCAGCCCCATGGAATCTCTATACTCCAAAAGGACAAAAACACTACTGAGGGTTACTTGTGGAAGCTCATTCAGGGAGATGCTCTGTTCCTTGCCCATCTCTGAGCACTTGGGGGATGCAATTCATCTTGGTCTAGCGCTTTGTCAACTTTCCACAGCTCTAATTACCTCATTATGTGCTTCACTACACCAGTCAGGCCTTCTTCCTTTCTACATCGCCTCTTATGGTCCTGTTGCTTATCCTAAGGAACTTTTTTTTTTTTTTTTTTCATTTTTTCCCCTATGCGTGAAAAGCAGCAGAGGGAAATGGAGTGAACTTGCTCAGTGAACTCGGAGTCTGTTGCCCGGCCGCATGCCTGAAGGCACAGGATAATTAGGCACACGCCAGACACATCACATCCCATGCTCTGCTCTCTCCAGCTGATTGCCTTTCATCAGCACCTCCAGTCATCCTCAGCTCGCTTTCCTTTTCAGGTCCCCGTGTGCCTGTCAGCTCACAAAGAATTATTTCAGGAAGAAGGATCTGGAGACAGACAGGTTGGAAACAGATCTGAAAAAGCAGGAAACTGAACGCAGAAAGAACAGCGGAGATGGTGACATCAGCCTCCCCGTTCTGGGTTTCCATGGCTAAGAATAAGCAATACCTGCTGCCACAGGCATGGAAAGGCTCTCTGGCAGGCAGAGCATGAAGCATGCACCAAAGAGACAAGCGACTTGTATTTGCTGTTTACCCCACTAAAAGGAATTGTTCCCAGCGCAGGAAGAACAGGGTTCTATCGAACACTCTGTTCAGATTGCTCTGCTCCAGATTGAAACATGGGGAAGATAAAGCTGCACCTTATGGAGGTGACAGAACTTGGCCTGAGGTTGTTCCATGCCCAGCCACTGCTGCTGAGCCACCCATGCAAGCTGCCATGGGGGCAAAACCTGGGATGCCACAGAAAATCCAGCCTTAAATCTGGGTACCAAAATCCTCCTGGATTCTCTGAAAGGCAGCTGACAGACTGGAAGGTTCATCAGGCTGGAGGGAGAATTACCTTTTCTCCATTTCCCTCTCATTCTGTGTTTGTTTCCACCAAGCACCTCCTATTCCCAGGATTTGTTACTCCTCCATGTCAATGGCACCTACTCTTTCTTCCTTCTGTTTACCCTTTCATCTGCTTTCTTTGGCATTATTTTAGTCATCCAAACTGATGACTAAAATTTCCTTCCTTTAATAAAAAGCACAGCCTCTGGTGCTCAGGCAGCAAAACCCTTCCATTATCTCTGACCTTCCTGCATATTTCAAGAGGTTGTTCTGAGTTCAGGGAGGTTTGTGTTGCCTTCCCCACATCCTCACCTCTCCCATCTCACACAACCAATGGATGTGACAGGTCCAACCCAGGCTATCACTGATGTAAACCAGCACTCCAGACTTTGCTTTGTCATTTATGAGCTTGCCTGTTTGTTTTTCCAGAAAAAAAAAAGGCTAAATTCTATGTTTGTTTGGAACTTCGTCTACAAACGAAAAACAAATGCAAAATTGGAAAAAAAAAATCAAAAGGAGCTGCATATCTCAGTGATGCACTAGAACACTTTAAACAACAGAGGTTTCAGTTTTATGCCAGAATGGAAATTCACCCAGCTTGGGAGCATACCTTGATGCTGTAAATACGTGTGAGTGTTTAAATACATGTGAGTACCAACTCCACCATTTCTATGGAAGTCTTTAGTTCTGCAATGCCAAATATGGCTCTAATTAAAGATTTATCACAACCTGTCCCTTTGCATCTGGTGGCTGTGTGCTGCAAAGCTGGAGAAGCACTGCAGAAATCAATTAGCTGCTGTAATGCCAGCCGAGCTTCCTGTGAGCTCCAGAATATCTTTGGAGCTTGCTGTGTAACAGAATACAGGGCTATCTGTATTTCCAGCTCCTAATGATCCACTAAATGAGTGCATGCCATGCAGAGGGAAGGGTGTTGTTTTAGCTGTTTATTTTTATCAACATCAATAGGAGCTAGAGTGTAATTAAAAAAAGTCTGCCAAACCTTACATCAGGTTTCAAATGACACTTTTATGAATTTAAGGAAGGTTATTCCAGTACAGTGGAGTGATTCAATGCATAAAACTTGTTCTGGGGTAACAGACGAACGTTTTCTGATTTTCTACAATACTGAAGGCCAAGCAGAAAACAAAACCAGACTCAAAGGTGAAATAAACTCTGACCAAAGGACCAGACAGAGCACCAGTTTCTGATTAATAAATAGGAAGAGAACAGAGTTTGTACCTCCTTGCACTACAGCTGTTTTGCCCTGGGATCTAACCTCATGTCAAAACAAAAATAACAACAAAACAGCTGCCTTCCAACCTGCAGCAATGGCTGCAGTGACTCTCCCTGCACTGCAAGTGAACAAACACAAATTACTCCTCTCTCGAGCACACGGTTGCTAGGAAAACAGCTGTGAAAACCTAGAAGGCTGCAAACAAAATGTTAGAGCAATCAGGGCCACGAAAGCGCTCAGAAAAGGGACCTGTTTCTTGGAAAACCAAGCTGAGGAAAGGAACAGGCAGCTGTGAGCAGCTGCTCTGGAGGCACAAGGCTCTGGCACGGCTTCCACGTGGCAGCAAGGGATGGACCCACAGCCCAGAGGCTTCCCTTGGATCCTGTCAGACACTGAATAGCAGCTTTCTGCCAGAAAATGCCCACCTCCGGATCTTTACACAGAGAGCTGATTGAGCTCCTCTCCCAAACTTAATTTAGCACTGCGTGCTCATCAAATATGCCACAAGTGGATTGTGTTGTAAATCGATAGGGACCGTGGGGCACATAATCAGATAAAGAATGGAGAGGAGCACAGCAGAACCCTGACACAGCAAAGCTCCCCATTACAGGGTAAGTGTACCATGGGAAAAGGAGGCGCTTCTCTGGCCAGGGAGGGGACAAAGGTGGACAAATGCCATTTTTATCCAGGACAGCAGCAGAGCACAGGGCCACCACCAGTGTTCTGGCAGTCCATACAGTCCTAAGGCTGTTAAATCAATAGCAACAGAAGGATTAAGCTGTGCCAGCAGCATCTCTGCCACTCCATTTTACAGCTATGCTATATCAATCACTTAAAACCATTCCCCATCCGCCCCAAAAAAATCCTTCCTAGCATATACAGAAATTCCTGTAGTTAAGGAATTCCATAGGTAAGGATCTTTGGGAAGCCCTACTCTCCCCTAATGAGAGTTAGTGCTGATTCCCTAAGCCTTTGGCCAGCTTTCATTCACACGACTCATCATCCCACTAAGAAAGATGAAAAATTCCAAGTGAGATTTGAGACTGATCAGAGAAAGCCCTACAGTTAATGGAAAGGACAAAAATAGCACTTACTATTTTTGAGATTCGCACCAATTGCTTTCCACTTTATTTTGGTTTTCCCCGTGTTTAAACATGGCCTCCCACACTTATTTAACACCTGTTTAAACACTGTTCAATCACTTGATACTCGCTGACTGTATTCTTGTTAGGAGGGATTTATGGCACTGACCTGATTAGGGAACAACCATTGGCATTGGTGATCATTAGGCTGCAATGGCTCCCTGGGAGATGTCCCACTAAAAGTGCCTGTCTCAATTAAGCCCTGCAATTAAGTGGACCATATCTATGGGGTGATCTCACAAGGAGAACAAGGCACTTCAAAAGCCTTTTTTCCCTTGTGTTAATACATTTTTAATGTAGAATTAGTGCTTTTGACTGGAGAAGAGACCATTACCTATAGGTTTCTCTAAAAAGTCCTTTTTTGGGGGGTGCCTCACTTTCTTAAAATGCAGCTGATTTGGAAACATCTGCATGACAGTGGGGCACTAAACAGGGATCAATCTTTGTGGTGGTTCTCTGACACCACAGCGAGGTTTGCCAGGTAAAATCATCACAAGACAATTAATGTGACTCAAAAGCAGTCAGGCACTTGTCCTTCTTCACATGGAAGATCTGGGGTCCGCTTACATGTGGCACTAAGTGCCCATGGCAAATACTTCTCTGGGAAGTTGTAATCCTTTCCTACGTGCTGCATGTGCCCACCAGCAAGGCAGCTGTGCTCATCAAAGCACCAGAGACAACACTCTGAATCACTGGCAAGAAAAAAATGCACTTTTAAAACTGTCATTTACTCTAACTCACCAAGATTCTTGAAGATATTCCCCTAAACTTACAGCTTAATCCCCCAGCTATAGGAAAGAGCAACACAAAGCTCAGAATAAGACAAAACTGCTTTCTACTCTGTTTAGAGATCCTGCAGCAAGTCTCCAGCCCCTGGCATCATGGGCTGGGTACGTGCAGTCACTGATTCACTCCTCACTGCTGACAAACTCCATTGAGCCAGCTGAGCTGATACCTGCTTCCCAGGTGAGAACAATTAAGGCAGTAACTCAGCAGGCACTCGCTGCAGCACTGCCTGCACATGCAGAGAGAGCCGTGCCATGGAAACTGGGAATGCCAGGGCCATGGCAGGCACCAGATGAGCGCTGAACCCAGGGCTGAGCAAACAGCTGCCACAGCATCACTGACACAGACTGCCTGGCACAGGGCCGCTCACAGCAGCGCTGCAGGAAGGCATTTAAAAGTCTGGACAGGAATTTGTTACTTCACCATTAGCACCGTGACCCGCAGGCTGGGAAATAAAGGATTCAGCTTCATCTCTACAACAGCCGTTTCTACTTCTTTTCTACAGCCTGAATTTTACACCTTTCTATGCAGTACAAGACAAACACTTTTGGTTTCCCAGCTAAAGAAAACAAGGCAGCCAGGGGACTGTCCTACTGCCCTTTCCAACTTGAACAGACAAACCACTCGTTCCCAAGCTTGGAACCTCTCATTGCTTTTTCACCACTATTTCACCAGTGCTTTTGTGAGCTGGCTACAATTCCTAAAGGACTCAAACTTTCCAAAAACGTGACAGGCTATCTTCAAATCAGATGCTGTGTGTATAACCATAGAATGGTTTAGGTTGGAAGGGACCTTAGAGATGATCCTTTTCCAAAGCCCTGCCTTGGAGGGCACCTTCCCCTGTCCCAGCTTGCTCCAAGCCCCATCCAGCCTGGAAACTTCCAGGGAAGAGGCAACCATAGCTTCCCTGGGCAACCTGTGCCAGGGTCTCACCATCCTCATGGTCAAGAATTTTTATATAAAACATCTGACCTGAGCCAACCCGGTGCACATATTTACTGTATTCGAGTTCCAAAGGACCCTTGTAATACCCTGGATGGGCAAAACAGGAGGCAAAGGGAACCCAGCCATCACTCTGTGCTGGTTCTGGGCTCCCCAGAGGGCAGCAAACACTGGGCTGGCACAGACACCCAGAAATCCTGCAGGTACAGCACCTGCCCCAGAGGTTACTTGAGCAAAAATGTTGAAATTTATCCACAAAAGAGAGTATGGGAGGGGGAAACCCCAGAGCACGCCTGCAGTGGTTGGAACTACTGTGATTTGAGAGAAAATGAAGGCATTTTCATTCATTATGTGGTCCTTAATGAATATTTGTCCATGCCAAAAGCTCCCTTTCTGTGATTGAGGTGTGTCCCCTCTTTTCTCACAAGTACCAGCAGCCCAATGAGGAAAAAAAAAATAAAATTAGTCTTTTAGTGTAACCCAAACCAAAAGAGTGATTCTACATTCTTCACACCTTCTCCCAACATTCTCTAACAACACCTTTATCTAAAAACTGCTCCAGGAGCCTTTTAACCACTGCTGTCTGTACAGTACGGAGTGGAGTGACCAGTGGCTGAATCTCCACCATTACTCAACAAATCTGGCTTTCTGAAAGGGTGGTTTCCTGTTTTGCTCTCACTGTGGGACTGATTCAGATCTCCCCTGACGCCAAAGGAAAGCGATTTCAGCCTTTTTCAGCCCAGGCTTCCCAGATTCTGCAATTCACAGAACTCACACACACAACTGCTGCTCATTTGGCCAAGGGCTGCTCTGCTGGGAGGCTCCTGAAAATATCTGCCTGGTCTGGAGGAGCCCAGCACCCTCCTTACTTCCTATGGGACAGGAGATGGAGATGGGATGTAAATGGGATGAGCCTGGACATCCCCAAGAAGAATATGAAAACTGATTATGGGCATTTTCTTAGTTACATTCCAAAGCATCACTTCCTTAAAACCTGTTTAATGATAGGAAACTGTGTCCTGTAGCACATCTCTCAGTCTAGCAGAAAAACTTGAACGTATTTCTCATGTTACCAAAAGTACATGGCTAAGAATAACAAACTTTTTATTTCTATTTGCAGAACAAAATTGCGACTTTTTCAGGGAAGAACACTAAACACATCTGCCTCAGCTGGAATGCCACAGAGTTTGGAAAAGCTATCCATCAGTTGTGATCAGGGCCGTGAAAGCAGCTTTACATTTTTACTGCAGATTTTTGTCCCCAGGCTTTAAAAACTGAGCTGCACATTTAAGACTTGGGTTTCAGTTTGAAGCTGTTCTGCCAATAAAAATGTTAACAGCTTATTTATAGAAACCTCGCTCACTTCCTACAGCAGAATAGATAACCTTTAATAATGGACAATAAATAGTAAAAACACATTAAATGCAATACAAGCAGCTCAACACAGCTGAATACACATGGCTCTAATAGAAAGAGCAAATTTCTGACATTTCCTACAAATCAGAAATTTTGATAAACACTTGTCCTCCTTTGTGAACATTTTTTCCTCCCTGGCCATTCAATTCTAGAGATTTTACTGAGGTTTTTTTCCGAAATGCCCAAGCCCTGCAATGAGGGGAGATGGCCTCAGGTGTTTCAGATGGCAGTGAATAAATTCACTTCCAGCAGCAAATTAGCAGCAAATGTGACATTTCTCAGCTTCATTCTATGCAAGTGATGGCTGTCATACCCACATCCTCAATCCTCTGTCCCTGAACTATCCCAAAAGGCTGAGAAACACAGCAGCTTTCACCTGCAAATATCTACAAGCAGGAACACAGCCTGCTGGAATGGAGAACTGGCTGCGTGGGGTGATGCCATCTCCTGCAGCCCCCCAAACCCTGCACACAGCCAAACCCACCTGGTGCATCACCCTAAGCAGGTACAAAGCCTGGGTATTGTGGAAAGCAAAGTTCTGAGATGGAAAATGCTCATTTGGCACCTCCAAGCCTCTCTGCCTGCCTCAGTTATTCCCTGTTTAATCACCAGGACAAACTGGTGTTTGCAAACTGGACAGCAGCACACCACCATGCTGCTTTATGACCAGAAGAAATGTAGCCATGGTGTCAAGAAACACTGGATAGAGAAGGAAAAAAAGGAAAAAAAACAACTTTCAGCAAATCCAGTGATTGCCCTAGCCTGAAGTAAGTAAGTCACAAGATCCATCAGTCCACGAAAAGAATCTCATTTTTCAAATATGCAATGAAATATCACCTCACAAAATTAATAAGAAATGGCTTGGCAGAAGTTCAGTAGCACAGGAAGCAGGAATTAAAAGGAGGCATTAAAAAAACAAAAAAGAGCAGGGGGAAGAGGTTATATTTCAATTCCTAACACTCTGAGACACCCCTTTGTGGAGACAGCCCTTGGTCAGGGCAGGAGGTGACAGTGAGTGACCTGGTGTCTAGGTCAGACAGCAACAGAAGCTGGTTCTGGTTAATGCTTAGTTTTTTCTACCCTTCCCACTGATTTGAGCCTATCCTGCTCCATCTCAGACCCAGAACTCTGAGGGAAATTAAACACTGGGCAGATTTCTCCAAGGAGGATGTAAGATAATGCACGGTGTAAAGACAAATAACGCTGTGAGTGGTGTTAGGGGAGGAATTCAAAGCAAACACTTTGAGCTCACCTTTTTCCTCTCCAGTGAACAGGACAAGATTCCAGAGACTGGGGGTTGTTGCTGTGTTTGCAGAGGGAGAAAAGATCCTGAAATAATGGTGATCAGACAATTTAAGCCCAACTGCAGCAGGGAACACGGTGAGGAAGTCAGAAGGGAGAGATGCAGATGAGTCACTGAGCTGTGTGCTTGCAGGGGCTGCAGCTCAGGGGGTCCTCAAGGGTTAAATGGCTCCTCAAGGGTTAAATGGCTCCTGAAGCTGTCACCAACCCCTTAAGGCCCAACACCAGCCCTGCATCACCCATATTCCACCCTCAAAATCTCCTGAAGGGTTCTGCAAACGCGTTGCAGACCAAAGCACCTGTTCCAAGCCACTTTTATCTGGTCATGGCGTCCTACCTGGAATTCTCTTGCCCCCATTTACCCCAATTTCTGTGTTTGATCAGTAAAATATGCCACAGCTCAGAAAACAGCAGCAGATGCAGATTGTCTCGCTCCTGCTTTAGGGTTCCCCCTCTCCATAAAAACTGGAGGACAATTCTTTCCTAAGGCTGTGGAATAAATGGAAAAACCCCACAAAACAGTTTTAATTGCATCCTCAAAAGGATCTCAGAGAGGCACCAACAGAGGGGATATTCAGGAAGAGACAAAGGAAGTACTATTAATCCCCACACTGGAGATCAAGACCTGAAGTAAGGGAAGATTAAATGAACCTCCTTTGTTTACCCAGGAAGTCTGTATCTAGCCTGGAAGACAAGCCCAAGCCTCCTAATTTCCAGCCACAAAACAGACTTCCTTCCAACTAATAAAAGCTTACAGGAATTCCAGCTCCGTGCTTGCACGCAGGCAAAGCAGCGCATCTCTCACAGCAGGAGACAGAGTGCAGATGCACACAGGGAATAAAAGGAATAGATAAAAATGCTGGTGGAGAGGATCTTCTCTGGCATTTCTTTTCCTGGCCCTTCCCCAGCACAGCCCATAAATCACCATCTCTCCCCATCGTGCACACACAGCTTGTGTCTCCTGCTGCACGGCTGCAACTCCGCTGAATTCATCTCCATCCTCGCCCAGGAGACAAATGGAACCGTGCAGGACCCGCTAATGGCAGCTGAAGGAAAGACAATCAGAGAGATGATCACAGTAATGGGAATTAGCTTGAGGAGCTGTCAGGGCCCTGTGCAGCGCAGCCTCCCAGCAGCAGTGAACATCATCTGCAGGCCTTCAGGCATCACCGCCTGTAAAGCTCAAGCCAGACTCCAAGGCAATGCTAGTGCCATTTTAAAGTGAACAATCTAAAACACCCCCTAAATATTTCTGCAAAACAACTGGTAAGGCTCCTCGGGGATTCTATTCCTGCACAAGAGCACAATTTCACCCATCAGGAAACACACTTTAATGCATGTTGCTCGGCAGGATCTGCTCTCTGGGGCTGTTGCAGATGAAGAGAGGCAGAAAGAACCCATGCTTATAATTGAGATGCAGCTCCTCTGACACACACCTGAATGTCAGACTGTGCCAAGCAGGGAGGCCAACACACATGAACTGCACAGACACAAGGAACCAAGAGCTGAAATGCAGCGCATCATGAGGCAAAACCAAAAAAACATCCTTTGTGAAAGACTCACTGTATCTTTTAGATCCTGGTCATGAAGGAGAAATGTTTCATTTCCACATCCTTCAATCAACTACAGCAACATCACCTAAGCTGCATAAGACACCATGCAAAGGATGAGCCAAAAATCACGACACAAAAATCCCTGTTCTTCAACAAAGCAGATGAAAAGCTGCACAGAATATTTACCTATTAAAGTCTTATAAATTACCAACGCTAAATTGTACAAATGGTATCCATTTGCATGGGATGCACGGAATGGAAAGCCCAGAACAAGTCTTAAGCTGTGGCACCCAGGACTTAGGGGAGAATATCAGCAAACCCACATTCTGCAGTGCTACTGCAAATCAAATCTTCCTCAGAGGTTGTTGCTATAAAAGACCTTCAATAGACTTGATCTCATTTACTTAAAAAAGACTGTCAGAAAGGCTTGTCAGCAACTTCTTAGAAAGGCAGCAGAGGGAGGGGAAGCAGATTGTTAGCATTAGAATATCACCTTCCATCTGGATGTGTTTAACATAGGATCAGATACAAGATTTGGACATGAATTTGAAGCCCTTGGTCTCATGCCCAGATTAAACTTGAACTTAAGGACTTGAAGACATGTTCTCGTCTGTGGGATGTTAATAAAAGCTCCAAACACTAAGGCAATTTCACTGCTTATACTCCCTTGCACTTCTTTAAAAAAACGTTAAGTACATTTAAAAAAGAAAAAACTATAAAAAGCCATTAAACACCTACAAGCTCTGTTGTATGCTGAAAAAAAGGAAAAAAAGAAAGGGAATAGACAGAAGCAATATCTCAAGTTTTGCAGCTTCAAAGAGCCTACTAATAAATGGACTTATTGATGGGCACCAGCTGAAAAGTGACATGAGTGCCACTGAATTAATGATAAAAAGAAAAAAAACCCAAACATTTCCTAAACCAACCACATCCTTTGCTGTGGCTTTTAACCCTAACCATTTATTCCACAGCCAGAAGTCACTGCAAACAAAAACCCACAAAAAGCCCCAAAAATCTCTGTCCCCTCCCAGCCTGCCCAAGCAAGCCCTGGCTTTCCAAAGCAGAGCATCCCCATTTCTGATCAGGGTGTCCCCACAAGGAGAAGCTGCAGCACAAGGAGTCCTTGCCCTGGGTGAGGCAGAGAGCTGATGAGCAGGAATTTTTCTCACAGGAAATTCTGGTGAGAAACAGCACGTTGTCAGGCTTTCATTAAAAAAAAAAAATATTTTCCTGCAGAAAAAGGAAACATTTTCTCTTTGGCAGCCCAGGGAAGGAACAGCTCCGTGTTTTGCAGAGTAACTGTGCATGTTTCTTGTGAAAACAGAAGTGTTTTATATAAGCTATTTGATGAACTAAGCAATCTCTGTTCAGAAGAATTACCATCTCAAACACTTGGAGAAAACATCTGCTACCAGCTCCACTTAAAGGCAGGAGCAACCTCATAGCAAAAGTGCAGAACATCACATTCACAAACACTGAATTTCACAGGAATTAGCCAGGACAGGTAACTACACATTCCATTTCATGTCCAAGCTAGGATTGTAGCTGGTTCAAACGGGAAAATTGTTTAAAATAAATTATCTGGAGCACAACACTTGTAATGTCATTTTTTTTCCCAGCCACTGTGACACAGAGCTCAGCTGGGCATCTGAACCACAGCCCCACATCAGAACACTTGTTCAAGGCTGCCTTTCACTGGGAAAAAATATTGTTCTTCCTTGTTTATGTATTTGCACCCTGTTTTTAAACTGAAAAGATCCACTCAGTCACAAATTCCCTAAAATGCAAACACTCCAGTCCCAGCCCCAAGTTTTGTCATTTCAAGGTGCACATGAAGTGCTGTGAACAAAAAGCAGCAAAGCTCATGGGAACTTCGGTACTGCCTCGAACAGAGCCTGGCCCTTCCCCTACTGCATCCACATTATCCAGTTTACTTTTATTCTCTTTCATTCCTGTTCTCACCCAGCCCAAAGCATTAACCTTGCAGCCCAGGTGTGCTGTTATCATTCAGGGAAGAAGAAGAGGACATCTATGGCACATTCAGGAACTCCTCAGTGTTCACTGACAGAGGCTGGGGCAGCATCCCAATCTGAGCTGCAGAGCAGCACCTGATCATCTCTTACCTCTCTGAAAGCTCCTCCAAAACCAACAGAAAAAGTTTGGTACTGCCTTGAACAGAGCCTGGTTCTTCCCCTATTGCATCCACATTATCCAGTTTATTTTTATTCTCATTCATTCCTGTTCTCACCCAGCCCAAAACATTAACCTTGCAGCCCAGGTGTGCTGTTATCATTCAGGGAAGAAGAAGAGGACATCTACAGCACATTCAGGACTGACAGGGGCTGGGGCAGCATCCCAATCTGAGCCACAGAGCAGCACCTGATCATCTCTTACCTCCCTGCAAGCTTCTCCAAAACGAACAGATGGACGTGGCTTAGGCAGCAAGTGCTGCTGTTACTGCTGAATAGCAGAGAGAAATCAGCTTGTTCTTTCACAACTGTGATGTGGCCACGAGCAAAACAGAGGCTTCAGAGCTGTTCCGTGTCACATAGCTTGGCCATGTAATAACTGACAGGTAATAATGACCTGGACTTGTAAAATCAAATTATCTCTCACTCCTTCTCATCTTGTACCCAGAAAAATACTCGGGCACATCTCCACCCCCTACCCAGCAGCATGTTAAACAATTTATAACTTCTGTCTACACCCCAACAATCCAAAATATTTCAGGACAGTCTCTGAAAACACAAGAGGCAAGGCAGCAACCCTCACTCAGGCACAGATTACAATTCCTGCCCGTTTCCATTAAAAGCAGCAACCCCTTCAGCTGCTCTGCACCACTGGGTAGGCTTTAATTTGCAAAGCACTGCTTAAAAGGGAGACAATTTTTTAGAGCACCTGAGATTTAGAGGAATTATCTAAATCACAAAGAAGCATCAATTTCCAACCAAAAAAAAATGGTGACTTGGAGCACAAAAGATTCTACATAATTCTGTTGCTTTCTCCTGCCTGCTTTGACAGGCAAACTTGTGCCACAAACAAAGCCTTTGTAAATTGTGTTTGTTTTCCATCCTTCATAATTAGTCCTTGCATGCTCTGATTTGTCAGCTTGGTATTAAAGAATAACAATAATTTTCTATTATAATGTAGTGCTCTAAAAGCATTTAACAGTTCCTCTTTGCTACTGAATGATAAGAGACTGCACTAATTAATTGCATTCCCTCTGTTTTATGCTTCATAAAAACTTTAGAGGAGGTTTCAAAGGCACAAAAGGACATTTAAACAGCTTGCACTCCATAGAAAACAGCAACGTGTGCCTTGGAAAAATTCTTACTACAAAAAATGGCCACAATGAATGAAATTAAAAAGACTTCTGGTTCAGAAGGACTTAAGAATTCATGTCCAGTTACACCTAGGACTTGAATTCTAGAGATGCTCACTCCTTCCAATTCACTAGAAAACACTGAAGTTGGTAATATTCTGCTCTTTCAAGTTTTCCCACAAATTAAAAGGTCCAGTGTTTGTCAAACTCAGTATACAAAACCAAACAATAGAAAGTATCTAACTGTTTTCTGGTTTCTCCCTAAAAACAGGATGGAGTTCTTTTCTGGCTATCAAAAAAATATTGAAAAATTAAGCAAATTAGAAGAAATAAATCCAATACAAAGCAAAACTCCAAAGGTATCAGAGTTCCAAAACCAAGTTGTGTTCAGGTACAAACCCCTGATGAATAAGTATTTTCTCTGATAACATCTTGGAGGGGTTTTGCACTATCTGAGAAACGCTGAGAACAACACCCAGCTCTTATTTAACCAAACATGGAACAACTGCAATTTAAAGCATCATAAACCAGCTGTAGTTCATTTCAAGATGTTTTAACGAAAGATGGCAAAATCAGGGACAGATAATCTATCTGTGCTCCTTATCCCACAAGTATGTATGAGCTCATGTCAGCACCAACACTTTTCCTTCTTACATAATTAGGATGTAGGATGCCTATTACTGAGACACCTACATAAATATTAAATTAGGACATTTATTCTTCTCACTTATCACAGTCAAGCCACTGGAAGAAATCATTTTCCTTCCACAAATCCTGCATTAATCACCCTCTCAAAGCAAAGCCACTGCATAAGTGCTTTGCACTCGCACGTGCTCTATTCAGCTTTGAAGCTAAATGGTCCAAATAAATAATTTTTTTTAAAGATAGTGCAATATTGATTGAGATTCCCATCCAAGCAGAACTCAGCAGAATGCTCTGTATCTCATGGGGTGTCTGCACTGGGCACAGGAATTGCCAGACTCTGGGAAGTTACCATGCAAAACCTTGGGCATGGCTATGCCTAAGCCACAGAAATGATTCAGCCAGTGGAAAGTGCAAATTCTAAGCACATAAAAGAAAGAATTCAGCCTATTATTTCTATTAAGCAAACTGGGTTAGAGCAGATGGCACTGCCACAGAGAGAGGAGAAAACGCCCCTTTGTGGGGCAGACGCGGGGATGCACTAAGAGCTCCTGAACGCAGCTCACAGCATTCCTGTGCAGTCACCAGGCAGGGATTCGTCTCCTTGCAGCCCCAGGAACAGCCAGGGCTCTCCAAGCCTCCCCCAGAGCCCTGGGGCAGCCAGGATTGCAGCTCTGCCCAGAGCCTGGCACTGCCGCACTCCAGGGATGCTCTGTCACACAGCCAAGGCCTCAGCAGCAACCTCTGCTGCTCATTTCTTAATGAATACACAGATAGTGCTCCGTGACTTGATAAAAGGAATTAGATCTTATCAGGCCTCGCTTGAAAGGAAAACACTCCCAGCCAAAGCCTGGCCTTGCGTGTTGGCTGAGCTGATTGTGCAGCACACGCGGGAACTCCAAGGGATGGCACTGAAGCCCAGTTTTAGAAAGCAGAGCACAGGAGTGCTCTGGTGAGCTAAATGCAGTAGATAAGCACAGCAGAAAATTCAGAACTAACCCCAAAGGCTGCTGCGAGGTGTGGGATTGGTGTTGGTATTGCCTAAAACCAACACCAACATTCCTAGCTTGGAACAGCATTTCCATTCCTTTCCAGCACCAGACCTGCTTAGAGCATATTGAATTTCCAGCAGAAATTTTAGCCAGACAGCACTAAAACCCTATGAAAAACTGCTCATGCTCTCCCAGCAGAACCAAATAATTTAAATTTGGTTCCCACCCTCTTGTCTCTCTGCTTGGGACACAAGAAACAAAGCAGAGCCAAATAATTTAAATTACCTCCAAACCAGGGGGGATTTGTCTGCATCGCCCACACGGCCAAGGAACAGCTCTGAGGAATTGCTGCCCCTTCCCTCTGCAGCAGGGCAGAGCAAACTCTGGCACTTTCCCCTCCCACATGGGTTCCAAATAAAATATCCAGCTAACTAAAACGTGTGAGGGCTCCAGCTGAGGCCTGTCTGTCTGAGGCCTCTGTCTGCTCCAGGGTTCCTGTCCCCAGCTCCATCCCAGCCCTGCACTGCCAGAAGGGAGTAAAACTACATTTAAAAAGCTTTGCCACCAACAACTCATCAAGAAATATGCTTATTATAGACAAATTTATTGTAACTATTATTATAGACGAGGTTATTGTAACTATTTATAGGTCAGCTTTGTCAACTCAGCAGAACAAAGTGAGCTGTACCAGGAAAAAAAATTAAGATATCTTGAAGCTGGCATGGCACTGTCTGTCAGGGCCTCATCACCATAAAGAGATAAAGACAGAGTTAAGGATCCTGGTGCTTTCCTATCTCTGTGTCATGAGACAAATGCACCAAGTGCTGGCTTGGGTGGGATATGGAGCAGCCCCTACCCTGAGGAGTTTACAGATCAAACCAAGAATTACAGAGGGAAAAAGAAGGGGTTACTTTTACTCCCCTCCTTGGAAAAAGGCCACAAATAAGTGGCTAAGGTAAGGCCCTGTCCCACCTGTAACAAATGTAAAGAGCACTTGAAATACTTTGCCTGTATTTTTATTTCAAAAGGCTGCAAGAGTCAATATGCATAATGGTGAAACAAATTATAACATCCTGCTTGAAAAGCATTTCTTTAGAGGTTCATTAACTCAGTATTAAACCATATTAGGACATGGCAAGCATATCTACAGGGTAGGAATTAATTACATATTTGCATTTTTGTCACACTGTATGGTTATACAGAGGGGCCTGGCTGCCACATTTATCTGAAATGCAATTGTCACTGAAGCTGAGGGAAGGAAGCTCTCAGACAAGTGGCTTTAACATGATTTCTTTACTTAAGTTTGGAAGTGAACTCAATTGAATTAGGCCACTGTAACGGTGAAGAAAAGCATCCACAGAAAGGTTTTATGCAGTGCAACAAGCTGCTTTAAAAAATTAACTTACATTAGTTTTCCCATGTGCTCTTCCATTCACCACCCCTTTAGGAAGGCTATAGTTTTAACACTATTGACCTGATTAAATGAAATTTCACTCTCTCACATTACAGTACTCCATTTGCTAACGTGAAGAAATCACTAAATTACAGTGAGCTCCCTGGAAGAGCCATCCAGTTCCAGAAGGAGGAGTATTTTTGCTGTGGTATTTCAGTGTTTTACACTATAGGACTAGAAAAAACAAAAACACTCAGCCTTGTTTGGAATTTGGTGGGTGGCACCCAGTGCAGTATTTGAGGGGGTGGATGGGGGGGTCTGCAGTACCTTTTGGTTTTGCTTTATTTACAATTATTTAACTGCCCTTGTAGGCTGACACAAGTTCATCGCTTTTAAGACAACAAAACTGAAACCAGCCAGCTCAAAATTACTGTAACATCTCAAATAACAGCACAAACAACATCAGTGGCTCCCAAGCTTTTCTCTAGACCTTCCTGGCTCCTGAGCTAGGAACAGAGAGCAATTCCAGCTCTGCAGCACATCTCCAGGCTGGATGCTCAGGATGTGGCAGATGCATTTTTAATTACAGCATGTCTGAAGCAGGCATCAAGATCAAAAGGAAAGAAATGCTACAGTGAGGAGAGCTGATCTAAAGCTGCAATTAGAAACGTGAGCCCAAGGGAAGGGGCTGTTTGAGTTGGTAGGAAGGCATTACACACAGAATTAGGATCAGTGTTATGGTTTTGAAAACGGAGCAAGCAAGATAAGCAGCAGCACATAAACTGAGTATTTACACAGCTGTAAAACATCTACCAGGAGAATTGTGAGAATGTGTGTTTGGAAGGGGGAAATCTCCACCTGATCCTGCACAATAATCTGCTTTATTGTCCTTTACTGCTTCTGAATCCAACATGAACACCAGAAAACAGTCATTGATTGAAGCCACATGTATTTGAGTAAAATATGGACCCAAACTTCCCATTTATTAAAATAAAAACCCAAACAATAAGACTATTAAAGCTTAAATTAAAGTGTCTATTTAAAACTTAAAATGGAGGAATATTTTGCTTAAAAGCCTAGAGATAAAACTTTTTCACCTGGTTACATTGCAACCTGGTACCAAGGAAAATAACTTCACTACTCTACTTGCTCCTACTGTGCACAGAAAGACAAATGCTGGTCAGTTCTGTCAGGGAACTGCTTTCACAAAAAACTCCTCTGGGAAAAGAAATGGCTCACTGTACTTGAACTGACAGGCTGGCCAGCTCTTTCATTAATTCATTGGTCCTGGCTTATCAGCAGGCAGGCTTGTTTGTATTTGTCTTACTTTCAAGATGTTTATACAAAAATAATTTATTAATTCTGTATGTCTGTTTATTTGACATAAAAATAAAGTTCCCCTGCTGCCAGCCCCTGTCCCAGCTGAGGCACACCCTCTGCTGTCCCTATTCCCCCTCTCCCTGCACATTTGGTGTCACACACATCTTTTATGAAAAATCCTTTCCTTTGGATTTTTCCTCCTGAGAAGCTGAGAGGCCTCAGGAACAAAATGTAAAC
>JAXCLO010000170.1:1214813-1236197 GCA_035583995.1 Arremon aurantiirostris
CTTCTATTCTTTTAGTATAGTTTTAATATAATAAATATCATAAAATAATAAATCAAGCCTTCTGAAACATGGAGTCAGATCCTCATCTCTTCCCTCATGCTCAGACCCCTGTGAAAAACACCATCACAGCCACCAACAGAAAGGGTTTGCCACACAAATGCCTCAATCATTTGCTCTTTAGACCTTTCAAATCCTTCTTCACTATTCCTCAAAATTCTGGATTCTGCTACGGGAGCAAAGCCAAGAGAGCAGCCTGTATCCACGTGTGGAGGCAGCACAAGCCCTCACACAAGCACCTGATCCATTTTGCCTGCCCAAGAACCACAGATTGGATCAGGAATCTCTTACCAGCACCTGCAGCACACTCCTCATTCTGCCCCTTGGGCTCCACTGCTCTGTCTGGCATGGTTGGACCAGCCCTTGCCACTCCTACCATGGCAGCAGGGAATTTTGGAGGAGACAGGTGCTTTCCTCTACAGCCCCCTGGAAATATGGAACCACCCAGCTGCTCCCACCCCTCCTGGATGGAATGTTTCAGCTTCCCAAGCCAAATGTTAATATTTAACAATTTGGTGTCTGGGACAATGAGAAAGCACTCAAGTGGGAAACATTGCTGAAGAAAGGGCTGGAAAAGCTTCAGGAGACTCCCAGGTGGCTCCAGACTGATGCCACTGTCTCCAATTTGAGACCTGGTGCTCTACCAGAGCCAGGCTCCACCTCTGGCTCCTATGAGCAGATCTGCAGCTTTTCTCTGCATGGGCAATGCCTGATGGCTCAGAGACCCCTGGGGTTTGTCCATGTCAGTGCTTAGTGCATCCAGCTCTGAGTGAGCACAGGAGAAACCATGCAGGGCGCTCAGAAATGCAAAGCTGAGTGTTCAAGAAGGCTGACCTGGCTCCATCCTGCAGAATGAGCTGTTAGAGGATGACTGGAGCCTGAAATTTCTCTTCCAGAGACAGCCCCAGAGGTGAAATAACCGAGCGCTGAGGCTCCAGGGAGCTTCAGCTTGGAAAACAGAGCTCCAACAAAGCCTGACCCACTGTTCCTCAGTGTCAGGGTGACACATCACTACCCTGTTACCTGTGCAATCTCCAGGGGGGCTCACAAAGCATGGAACAGGACAGGAGAGCACCATGAAGCTGCTCTGCTCCTCCTGGGAGCACATGGTGGTACAACAGCCCAGTGAAGGAACTGGTTTGGATGTGTTAGGTTCAGTCCAAACAAAAGCCCATTTGCCTAAAATCAACTCACTCCCATCCATGGCTTCCTCTCCCAAAGGATAAGAGCAGCACAAGAATTATTTCTTGCTCTGGGAATCATTTGAGGTCATTCGTGCTTGCTTTGTCTCAGAGCTCTCTGCTCTTTTCTCACCCAGCCAACACAAAGCATCTCCTTCCACAGAGAACCTCCAAAAATCTGCTCCTCCAAGTTGGCTGAGATCAATTTCTGTGATGCAGCAGGGAAGGAAGCTGACTGACCACTGAGATAGTACAAAATACATAAGTTAAAGAAATAATTAAGCCCTTTTCCCGTTGAACCCATCAGCCAAACCCCACCAGACCTGGAGGTGAGACCTGTGGCAGGGACCCCTCTCCCCTTCCCATCACAGCCCCATAAATGGTCTCACAAGTTGATGAGATCACCTTTCTGCCTTGTTCCTCCCACAATTAATTCTGCAGGAGGCAGAGATCAATGCTCCTGTGATTTAATTATTTATCTGGTTTGATCCAGCCAGAAAACCTTGCCCAGCAGCTGCCCAGTGGGTCCCTGATGTGAATGGGATGGGGGGACCAGTGGCCACCCCAAAAAGCACAAATCCTCAGCACCTGCACATCCAAACCTGCAGAAATCAGAGCCCCAAGGAGGGGCAAAACCACCCTTTAGCCATACCAAGAAACCAAAAACACAACAAGGGGGGAATTAACACATGAAAGGATATAGCCTGTCCCTTCTTTATTCCAAAGTCAGCTCTGTCATATCAACCACCTGCAGTTTTTACTGACTAACCTTACCATAAGATGTTGCCAGAAGTAGTGCAATGTCCCAAAACCTCCATGGAAAAAGCTCCTTCCCACCCAGAGAGACCCTCAAGGTGAGGGAGGTTTGGGTCCCCAGAGATGCTGAGTGACTCGGGGTCACTGCTCATTCCTCCCGCACTTCAGCTCTGCAAAAACTGACCTGGCTCCACTCTTGGAATGCTAGGCACTGAGTTGATGTAATCCCTAAATATTCACTGTTCAGGAATCCACCACTTGTAACCAGCGAGGAAGAACATGCAGCACAAGAGAATTTTGGGAGGGAAATAACCAAGGAGTCTGAAGCGTGTTCAGTTCACACTCTGGGACCCTCCTGCAGCCCCCAGCACCACCAGTGTTTATGCCAAGCACTCCTTTAAAATACAGAAGCTGTTTTACCACAGACAAGCTCCTACCAAACCATGGACACCTTTCAAATTCCTGGTGTCCTGATCCAAATTGCACACAATTCCTCTTTGGGACTGGACAAATTTATCACCCATCTCTTCATTTCTCCCTAACACTGAAAAGCAATCCCCAGCACTCCAAAGCCTCATTTTCCCCCCAAAGACATCAGGAACTCTGCACTTACCTGAGGAAAATCCCCATTTTTTGGTAAGAAGTCAGTGGGGTCCACAGCTGCATAGTTTGTATCCAAGAAATGTGGTCTGCTGATGGAATCCATATAAAAATCCTGAGGGGGGCTAAAATATTGCCTGGAAGGAAATGGGAAAAGCAGTTACTCCCTGTGAATCCCCAGCATTTCTCAGGTCACTTTAGCCTCTGACAGCAGTGAAGCTGAAATTTCAGGATGTTACATACAGGAGAGGGATATTATTGGATATTATCCAGAAGAGAGATGGCAAAAAAAAGTGGGATAGAACTGTACCAGTTCTATCCCACTTTCCAAATTCAGTAGTGTAAGAATGCTGAATTAAGAATATAATTCTTAAATTTGTGTAGACCAGGAAGGATTTAATAGATAAAAATGGTCTGCAGTACCCAATATTTCAGCCCTGATGACAAAGCAGAATGAAGCTCTGGGACGTCCCAGAGTGATGGGTGTGGTGGACCTGCCAGTCACACCATGTGAGGACATGGAAACATCACACCTGAATGCCAGTTTAGGCCCAAAACCCCCAAAACAGCCTCACAAATCAGCTCTGACAGAGAAACATCTCTGTTAACCCACCTGGACAGGCAGGTGGGAATGGAGGGGTTGGTGACTGGGAAACACAGACAGAACTGTTACCCAGAGAGAGGAACTAGAGATGTGAGTGGTGTGAGCTCAAAAGCAAGATCAGTGCTCAGCTAACCAGGGAACAAAGCAAAGATCCTGCCTGCTGCACCTGGGCAGGGCCATGCCAGCTTCCTCCTGCTCCCTGCATCCGTTTCCTCCAGGCAGCCAGTGGCAAAATCTGCCAGGAGAGCAGCCAATTTCCTTCCTCCTGCCCAGGAGCAGCTCCTGGCCTCTGCTCCACGCCACCTCCTGGTTTGCACAAGGCTTTTCCCTCTCCTGCAGGAGCAAGGAATGTGCTTTGTAATCCTTCCCGTAAGGGGCCGTGCTCCTGCTTGGGCGATTGCCATGGGATATCCACCCCAGCTGAGTGATTTCCTCTTTCTTCACCCTGGTGCCCAGAGAATCCACGGCCAGAAACTTGAACAGGGCGCTGGGAAGAGGGAGAAACAGAGTTTGAACAGAACTCCTGCCCAGGAGCTGGGAATGCCAAGCTGCCAAAGGATTATTAAGCAATTAAGGTGCTGTATGTGGCCAGCAGCTTGTTAACACAGCTGGTGAACATTTACATGTGGATTTATGTGCAAACACAGTTATCTCCTCTGATAAATACATTTTTCCTGCTCATTTCCCATCACTAAAGGCAAAACCCTCAAAAATTAACAGCTCTTTCCTCTTTTTTTTTCTTTTCTGTGCTTCCACAGCTTTACCTGCAGAGACACCTGAAACCCTCTTTGAACACAACCCTGCTCCCAAAGTCCAGCCCTGATTGTTGGCTCTTTGTAATCCATCCAAAGAAATTAAAATCTGGCCATAAATTCTGGGAATTAATTATTTCCACACAGGAAAAGGCTGGTTTAAAAGGCTTTCAAAGCAAGGCTGCTGTGGTCGTCTCTCACACGAGGACACAGCTTGGCCAGCATCAAGGAACTAACCAAGGAATAGAAAAACTATTTTTACTGGAAAAGTGAACACCCTCTCCTCTTCCCTGGGACAAGGGTCAGTCAAGGTAATAAGAAAAAGAGGAAGAGAGCTCCAACCTCCCTGGCCTGCTGTGGAATGACCAGCTCTGCTCGGTATTTTGTTACCCTTAATCTTGGTCTTCCAATCTGCCCATGTGAGATGCCCTTGGTTGCTGCAGTTTGCAGGGAGAGCCCACAGCAGCTCCAGGCACTGCTCTGAGATCCTCCTGGAAAAGCCCCAAAATCCCTTCAGTACCTTTGGAGCTGGGCTTTACCTTCCCTGGGCTCAGAACTCAAAGCTGTCTCCTCTCATTTGCAGGGCTGGCACAGAGCCATTGACAAGTTTGCTTGAAATAAACTGAGACAAAAAGGCTTTAACTGGAAGAATCAGGTCAGTGACCCAAGCTGTGATCACTGCCCTGTCCCCACCTGCTCAGCCTCTCCAGGGCTCAATTCCTGGTAAACTGCTCTGCTGTGGGTCAGCAGCTTCCCTCAGATGCTGAGGGGGCTTCACTGGACAACCAAAAACAGTTCCAGAAAGGAAATTTAAGCTGATTTAACCACACCAGCTCCGTTGCAATTCCGCTGCATTCCAGCTGCTCACCCAGCTGCTCATCCCAATGAGCATGACCAATGCACCCAAAGCCCTTCTGGGCCCCACAGTGCCACTTCTCTGAGACCTCCATGTGTGTTTTGGCCAGGCTCCATCCTCTGTCCTCCACTCAGAGACAGAAACTTCTCATCCCAAGCCAGTGGGAGATCAGGGAGAGCTGAGAGGCTGCAGGCTGCCTTGGCACTAGCCTGGCACTTTCCTTCCTCATCAGAACACCAACCCATGTTTTTGCAGAGCCTGCTTTACTATTTCAGCTCCATGCAGCGGTGGAAAAGGGCATAAAAACAACAAGAAAAGTGTAAAATGGGGACAAAGTTTTGCTGCAGCTGTGATCTGCCCCAGCCCCAGATCCCCCTGGCCAGGAATGTGCTGAGACTCTCATCAAGAGAAGCTGAGCTCTGCAGGGATAATTTCCTCAGAAAAGAGCTGAGTTGCTGCTCTTCAGAGCTCTCACCCTCCCTGGTTCTTTCAGGGAGGTTTAATACACTGTCGACATTTGTTAGGTTAAGAAAATCTGAACCCAAGAGGCCACGTTTGGGGTCTTCTAAAGAAATGCTCTAGCATGAAAGTGAACTCTTGAAAAGAAACAGGAAAAACCTGCTTCAGGATAAAGGTGTTGCTATGAGAATAAGCCCTGTCCAAACACAGCCACTTGCAAATGAGATTTCTCTGCAAGGATTCTGAAGAAAAACGCGCACCACCTCTAATGCCAGCTGCATTTTTTCATGTTACAGCATGGGCTACAATTACAACTGCCTTCAACACCCCATTTTTCAGTGTTTCCATTCCTTCCAGGATTCCTACCTGTAATCCACTCACCCTAAATCCACCTAAAACAGAGTCAGTGCCATTTTCAAATACAAAAAGCACAGAGTTGTTTTGTTTTTTTTTTTTTAATGTGAAATGCAGATATGGAAGATCTCACCTGAAAGGTGATTTTTAAATTATTTTTACACCTCCTGGGGTATGAAGACCAGGAAGCTAAAAGTGTAACTTTGGCTAAATCATTCCCTATTAAATCATTACTACAATGGGCCTCATTTCCAGAAGTAACTTCAGCAAAGGCAGCAAGTCCAGGTTTGTGTGAGACACAGGCATGTCCTTGCAGGATTGGGCTGTTCCCGGCAGCACTGGTACAGGAAGAGAATGAGGGGCAAAACCAGAACAAATGGTCAAGAGGAAAAAAAAAAAATGCAATAGATAAACACAATCTAATCTTGTGGTTCAATGCAGCAAAACAGAAATTCTGTTATAGCTCTCCCGAGGATTCACAACGTGTAATTTACAGGAATCCTGCTCAAAAAGCACAGCCCCTTCCAATCAGCCAGGCTGGCCAAGAGCAAAGGGCCTGAATGGATCTGAGAAGGCTCCTGTGGGGAGGAGCTGGCACAGCTCAGCTCCCTCAGCACCTGTGGGGCAGCTCCTGGTACCCTCTGATGGGGAACTGCCCCGTGCATCCACCCCACAGCTCCTGCTGTGCCCAGAGGGGACCAGGGCCACCAGGGCAGCAGGAGCACAGGGACACGAGTGCCACCAACCCCCTGACAGAGGGGCTGATCCTCACTGCTCCTCTCTGCCTGCAACTCACACCCTCCCAGAGAGGGATCCTGTCACAGATGTGTTTGATGAAAAATCCTTTCCTTGGGATTTTTCCTCCTGAGAAGCTGAGAGGTTTCAGGAACAAAATGTAAACATTGGTTATCTGCTGCTGTGGAATGCAACAGGTGGATCTGTGATTGGTGTCATGTGGTTGTTTCTAATTAATGGCCAATCACAGTCAGCTGGCTCAGACTCTCTGTCCGAGCCACAAACCTTTGTTATCATTCCTTCTTTTGCTATTCTTAGCTGGTCTTCTGATGAAACCTTTTCTTCTATCCTTTTAGTATAGTTTTATTGTAATATATATCATAAAATAATAAATCAAGCCTTCCGAACATGGAGTCAGATCCTCGTCTCTTCCCCAATCTGAAAACACCTGTGAACACGGCCACAGCTTGGTACAAGCTGGGGATGCTCCAGAGGCACCTCTGAGGTTCCAGCCCTGCCCAGGGCCCAACCCCAGGGCAGGAAACATGCAGGGGCACAGAGCAGAGCTCAGATCCCCGCTGCAATCTCGAGGAAGCAGCTGGTTCCTCAGGGCACTGCCAGCTCCCACATCCAGCAGGGCCCCAGCCTGGGTGTGCCTGGGCCTCAGCCCAGCCCTCAGTATCTGGGAATTCGGGAGCCCCAGGCACTGCTGAGCAGCTGCCCAGCCCTGAGCCACCCTCCCTGCCCTCCAAGGCAAACCCTGGGAAGGAAAAGCTCCCATGTGAGCAGTCACACTTGCTCAGGGCTGCCACTCAGCCCTGCCAGGGAAAGGTGAGAGCCAAAGGGCAGCAAACACAGCCAAGGGCACATCCAGATATGGTCAAATCTGCAGATCTTGGACTCAATCCAGAATTTATCCTTCTGGCAAAGCTGAAACACATCTCGAGTTTAGGCCAGAAAATTAAGAATGATGGCTTGGGGTCTGGGTGATTCAAGAACAGTATGTGGCTGTCAGTCTTGGGGGAAACACACTCACCTTAAAAGAATCAAATTAATAAACTGTTATAAACCTCCAGGAGTGATAAATACTAAAAAAATCTTTCAAAATAAAAGTACTAACTTACTGCACCTTGCCAAGCATGTGCTACTGCAGGGCTGTGACCAAATAACTCTTCTATTTCCAAACACATGACACATGCAAGCTATAAATAAACAAGTTCAAGATGTGCACTGACACCACAGACTTCATTTACTCACTCTGCTGTCCTTTACTCACTGCAGCCCATTTCTGATCTTGTCTTGACTTTTTTCCCCTCTCTCAGGCACAGAAACAACCCAGCCTGTCCAACACCACCAGGTGGATGCAGCAGCACTTATCTTTTGTTCACTCCATATCATTTCCCAGCCTGGATTTCCTGTCCTCAAGCACTGCCTGCAGTGTCAAGTCAGGTCCTAGATCCCTCCAAAAGATGGAAACTCCCCAGATCCTGTGTTTAGCCACCAGCTGTTCCTAGAGAACACTATACACATGCTCAGGCATTTTAATTATTATTATTTAAGCCATAAAGTGCAGGTGGGAAGAGTCCATGAGGAAACAATCCTGCTCTAGTGATGCAGCATCCCTGGAATCAGTCACCAAGCACGCAAAGGGAAACTGAAGTAACTGTAGGTAAGTAATTTACAAGTGTTGGATAAAAAGAAACAAATGTTATATCAAAAACCTTCTATATTTGCATGAAATTACTGAAGATTTTGGAAATGAGACCTGGACATGCAAGTCTGGGAACTGAAAACCCAGATGTGCCAGGAGTTACTGATGTGAACAGCTCCATCCCTACACACCCAACACAAACTCAGATGTTGAGTGCACTCTGCTCATTAACAGCCATTGAGAAAATTACCCACCCAACAATTTGAAAACACACACACTTCATTCTCTGCTATGGCTGATGCTGAAATCTTAAAAAAAAAAATAATAAAAGCAAGTCAGATGCACTGAGGGGAGGATTTGGGAATGACCTACAGGGGTCTGGCTCCAAGGATTTTCGTTTTGGTGGCAAACCCCATCACTCAATCAGCCATTAATTCCAAGTTTGAGGAGCATGTGGCTTCTGAAGACAATCACACCTTTTCCCCTCAAAAATGCGTGCAGGCAATTCTAGAGACAGCAGTGGTGCCCAGAACCACAGATATTACTGACACCTTTATGAAACCTGCTGTGGAAAAGGCATGCTGGTTTCCACAAGCTTGGTATGAAATACCCCACCAGAGAGAACCCGGCAGCAATAAACCCAGCAGGCTCCTATGGGCCATGAAGAGCGAAATAAAAGCCCAAAGGGTTTTGGCCATGTGTAAATAACCAAGCAGAGCTCAGCCCATGCCTGCCCAGTGCCAGTATTCCCAGCAGTCTGAAGCCTTTCTAGCTGGACAAACAGAATATTTAAAAATGGAATTGGGTTTGGACAGTCTTGTAAATCTGATGGCTTCATAGCTTACTAAATAACTTCTGCTTCTGGGAAAGCCAAGTGACTGCAAAAATAGCAACATTTTATCTCAAAATGTTAAACTGCAGTTGTGCATCCATATAACCTCACCATCCAGACTTCATTTTGCCTTTTGAGGGCCTGGTTTTGTGAGTTCACAATTTATGTGGAAAATGATAAGAGCAAAGGGTTAATGAACACTTGAAGATAAATGAGAATTCTCAATATGACACTCCTGGGTGCTTTTGAATGTTTAATTTTTTGCTGATATGTCACATTAACACCAGGGTGGGATGGCTCTGCTTTGTAATTTAGAATATGGAAAAAAAGTGTACAGATATGCAGGTTCTCCATGAGCTCTCTATTCCCCTAACCCATGGGCTGTACAATTCCAGAATTAGGCGCTGTGTTCTCTTGCTCTTCAGAGCAGCTAACAAGAATAAAAGAAACATCACAAGAATGCATTACAGGCATTATTTTTTCTCCCTCATTATTGAAGTGCTGTAAGAACAGAGGAATATTTCCCCCCCCCAAGTATTGACTTAGCACGCCTTCTCCCTCCTTTGAGGCTGTTTATTTTCATTTAAATGTAACAGATAAAATATTTAAACTTCACAGTGCAAACAACGTATCAGATACATCAAATGCTGGACTGAGTGGGCCAAAATAAATTGGAGATAGCTTGCATTCCCTTTGCTGCTGCTGCAATGATCTCCCAATGATAGCACAGTCTCCCCTTGCAGAACGCAGCCCTGAGTGCTCCCAGCTAGATGGAGGGATAAAAGCAAACCTGACTCTTAATTACAGCACCCAGACAATCTGATTTCACCCTCACTGGATCATTCATTCTTCTTCACTGCAGCATCACCTGTGTTTTTATAATCTATTTTTATAATCTCTCTTCCACCTGTGTGCCAGCGAGGCTGCTCACTGCAATAATGCAGCTTTAATTGTGTCCACGGGATAGAAAAAGCAATTTCCACAGAAATAAACCGTCACCCAAGTCAGTTTCTCACAAACCAACTCTGGGCTCGTGTTTCTTGATCCTGAGGCAACTCCATGCCCAAGGCTTATTTTTACTAACGCTGATCTGAAACCAGAATGTCTTTAATCAGTCAGGGCGTTTTAATAATCCTGTTATTAACAGATTAACTTTAGCATGACA
Source organism: Arremon aurantiirostris (assembly GCA_035583995.1). Lineage (NCBI taxonomy): Eukaryota > Metazoa > Chordata > Aves > Passeriformes > Passerellidae > Arremon > Arremon aurantiirostris. The sequence continues at coordinate 1,224,816 of JAXCLO010000170.1, forward strand.
GATACTTTCCATGCAAGTCTAACAGAAAGCTCTGCCTGTGTGAGCTACAGGAATGAAAGAACATCAGGCACATCCCAAAAATGTGATTTTACACTGTCCTTGCAGCTACAGTGGCTGTGTGCACACAAAGGAAAGGTGCCAAAACAGGACAATGTTTAATGTACTTAAAAGAGGTATCCAACAGTCCTCATGGCTGGCAATTAATGTCTCAACTGCAATTCCAGATTAATGCTTAATACACTACTTATTTCTTGTGTGTAAGGAATGTGATTTATTACAAACCTAAGGGGCCAGCACTCATCAGGCAGCAGGAACTGGACAAACTTTGAAATCCAGTCCTGTTCTCACACCAATTTTCCTTATATTACAAAGACAACAGCACTGAGTGGAACACAGATGTCAGGCACAAAACCTGCACGATGAGAGTTGTCTGCTCACACACCACAACATTTCAGCAGCTCTAATTAAGCAGAGATCAGAAGTGCCATGAAATAACAGAGATGCCTTTGGCAGCAACTTATTCAGCCACATCTCAAAAATACTTCTTAAATTAATCTCTGACGATCACTTACTGCCTGAAATCCATGGTGCACTCAGCCTTGGAGGCAGCAACAGCAAATTTCATGCTGATGTTACATGAAATTGAAATTTTGGAGCACACAGTTCAGCTTTTGCTGCTTGTACAATGCTCCCTTGTCAGCTGGCTGCTGCCTGCCAGTTTAGCCACTGGGAAGCAGACAAAGGTGGATGGGACAGCTGCAGTCCAGACCACCAGCAAGCAGCACCTCACAACAGCCAGCAACAGCAGCTCCTCACCTTTCAGCACTGCACTCAAATGCTGAGCCCCTGGCGTTAAAACCACATTAAAAACCACATCAGGTCAGGCTTCAACCCTGTCCCTGCCACCAGTCCCTATCCAAAATGTCACTCAAGGCACCTCTGGGGCACTGGGCTGATGACACAGAGCCCATTATGGGTGATAGGCAAAATAAACTCAATAAAACTCACACACAACCACCCTCCCAATACCTCACAGATTCTGAGAGCACTTTTGCCTCATCCCTCTGAACACAGGGACTGGACACCACATTTGCAAGCCTGTCCAGCCCTTCCTTTGGGCATCAGACTCATTTAGAATTATGGTATCATGGCAGTGAAATCATTAATCTGATATGGCTGAGGACTTCGTGTTATCAATATTGTAGCTGCATACAAAAGCAGAAGATTTCTCACTGCATCCAGAAAACAGTGACCCATCCTCTTTGGAGCTGCTTTTGCTAAAATAGGAAGGAGCTCAATTATGGCCAGCAAGTACCAGGTGGGCCAGGGAGCAAAGACAATGAAAGACAAACTAATAAGAAAATTTAATTTCTGAAAGTTAAACACTTAATTTACACTACACTTAAAAGGTCAAGATTGGTCTGTGTCCAGAAGGAATGAATAGTTCCTAGAAACTGAGAACACAAATGTAGAAACTCAAGTGTAGACTGGCCTAGAGAGTATCTGTGAGAGTCAGGAGACACTCACCAAGTAAGATGAGGACACTTGTACAGTGCCAGCACTCAGTCACCAAAACACCCCACATTTTGTGCCCATTATCCTTCCTCTCCCACCTTATCACCTGGACTGCATATAGAAAAAACCTGAAAGTGCTTGCTGTTGAAGCAATAACATTTTCAGTCCAGAACATCAATTATAGAAGGGTTTAGTCTGCCCAAAGTATCTGACTACGAGTGAAGCAGGAGCCCTGCAGTTATCACACTGCACAAATCCCAGCATTTCCCATGTGCATTCTGATGCTGCTGCTCCAGAACTGTCCTTATGGCCCAAGCAATGTGTCCTTCCATCCCAGTGCCCCTCAGAAATGGGGATTCTTGTGTGCCCCAGCATCTCAGGAGCACACATCCCCAAAAAACCCAAATATCCTGTTCTTCTGCCTGAGAGCACTTTCCCAAAATGTGAACACACACGTGCCATGAAATCACCCAATCCAGCAGAAGGCCTCATGCCCTCTCTGGCCAGCCTAGTGCATATTGAGGAAAAGCAGCACACAAAGACAAATGATCTGTGCCTTTTTCATGTAGAGCAACATCACAGCACTCCCAGAACCTGGAAATATTCCAGCAACACCCTGTTGGGTACACCAGAGACAGATGACTGAACACAGCCAGTGGCTTGCTTCCCACTAAAGTCTGCTCAGGATTTTATTTCAGCTTATTTTTCCCTCAAAAACAATAGCTTTATTTTAAAAAGTCAGAATGGCAATCTCAAAGTAAAATGCTCAAGGCATTTTAGAATTTTCTTTCACCATTCCAAATCATTATTTTCCCATCTATATAATAGACACCTTAAAGGTACAAAACTTGTATTGCAAGCATTAATATTGCTCTGGAATCACACACGAGGGTAAATGAGGTTCTGTTACCAGCAAAGGAAATCACTTATTTAAACTTTCATGGAGCCACAGGTCACTGTTTCATTAAAATCCCCTCCAGCCTAAACATCATGACAATACCTGTAAGCCTAAGTAGGACTGGCATTTAAAGGCAGCTGGCCTTAGCACTGGCACTTACAGCAGTGTGGGGATAATTCCTGACATTTACTGTGCTGCAGGGACAGCAGGAAGGGGACAAGCAGGGATCTGAGCTCTGCTGATGCCCGACAGTTCAACAACACCATCAGTGTCAGCACCAATAATGGCCACACGAAATCTGGCACTCCTCACCCAGGCCGAGTCTGGAGACACTCAAGGAGCACTCAGCTCCCAGTAAATAACAGCTCCAAGTGCTTGAGGATGCATTTTATAAACTTGATTCTGGCACTGGGCAGGATTGTGGACACAAATGACAGAAACTCCAAGGAGTAAGAGAGCTCGGCAAGCCTGGGTGTTTCTAACCTGGGCTATCAGGTGAACAAAAATATTCATGAGTAAGGTGTCAACAGAATAGCAAAAGAAACTTGTGTTAAATAATTATTTCTAACTTGGAGAGTTACCTGGAAATGTCCAGGTAAAGGCTCTGCCATCAATTCTTGTGGCTGTTCTAAAAACACCTGCTGAAATCATTTAGAGAGATCTGAAACACAAACAGCACTTTCTGCTGGCCAAAAACACAGAAGTTTCTGCAAATGTCAGACTCTGCCACCTGCCACTACACTTGCCCACCTTTGTCACTTGAGAAAGTTACACCAGCAGTGGTGGGCTCTACCAGTGACCATCCCAGGCTCCATTCATCTCCATTTTGCCTTTTTTAAAACCTTTTCTATGCTGTTCTACCTGTCAAACCCCTGTGTAGCCTGCTGAACCCTCTGAAAATATTACAGAAGAAATTCATGGTACCTCAGGAGCTCCTGTTCCATGATTCTACAATTTCTACCTTAATTTGGCAGCGACACCTCCAGCAAACATTCCCAAGGATTGTTTACTTACAATGGCATTTGAAAATGTTAAGCATCTGCTCTGAACACAGACACACATCTCAGGCTATCTGGAAGAGCATCACTAGATTTCCAAGGTCCAATTAATCACTTCAAAGTTCACTCCCTCGGAAAAAAAAAAATATTCTAAAGGACACCAGCAAGGACAAAACTTTCCCAAGGCTTATCAAAGGCACATGAAAAAAGGGCTCCTTTTCTCACTGAGCAAGGTAAGAGAAGCAAGAGGCAGCTTGTGCTGCTCCCCCAGCACTTTCACCAGGCTGGGACTGCAGGAAGGTTCTTGGGAAAGGCTCTATAAATAAGAGAGTGGCAGCAGGATGGTGGGAAGGAGGAGGACTGCACTGCACACTGACTTTTATGGTAATTCCTCACAGGGCTCTCAGCAAGAGCAGTTTTATGGGAGACAAAATCCCTTTCCCCACCGATCAAAGCAAACCCCTCAGCATCCCCTGTGCCCCCCAGCACCTCCCACCCAAACCATCCTCACTTGTTCTGCTTTTTGGCCACAGAGCCAGCCCTTGGGGCACGAGGATCCTCCCCTTCTGAGCCCTCAGCATTTGGGACTGAGGATTTTGGTGGAAATTCCAACAGCCACTGATGCCCAGAGGGGCAGGGCTTGGCTGGACGGCCACGTCAAAGATGTGGGAAAACAGGGAAGAACTGGGCTGGCTTGGCCAAACTGAGCAAGGAAAAGCCAAAACACCTTCCAATGAGCACATCTCATTGAGGTTTGCTTGCTGGCTGAAGGACAGGGTACAAGCTGGAAACAGAATGTTTGGGACAGTGGTGAATGCACTAAAATCTGTTTTCTGTGACAGCTACTGTTTGTCCTGAAAGAACAACTTGCAAATTACACATTTCACAATAAACATCTGCCTGAATTAAGCTCACCACCTCTGTTCACAGGTCTATTGCTCTTTCTAGCAAGTGCAACAAGAGTTTCATCAAAAGCAGTCACCATTCACAGACATTTCCTTTGGAACTTTCCATCAGCGTTGGCCAGGCCAAGCCTTGCTTTGTTTATTGCACAACTTCTCTAGGAGGTAAATCCATATAATCCAGGAAATAACAGCAGACTTGTTTTCTCCTGACTTCCTTTACATGGACAGATCTCAAAAAAACCCCAAAAGCAGCACCACAACACACTGCACTCAGAAATGTGCACGAGCACACATGCATGTGTCTGACTCCCACAACTTCTAAGTGCCTGCACTTGCAGAGCTCTAAAAACTCCTGACACTATGTTTACATGCTCAAAACCATCCTTTCCCATGGAATTTCACCAATTTTGTGTGCCCTGGGAAATGAAGAGCTGGAACACATTCAATACAAGCAAATACATGTCATAAACCAAGCTCGAGTGGCTGAAAATTTTAGGGATGACACACAACAGAAGGCAACAGAAATTGATTTACAGTTGTTCTCTGTGCAAAATAAGAGAGCACACTTCGAAAGTGTTACAATTCATGCAATACTTTTCCATTTGATATATATTTCTGATAGCATTCCTCAAAGGATATCAGTGAAATAAGGATTACATGGAAGTGCTAAGCTCTAAGGTTTCTCCCCAACAACACACAGCACCACATCTTCTAATTACTTACAGAATTTCTTTCAGGTAGACATTAAAAACACAAACCTCATTCCAAACTTCCCCTGGTTTCTAAATGTCCAGTGAGAAGCAGCACAACAGCCAACAAAAAAGTATTTAGCTGACAACTAATGAAGGAGATTTCTACTTTTGACTTGAGGCTTCAAATATTACACACACACACACTAGAGACTGCTATAAAAAGCAGATTTTAGGGCTGGGACTGGAAGAGAGCAGGAGGGAACCTCGATTGCTACAAAGGGGGACTCTTGGCCCACCCACCAGTGTTATCACTCCCCCTTTCCAAAGGAACCATTTCTTTCTAAAGAGGGACCATGCCTTAATATTTCATCTAAAAGATAGAACCCAGACTAAGAACAGGCTCAGTTTGATTTCTGTTGAATTAAGTTTAGTTATCAGCTTTCAAGAACTGATTAAAAATCACAGAATTTTCCAGCAAATGACACCATTTCCAAGCATTTGTGTTGAGAACAAACACAAACATCAAGGTGGCCCTTAAAAAACATTGATTTCCATTCAAATTCTCTGAAGTGTCTGTACTAAGCCCTTCAGTGTTGTACCATTAAATAACTTTTCATTGCTTCACCTGAGGTCTGTGCTGTCACAGGGCAGGGAAGGATCCAGCCCAAACCCAGCGTTTCCCAAACCTGAGCCAGCAGCCAGCACACAGCAAAGGAATCACTTCGTGGACTCACACTGAAATCACAGGGGAGCTTTTGAAGCACTTTCCACCTTTTCAACACTTGCCAACACCAAACCAATCCTCAAACAGCAAAGGATGAGTTCTGCTGCTCTCCCTTTGCAGATCCATCTATCAAAGCTTTAACATTTCACAGGGACACTGTGAGATCTGCCTCAACAGCTGCACTCTGTGAGCACCTTGAACAATTTAAGGTAGAATTTAAATTAATTCATTTAGCTGCACCCACAAATTTTCTCACTTTTGCATGTCCAAAATCACAAATTCTTTTACATTGACCTTTTGCCTTAAAAATACCAAAACCTTCCAACATTAAGGGGGCTGTGGAAAGGTCTGGGGACATTCTCAGTGACTTTTGCTGTATGAGTTAGAGACAAATGCAGTAGGTTCCATAAGAGTACAATTAGAGCTCCTTTCCCCCAGAGCTGCCAATCAGCCCCTTGCAAAGTGACGCCAGAGAACTTGACAAGACATCAGATTACATTTCTGTCAGCTTCAGTGTTAGAAAGTTATTTTCACTAATTACTCCAGTCAATCAAAAAGGAGAAAATAACTCTTACACTTTTACTTTCCTTCACCGGATGCAGGGATTGAAGCAGCGGAGCAACTTTGCTTTCGAGAGGAATTGCTGTCCCCAAATGCACAGAATTGCCCACAAGCACTGAGATCTGTGCCCTGCATGGCAGGGAATGGCCAGAATGAGGTTTGCTGATCAGAGCTGATCCAGCCCCAGACTGACATGGAAAGGTGGAATCAGCAAGATGTGGCTCATTGACAAACTGCTCTCCCAGCTCTCCACATTCAAACACAGCTCTCCCTTTGAGCAGAAGGCAGCTTCAGTTTCAGTCTCCCATCAGTGTAAACTAACAGGTCATTCTTCCTAAAAAATGAGCAAATATGGTCAATAATTCTGGAGTTTTTCTTCCTGAGCTTTGGGAATGACACCAGCTCACACAGCTGCTGCTGTAACCACACTGTGAGGTCATTTCCCCTCATACTAACACAGGAGAAATGAACAAAACATAAACATAAACCAAGCTTTTTAAAAACAGGGAGAACAGGTTAAAACCTTAAAGTAACCACAGATGCCAAACAACAGCAACCCAATGAAAATTCATCCCCATTTCCCACGTTTTTTATTTTGCCAATGACAACATCAGAAGAGCCACAACCACTGCATCCTCCCCTACAGCTGGGCTTCTATTTCCAAATTTTGAGTTGTTGCTGTTTCTTCTCAAAATACAGCATTATTTCATGGGACCAAACACCAATATCTCTGCTGGTGCAGCATCCCCTGAGCACATTTCCACTGCCAGGTGCAGCTCCACATGGATGCAGCAGCACCCACCCAAACCCTGGGCTCTGCTCCCTGCAAACAAGGTGATGAACAGCAGCTCCTGTGCTCTGTGCAAGGAACCACACAAGGAAATTGTCGAGGAAGCTGTAAAGCAGCAAGAACAAGGAGAGCAGCAGCTGAAGTCACTCCTTGGATTATCAATTCTCCTGTTTGGCTCCCACACGTGCAGAGGAAGGTTCAGTTCTGAGTGCACAACAAGGCTCCCCACCATCAGCCACACCACCTCTCCAAAGGAAACCTGCAAGTTTCCTTAGCACCTAACACCCTGATAATTATTTCCAGGCACTTGGAAAGGCCAAGCTAATGATTACACCTGTGGCAGCAGGTGTGGGTTCAGCAAACCTCTCCTCTGCGCCTCACTGCTATTCCCCTGCAGGAGCAGGAGCCCAAAGCCCTGGGAGAAGCTCAGACACAGCTAATGATCATGCAGAGGGGTGGCAGAGGGCCAGGAGACAGCCCTGGGAACACAGCAGCCTGAGCAGGGTCTCACAGCACTGCCCAAGCTATCGCTGGCTGGGGTCTGTGTACAGATCACAAACGGGCTGGGGCTGCTGTGGAACTGCCTTGAGCTGTTTGATTTTCCAGCATCACTCTCATTCCATGGTTATGGCAATGGGAAGATGCCACCAGCTCATATCCCAGGCAGCAGACACAGAACTCAATGCCACAACTCACTTTGTAAGTATTTTGCCCAATCACACAAAGCAAAAGCACATTGACAGCAGTTCTATCCAACCACTATAAGCACAGGTACCTTTGGCTTGCTAATTTCAAATACAATACCTGCTTGTGAGCCTTCCAACACAATGCACAGAGCTCCATTATTGAGCTTCAAGCTTCCTAATATCTTGCTAGATAAACTTTCTGCAGCTTAGAGAGCTATTCAGTCAAGTGTTAATACACAGACCATTGTTCTATTTGTCCTTGCTTTTCTACTTCTTAAATAATTTTTATGCTGACAAATCTCATGGCTACTGCTTAGCTCCAATCACAGTTGTGCTGTCTCTGATGCTGCCTTTTGCAGCTTTCCCAAACCCTCTGATTCTGTGGATTCCCACACAATCCCACCCTTCATTTCCACTCCCTAAGGTGCATTTAGAGCCACCCTCGGAGCAGGGCTGCAGCAATACCTGAGTGACACTGAGGAGTTACAGGTGCTGAGAGCCCAGGAAATCCCATTTCCCAGTCCCAGCAGGGCTCTATCCAGGCAGGAGCTGGTGAGACAGAGCTGCACCCTGCAGAAATGCCTTGGCACTGTGTCCCAGAAGATGACACCAGCTCACATCCACATTTAGCTTTGGCTCAGACAGTGGGGACACTGTTACAGGCTGCCTGGTGGCTCCCATCTCATCTTCCTCCCAAACGACAAGTTAACTTCAGAAAACCCAAGAAAGCCTAGAAAAACTACAATCAGGGTTGAATAATCCCCCAGTATTTCAATGCATTCCATATTGCCTTACCAGACCTTCCCTTCCCTACATCTGCTGTAGAACTACAGGGAAAGAAAAAAGTTTAGGCTTTGAGAGTTTCCAGTTATTTGGGCCACCACTTATCTGTCACTCCAGGATTAGGCAGCTACAGCGATGAGGAAATGTGCACCAATATCTCCATCATTTTAATTGCCTTGTGAATTGTCCAGGAGTGAAACACTGCTGCCAAATGCCAGATCCCAGGCCACCATGGAACAGGAACCTCCATGGAAACCTCAGGAAAAGCACCATGGAACAGGAACACACTGACTACACCAGGACACCAAATGAGCATCCCAAGTGCAGCCAAAGCCCCCAAATGTGACTCCTCTCACTCACACAAAGGCTGGACAATGCTTCAAGACCTGAGGACACAAATGTCCACCCCAGTGTGTGCTGGTGATGTGGATATCATGAATTATCGCTTGAATTATCTTCTCTTAAGAAGGGACATTGCTAGAAAGAAAAATCCCTGGGCACAAATCGAACAGAGAAAAGCTCATCTCTGAAAACTGATTTAGCTTCAAAGACCAAGCTCTACACATGGCTTGCTTTCTATCCTGACAGCGTGCACAACACGAACTCACTTAAACACTGCGTGATTTGGAGTTTTCAGACACAAATTTACGCTTCTTGCTAAAATTAAATAAATAAAGCTCCAGAAGAACAAAGATGTTTTCCTCCTTCAGTGAAGGACCTTTCCGTGCCCAGCTGTGTAACTCACACCCATCCATCTCCCTCTGAAGCTGAAAACCCACACAGTTTAGCCTGCCTGCTCAGAAAATGGTCCAAGTGAGAAGGATCCTGGAATTCAAACAAAATGCTCCAAGCCCTCTCCCCGTGGCTTGCAAAGGGCTCTATGTTTGTGGCTCATTTAAAACTCCAGAATCTCCTTTTACATAACCTCTGGGGAAAAAAAAAAAAATCAGGCACATTCAGACACAAGAGCTAGGACTGATCCCTAAAGTCAGCAGAACATAAATTTATGAACCCACATCAGAGTATGGCTTTTCCACAAGTTAGCCTATTGCATTTTATCCACACCTACAGAACAGAGTATTAACAAACACCTAAAAACCCCAGCTGTGAAATCCAGGGAGAATATCCGGGTCTGGCATTTCCCAGAGGGTACAGAGCCACAAAAGGCTGGTCCCCTGTCCTTGCTACTCACACAGCAACACATGCCAGGTAAACTCACCTGAATGAGAAGGGGATTTATGGACAGCTCATTCACTGCCCAGCAGCCAAAGGAGAGCTCCCCACCTCTGCAGGTAACAAATTCCTTCCTCAAATAATACAAACTTTTGTGTCCTGCATCCAGTGTGGATGCTGACCTTCAGTGGTGGACAAAAGCTGCCTTAGCAGTGTCAGTCTTTGACTTCAAACTTGGCTGTTTTCTTCCTTTTTTGGCATATAATTTTATGAGGTCATAACAGCTCGTTCTCTGGCTAGTTCTGTAAATCATATGCACCAAAATTAATCACATCTAGATATAAACATTCAGACCACCCAACAGACTATATTCCCAACATAAAGCCAAGCCAATTACACAATGTATCTAATGCCACTGGGATATTCATTACACTAATGGAGTTGATTTTACAGTTTCTAAAACAGTCCATGAAGATTATGTATGATTTATTCCCATAGATCTTACTCTTCTAGCCATGCCCATATAATTGGCATTTTTTAGTGCCTGGGGAATTTACTTATAATGCCCTCATGATTCAGAGATTATCCTCACGCTGGTGTCATCACCATGCAGACTAAATTCAAATGTACAAAATTAATAAATGGCTGAAACGGCTCAGTTTGACCAGCCTCAGATATGGATGTGCTTCAAATCCCTCTTTTGAATCAGGCACAGGGAGAGGGGGGCTTGAGTCTCTCCAGACCCTGAGGGATCTCACATGGTCAATCACAATTTATACAACCACAAAACTGAAGTGTTTTTGTTCTAAGGTTCACAGAAGGAAATCTAGTCAGTGCCACCAGCTGGATGCTGCACTTCCATGTGTCCCTTTTCCCTCCATTCACATTCTCTGAACAGAGAGAGAGAGAGATAATTCTCTCTCCCAGGTTTCTTCCTGGAGAAGCACAGGGAGAAAAAGATAAAACAATTCTTATCTCCATTCTCTGCTCCTGTTGTTTCTGCACACATGGAACATGTTAGGAAGGGATTTGATAATTGGATTCTGGTGATGGTTGTTTGTATTGATTGGCCTGTTGTGTCCTGGTTGTCTGCAGACAGGCATGGGGTTTTTTCAGTATATTTCTTTTCGTGTTCTATAGTATAATACCTCTTTAGTATAGTTATAACATAGTATTAATGTAACATAATACAGTTTAATAAAGCAATTGCTCAGCATTCTGTACCAATGGAGACAGATGCCAATCATTCCCTGCACTGGGGGCTCCCTGAATGCTGCACTCCACCTCCACGCCCTCGGTGGAATTGGGAAGTGATGGATTTGCCACCAGGTAAAGCTGAATGAGGCCAGGTGTGACGCTGGGATGCAGCAAATGCCAGCTCCAGGTGTCGCCCATCTGTCCTTCAGGATCCACAATCTGAGGTCACAAAATTGTAATAGCATCATGAGCCCAAGGTGCCTCCAGCGCCGTGGCACAGGGCAGGTTTAGCAAGTTTGGATTCCTATTTCTAGCCCTGGGAACCCTCAGATGCCACCAGGGTCTGGGAGCTGTGGGAATCCACAGAATCAGAGGGTTTTGGGAAAGCTGCAAAAGGCAGGCCTCAGAGACAGCACAACTGTGATTGGAGCCAAGCAGCAGCCATGAGATTGGTCAGCAG
>JAXCLO010000170.1:1242347-1252911 GCA_035583995.1 Arremon aurantiirostris
GATGCTCTGCTCTCCATCCTCACACAGCCCCAGGTGGGACACTGGGGATGCTCTGCTCTCCATCCTCACACAGCTCCCTGTGGGACACTGGGGATGCTCTGCCCTCCATCCTCACACAGCTCCAGGTGGGACACTGGGGATGCTCTGCCCTCCATCCTCACACAGCTCCAGGTGGGACACTGAGGGTGCTCTGCCCTCCATCCTCACACAGCTCCCTGCGGGACACTGGGGATGCTCTGCCCTCCATCCTCACACAGCTCCAGGCTCTGGCTGCACCAGGAGCACCTCACAGTGCCCACAGCCACTGCTGGGCAGCACACACTGCACATCACTGCCTTTCCCTGCAGCACAGGTGGAACAGAACAGGAACAGAACCAGAAAACCGCACCAGGAGCAGCTCAGCCAGCCAAGGAGCACTGCAGGGCCACACCACCAGCTCTGAGCTAAATAAAAACACAGCACAGGGGAGTGGCTTTCTGTTTGCTTTGCTGTTCCCTCCCAGCAGTTCAGGTAACTTCACTGATAAGGCACAGCAAGCAGAGGGGGCAGATGGCTGCTGCGAGCAGCACACCCCTGTCCAGCAGTGATTTACTGTGCCACAGGCTCACAGGGCACACCAATGGCCTCAGGGGTGGCTGCTGCTGCCCAGCCTCATGCCCACACCTCTGCCCAAGGGAGCTGGCACTGCCCTCTCCCACCCCACCACTGTGCAGCAAGGCTTATCTCTGCACACACAGAAAATAACAGGCCCTGCTGGTGACTAAAGCTATTGCTTAATCAAAATAACACGGGGGAAAAAAGAGAAAGTGATCACATTGTCCTCATATTTCTTAACATAGTTCCACTATCATCACAGGATGGCTTCACACAAAGAGAAGGAAATTAAAGAGGGTCTCCTATATAACCTCCTTTTCTCAAGTATTCGCAATCAACAAGAACACAAATACTCTGTAAAAGCAGAAAATGGCATTTCCTTTCCAGTCCTTGCACTATCAGCACCCCAGCAGATATAAATTTACTTTCTTTAAATAGGCACTGCTAGAATGGTGTTTAGAAACAAGCTTCACCTAGTTGTCATGAATTATTAACCAGAAAAAATCCCTCTTGTTCTTCACAGAGTCTTGATTTGCAAGTTTAAAAATCAAACTGACACTTCAACCTCCTGTATAAATACCCAACCTTTAAAAAAATGCTCTGAGCATTATAAATACATTTTTTCATGAATATGAGAACAACAATTCTATAAATAGCCATTCTTCACAGAGTTGCCCTGAGACATTGTTTTTACAGACAACAGTAGGAAACTGAAGGAGGTCTAAGCGCCAAACACATTAAAAGTGAAATAAACTCTCCAACCAGCTCTGGGTTTCCACTTATTCTTACAAAGTTCATCGTTCTTTTTTGGCTTGTACAATGAGTTTATGCAAGGGAAGGAACAGGCCAAAAGGCTGCACTGACTCCTGGCACAGGATTTACACTCAGTGTAAATCAGGCTCAGCTTCTGGGGGCACTCACTGGCAGCAATTTAATTTAACACAGCTCTGCCCTGTCAGCACATCAACTCACCACTGCCCACCACAGCCTTGCAGCAGCACAGGCAAACACAGGATTCTCATCAAAAATTATAAAATATGGTTCCACGTAGACCCACGGCAAGCCCCGCTCCATCTCCCCTCAAAAGCAAACACAGGAAGATAAATAAACACAACCTAACATAAACTGCCTCCCCAGTGTGCCTGCACGTTTCAGGGCTGCTCTCTTCCCCAAGCTATTTCTGCCCTGGCATCCAAACAAAACCAACGAGAACTCCCCCAAAACACAGCAGCACAACTGGGGCACCAGGTTTCTGCAGCCACAACACCACAAGCACACACTGGGGTTTTCTGGCAGACACTCATGCAGGGCCACAGCTCAAGCAGCACCAAGTTCAACACCATCTCCAGCAGGGAGCCAGCACAAGCACTCACTCGACAGGTGCTTGAAAATTCACCTCTGTAACAAGGAGAAACTCACTCAATTCCCAGCTTCAATACAGTGTTCTACAACACAACACTCATTTTCTATATATTTTATATATAAACCTGGGTACCAAACAAGCCGCACCCAGGTGCTCATCAGGGTGCTAACACTCTATTTCTATATATTTTATATATAAACCTGGGTACCAATGAGTGCTAACACTGATTTTCTACATATTTTATATATAAACCTGGGTACCAAACAAGCAGCATCCAAATTCTCAGGTGCTAGCATTCATTTTCTACATATTTTATATATAAACCTGGGTACCAAACAAGCAGCATCCAAATTCTCAGGTGCTAGCATTCATTTTCTAGATATTTTAAATATAAACCTGGGTACCAATGAGGGCTAACACTCATTTTCTATATATTTTATATATAAATCTCTGTACCAAACAAGCCGCACCCAAGTGCCCAGGGTGCTAGCACTCTATATCTATATATTTTAAATATAAAATATATTATATTTAAATAGTTATATATCTATTTATATTAAATGTATAAATTTTATAGTTATATTTTATTCCATATTTATATTTTATTTAATATTTAAATTTATAGTTCAATACTAAATGTATATTTATATTAAATATAAAATATATTCTATTTACATATAAACCTGGGTGCCAAACAAGCTGCACCCAAGTGCTCAGCGTGCTAACACTCATTTTCTAGATATTTTAACACACTTGTCTGCTGTGCCAGGACTGCACATCACACCACAGATAAAAAGAAGAACCATTATGGAGCCGGAATTTTTTTCCTCTTACCTTATTTTGATCTGTCCAGTAGAAGAAAAATCCCTGTGGGTCTGTTCTGAGGATAATTGGAGTCACAACAGTGGAGTCCTGGCAGAGAAAGGACAAACAAGAAATCCATGTCAGCACACAGAACACACAATTACGCACAAGCTGCTTTGCCATCATGTGCTAATGGATTGCAACATGCAGGAGTCACCCTGAAGGTATCACCAGCAGGAGGGCACTGAAAGAATTTACTATCACCTGCCTCATCTCCATTTCTCTGACATAATGTATTCCCATTCCTGTGGAGACAGCACCCAACAACTGCAGGCTTGTCAACACGTGCAGTTAACCCAGAACAGCTGGGAGAGGGTGAAGCTCAACAGGCAGAACAGCCTGGATGTCAAAGCAGAGCCCACAGAGTAAAACATCACAGCTAAGGGTCCACTGCCCACCTTGGTCTCACTTCATCTTCAGATATCAATAGTAAATACCTCTAAAATTACTTTTACAAAGGCTGAATTTGCCTAGAAAACACAGAAGAGCATTCTTCACCTCAAGACTTTTGTCAGTAACACTCCATTAAAATTTCTCTTTTCTAATCAAGCCATGAAAATTTTAGCAATGGGAATATATCTGTATTCCACCTGAATTCCCAACTGTTTGAAAAGCTGTCTAGTCTGGTAACATCCACAGCTCAGGCCATGTAAAACCAGGCCCATTTCTCAGCACACTGAGCAAGGCAGCCTGGTTACCTAAATTTCCTGTCTTCTGAGTGACAGACAGCAAATCCTGACCCAGGAGCCACAAGCTCCAACCCAGGACTTTTCCACAGCTGGAAATCCATCCCATCTCCCACTTGAGGCTGCCCAGCAACAACTGACCCCACTGCAGCCTGCTCCCAACAGGATTCCTCCTCTCTTTCTCCTCTCTTTTCCATGGCATCCATAAAGACACTGCTGTCTCAAGACCTCTACACTCATTTTTCAAACTCAGTTTAGGAGTTACGGAAGGGGCACAGAAGGGAAAAAGAATAATACAGAAAAATGGCAGAATTACAGAAAAGTACAGAAAAATTGCCTAAGCCTCAACTCCCCAGGCTAAACACACAGCTCCTCCCCAGAAAGGATTTCTATTTCTCCAGAGGTGCTACAGGTATTTTACAGCTTCAGCATTCACCTATTTCCAAAGCAGAAATGTGTGAGGTCAGTCCATGTGGCGTTGAGGACAAAAAATGGGCTGTAACAGGTTCAAGTTTAAACACAACATATTTCAGGGTGGAGTAGAAACGCAAAGAAAGCTGATGGAAGTGACACAAATAAAACAAAAAAAAAAAAACAAAACCCCCCCAAAAAAAGAGAAAATACAAAAAACCCAAAAAAAAAGGAAAAAACAAAAAACCCAAAAAAAAAGGAAAAACCAAAAAACCCAAAAAAATTTAAAAACACCAAAAAAAACCAACAAAACCCACCAAAACAAATAAAACAAATAAAACAAATAAAACAAATAAAACAAATAAAACAAATAAAACAAATAAAACAAATAAAACACAAATAAAACACAAATAAAACACAAATAAAACAAATAAAAAACAAATAAAACAAATAAAAAACAAATAAAACAAATAAAACAAATAAGGAATGTCCCAGGTGTGCCCAAGGCTCTGTCACTGACCCTTCATTAAAACACTGCCCTTCCCTAAGAGAACAGACATGCACCATTTGCAGAACCTTTATTTTCCCCCCATTTCTTCCTCGTTTTTAATATCCTTTACACCTGAGAGTTGGATGCTGTTTGAAGCAATATGCAAATTTGGGTTTAAAATATATGAGACCCTGAAGGAATCTGCATCCACAAGAACCTAAAAAAGGGTTCTTAGGCCTCCACTACTCAAAAGAGAGAAAAAATCCCTTTTCTGGAAACATAACTTTTTTTTCCTTATTTCATTGCGCCATCAATGTGCATGAAAATATAAAATGAGGAAAGATAAAGACTAATAGTCCTTCTGCCTTTGGATGAGGTGTGAGGAACTTCAGGGGAAAGGGAAGGAAGTGATGGGAAACAGACACAGAGCAATTCTGTCCAAGATTAACTAATTCTGCTGCATCATTTCAACCCAAAGTGTGTTTGATGACATACAGCCATCAGAGCAATACTTCTGTACATGTGAAAAATACTGACTAAAATCAACAGATTATATTGAATAAAGATTGAATAAAATCAAAGCAGAGGATTAGGGGGAAGAACCTTCAATATCCATCAGTGGCCTCAAGGAAACTTCATCACGACTGGGTGAGTCCTGCTCTGGGAATCTCTGCTCCAGAAAGATGTTTGGTTATGCTGGGGGTTTTATTTCGTTATTTTTTTAATTAACCCTGACACCAGGCCCAGCACCATTAAGGTGCTGATGAACACGAGGATCTGAGAAGAACTCTGCACATGTGTTTGTGCTAGAAGTGCCTCAGGAACTGCTCCACGCAGCAATAAAAGCCATGTGCATCGTGCTTTGTATGTTCTGCAGGTTAATTAGCACCCTTGCAAAGCCCTGACATCAAATGCCACGCTCAGCCCTGGGTGTGAAGGCATGGAAATAATAAATAAACTTTTGGAGGCAGCTCTGCCAGTCCTTCCACCCACTGCAGAGCAAAGCAGAGTCCTTTGGCACCTGGGACAGGTCTCTTGCTGCTATACAAATCCACAAAAACAATCAAAAGGACTCCTGAAAAAAACCTTTTGCAATATACAGTCAAGAACAGCAGCAGTTCAAAGCTCTGAAATAGATATTTGCTTCAACCAACAACTGTCTGGTGCACTTATTTACAAACATTACTGCACTGGTAAGGGAATGGCTGTGGTTTATGACCCATAGGACACACCTGCAGTCATTTATGAGTGTCCTGAAGTCCATTAATTCAATCTCCTCACCCAAAGAGCTGACCTCATAACTCTCCTGAACAGAGTGAGCAACCACACACAACTCTGAACAGAAGGGTTATGGACAGAACACAACACAGGAGGAGGAACATTGAAAGGACAAACAGAATTTCAAGGACAAACAAACCAGGGGCAGACATTCGTATCTCCCCTAACCCACTCAGACGCAAAAATGAGAATAAAACAGGAAAAAAAAAGGTGTTGCCCATCTCAGAAGCTGAAGGGTTTGGAAATTCAAACATGCAGTAGGGGAGCAGCCTATACCCTGCATCCACCCCTGTGGATATTAACAAAGCAGCCAGCCAGACTCCTGGGGCAATTCCAAGCACATAAAAAAGGTGCAGGATGAGATGAGCAAGGCAAAACCCAGCTGTGACCAGAATCATTTTTAAAGGGCATTTAACTTCACCTTTACAAGTCCTCCACCTTTCTCTCTGCTGACTTAGGGCCAATTCTCTACTTTCCTCCAGTCCCACAGCCTCAAAGGAGTAATGTGGCTGTCCTTTACTTACTCCATTAAGTTCCTCCTAATTGGCTGCTCACCCTCAGAGCCTGCATTAGCAATATTCAGTGTTTTATAATTTGAAACAAAGAGGTTTCAACTTTGTGCCCGGGAAGTGCCACACGGAGCTCTGTGATCCTCACACAGCAGAGCACAAGCAGAGGATCAATGCACAAATCCACAATTAAATGGATGATTCAAAGTTCTGGTTTTAAGAGCAGGGCTCTCACACTACCTGGAACACCAGCGAGCAAAAAGTGCCACCTCCATTAATTCCATTGCCACTGACCAGTAAAGATGATCACACAAAGATAATTGGTGAAGAGCTGAAAGCTTGGGCTTAGCTCCTTCCTGACCCTATTTATGAGAGCACCAGCATGGCCTGGCTGTGCACAAGGTGGAACTTTTTATTCCATGACCACAAGCCAGAAGAGCTTGTTTTCATAAATCACCTATAGATAATGATGATGTTCCTTAGAAACAGCTGCAGTCAAAATCCACACCAACAGATCCTCAAAAGAAAAGCAGAGCAGGCTCTGTCCTCGGCTCCTCTGACAGATGGGGCTCATGACACTGCCTTATTAAGGCTGTGCTGCTCTTCCCTGGGTTTGCCTCAGATTTCCAGAGACACTGAACATGCCCAAATAGAACCTGAAAACTTTGGCACATCATTATTTCACTTGCCTGAACCTTCTGGAAAACTTCTGCCAAACTGCAGAAACACAAAGCTAAGAAAGATGGACTCTTTCTGGCAGAGGCAAAATATTCTTGAATATTTCTTTCACTTTGGCCTAAAATCTGGTTGAGCACGGGTGTCAGACCTGGGGACAGCCCCTAAGAAGAGTTCTCTTGCCATCCCACATGTCAGGGGGATTCCAGGCCTGGGAAGAAGAAGCAAAGGAGAAGGGACAGAATTCCAGTTTGCACAGGGTCACACACCTGAGAACTCCAAAATACCCTGAGTGTACTCAGGCTGAATTAACAGGATCACCCAGACAATCAGAACTCAAATTCCTCAGGCTGAACTACAGTGAAAGGGACAAAGTTCCCACCCCATCAGTGAACAAACGAAATAATGGGGAAGGATAAAAATGCCCTTTTTCCTTGAGGGCAGAGGAACCAAACCTGACACAGGCTGCAAAGAAGAACAGAGAATAAAGGGAGAACTTGAGAGCAAAGGCAGTGAAATACCGACCAGGAAGATTTTCACCATGGCCAGAGAGTTCTTGTGTGATGCTGAGAAAATAATTTAAACCAGTCTGCTCATCAGCATAAATGGTGTCTCTTTTGATTTTGAGAGAACACTGGAATTACATTTCCACATTTCATTTTCTAATTTTCAGAGATGCTGAGCTCAAATTCATCCGAAATCACTGGGGAGGCATTCTGAGCACCTGACAGTGTGGCACTGCAGGCTGAAAATTAGGTCCAAGGAACCTAATCACAGATGAAAAATTAGGAGATTTTAACGTTGGTCTTTTTTTGGATCTACAACAGAATAACTGGAAACTGGAAAATTCTGTCATTTAATGGGCCTTGTAAAAATAAATCAAAAAGTGCTTATGAAGCATTTACTTTCTAATAGATCAAAAGGCGCATAGTTAGAAATAGACTGAAAGGGTTAATTGTTAACTATTTAGTTATTAGTGTTAACTATTTCACTCCAGGTTTGGTTAAAAAAACCCAAAAGAGTCTTGAGCATTCAAACACTGAAGTGAGGAAAGCACACAGGGCACAACCCGAATTCCCAGTTAGCTTCCCTCTCCCAAAGAATGCTCACTTATTTAGGAGCTGTTTTCTGGTTTTCACTTTCCCATGTAGCCAGCAGCACTCCAAAGGCCTCCAAAACCCCAGTAACACAGATCTCATCTATGACTTGAACATCAGATCCTCCCAGGCAGGCACTTAACCCACCTGCAGCAGATCCAAATCTTATTTTCCCCCCACACTGAAGTTATAAAGAGCCTTCCAACAGAGCTAACCAAGTTCAGGCTTTCCAATTTACTAAATGTTAACTCTTAAAAATTGTAAATTCAATCTCTCAAGGCCAAAGCCACAACTTGCACTCATTCAGATAAAATATTTTTCAATAGCCCAGAGCTGAAACTTGTTTACTACATAAAGATTAGCAACAGAGAAGAAACAGCAAAATCTCTGGAATGCTGGACTTGACCTCTTCACTCCAGACTGAAAGAATTCACAAAAAAATAAACTCTTCAGCTTATTGTTTTAGTTTTATACACACAGAACAATGGTTTCTCATTTTTCATGTCCTCACTAATGTACTGGAGTGGCAGCCTTGTGCACAGTTTAAAAACAAACAAAAAAAGGCGGGGGGGAAAGAGTTATTTTAAGTAACTTGTGAAAAATTCCAAGTTGTTTATTTGTTTCATCTCAGCTTATCCATAGCAAAGATGCTCTGATGTTATGTTTACTTGTAAGGTTAAAGGGCATACTCTTGATAGTCTTCTTTAAAACATTCTAAACAGAGAAAGAAGCTGCAAATCTCCAGAGCGTTCACTCTGAGCTCACAAATGCTTTATTGAGACAAAGTGCTCTAAGAGAAAGGCATTAAAAAACCTTAGAAGACCTGGGTTCTGTTTTGCTGCTCACCTGGGGAAGCTCTGCAGCCACTAGGCAATGCCTCCAGTCAGGTTTGCTGCAGTAATCCAGTGCTTAGAAAGAAAAGATGCAGCCAGAAAATTGCAGTCCTGGCCCTCAATTGAGGTAGAATTCACCTTAGCAATACACTTCACTTAAAAGTGAAAGTAAACAGTGTGAGCCACTGAGAGCTCAGTCAAAATCTTTATGCAAAGTACATATTATCACTGGGGAAGATAAGAAGGCCTTTAAAGCAAGAAATGAAAACAAACCTATTTTTGAACCTGCACCATCACATTAACTCGCTGGAGTGTGCCAGTTACAGCTCTGAGAAAATATCAGCTCAGCTGTGCTGAGAGCCTCAGTTATGTCTGTCCTGTTCCCACCACAGGCCAGAGAGAAACAAGGAAAGAATCAGCCAGGGCAGATTGCTGCCCTCAGGACAGATAATTCTGGGAGAAGTTGCTCTTCACGCTCAGCTTTCCCTACCCTTCTCAGCCCAGCAACACATCCTGCCACATTAAGCTTTAACTCTTACCAAAACAGTTTCACCTGTGAACTTAATTACATTTATTTATTAACCCACTGGAAACCGTGATCAGGAGGAGCTGCTGTGAGCACAGCAGAGGGGATGCAGCCCCCTGTGTCAGCTCTCTCCAGGAATACAAGGGCACAGCTGTCCAAAGCCAGGGCAGCAGTCAGGAGGCTTTGGACACAGCCACAAAAAAAGACCAAAGCAGTTTTATCTCTCACAGACACCAAGAGCAGCTATTTCTGCTCAGTGCCTTGTGAATCCAAAACCACACACCAAGAGCAACACATGATTCTCAAGTTCGCTTTCTGCAAAGTTACAGGACAGCAATGAACTGTTTGGCTTCAGTGCTTCACACCCTGATCCCCAATGGAATTTGTGAACAGGGTATCAGGCATTGGATGGGGGGAGCAGCGTTACATCCAATCCCAAGGCATCAAAGTGTGACTTGTCTTGCAAAGCCAGAGCTTTTTATTTGATCCTAATGCTTTCTCAATATAGAAACTGAAGATGGTGTGTGGAGGAGATGGAATCCCATGCCTTCCCCAGGCCTGTCTGTGATCTGGAGCGATGCTACTCCACACAACGCAGAATTCCTTCAGCCCCTCTCACACCCTTGTTTAAGTGCTCCCAGCACTCCCATTTGAAAATTCTCAGCGGTTTAAAGGTTTAAAGCTCAGCTGGGAAAGCTTTGCTTCAGGCTGAGACTTGGTACAAGTGGTAAGAATTCACAACAATCACTTCTGGTTCGTGAAAAGCAAAGCAAAGTCAGTAGGACCATCTGAAAACCGCATCCCAAAACGGCAGGGAAGGGAACAAGGAGAGGATGGAGGCTGCCCCAGTGCACAGGCATGGAAGAACTGAACTCCCATTCTCACACACAGTGAAAAGAAATGGTGCATAACAAACATCAGTGCGTGAGCCAGAGCAGACTCCCTTCCCTTGAAACCTTGGATTTTGTGGGGCTTCCACTGCTGAGAACACTACAGGGAAGACACGAGGGGTGGGAAATGTGCACAAACACACACAACGTACGGTCAACAATGAGTTACTGCCAGAACTGTTATCACAGTGTGCCTAAAAATGCATCACCTACACAGGGCTGCTAGTGAAAGCACTCGCTAAACACGTCAGGACTCAACTCACACACTCCAGGTAACACCTGTGGACAGCTGAGCAGCACCTCTAACCCAAAATACAGACCTTTATCCAGAATTTAGCCATGTTTTAT
>JAXCLO010000170.1:1252977-1291463 GCA_035583995.1 Arremon aurantiirostris
CTGCCCCAGTGCACAGGCATGGAAGAACTGAACTCCCGTTCTCACACACAGTGAAAAGAAATGGTGCATAACAAACATCAGTGTGTGAGCCAGAGCAGACTTCCTTCCCTTGAAACCTTGGATTTTGTGGGGCTTCCACTGCTGAGAACACTACAGGGAAGACAGGAGGGGTGGGAAATGTGCACAAACACACACAACGTGTGGTCAACAATGAGTTACTGCCAGAATTGTTATCACAGTGTGCCTAAAAATGCATCACCTACACAGGGCTGCCAGTGAAAGCACTCGCTAAGCACATCAGGACTCACCTCACACACTCCAGGTAACACCTGTGGACAGCTGAGCAGCACCTCTAACCCAAAATACAGACCTTTCTCCAGAATTTAGCCATGTTTTATTAGTGCAGCCTTCAGGTTTTACAATTGTAAATCTTTTTACCAAGTAGCCTGTAGCAGGCAAGTGAACATCCACTGTGCACGGAGAACAACTCTTCATCTTTTAATTCTATCTATATAACTACTATTTGGGAAACAGTAATAACTTAAACTGTTGGCTGACGGCTTGGGCTTTCAGTCTGGAGACTCAAATCATCATTAGCTCGACCTCTGCATACACACGCAGAAATTCCTCGGTAACTTACCACAAATAAAACAATAACTGCAAGTGACAAGGCTGCCTTTTCCTACCCTAAGGAAAACGTCAACCCAAAGAAAACGTTTTCTCACTCAAGCCTAGTTCCTGACCGTGCAGAACCTGTATCAAAGCCAGTGTTTGGTATGCAGACAAGGTCAGTTTCCTGAGCCTTTCAGAAACGTGTTCGCTTATTACTGTAAACAAAACTTCACACCGCAGGTTGTTTGGTTTCTGATGTTCTCTTTCTCCTTGGAAGCGTTTATCGCAGGTTTACAGGGATCAGGCTCACACATTGGGCTGAAAGTAGCGACAAAAGAGCGAGGCAGAACAAGCCAAGTTACACATGAGCTGCTCCTTCTCCCTCCAGTTGTTGCTGTGGACGTCTTTAGCAGAGGCAAGCTCACACCAAACGCACGAGAGCTCTGAAACAACTCATCCTCAACACTTCTCCTGGCATTCAGGCTGCCTGTCTTCTCTCCCAGCCATTTCTCTGCCTCAGCTCAGTCTCCCGATAGCACTCTCAGACTTTCTGGGGCACCTGCACCTCCGTGCACAGCCGAGACACAAACAGCCAGGGCCGGACTGCCGGAGCAAAACCCAGCACAGGACTCGTCCTGCAGGCTTTGAAAATGCCAACTCTGCCGGTTAGCTCTCCTTTCCTCCCAAAGTGTCCCGGGCATGGCCAGCGTGCCAAGGAAGAGATCCCAGCTGCCCAGGAGGTGGAAACCACACTCCTTTCCTATGTCAGGCTATACAAACAAAAAGGGCTGGGAAGGAGCAAGCAGTGAAGGGAAAGCAGATGCGATGGTGGGGCCAGCCTCATGCCCTAAGGAGCCAAGGAAGACCAAGGGTACCCGAACCGGGAGAACACACCGAGGCGTGACAACTGCACCAGAAGGAGCGAGACAGCGAGAGGAGCAGGAGCCAGAAGGAACAGGAGAGGCTGGGAGGAGGAGACGGGAGGTGGAACGAGAGGGAGCAGGCTGGAACAACTCCGCTACGGGCACAGAGGCGGCAACACGCACACCGAGAGGCGGCGGAGGAAGGCGCTCCCGAACGGAGCCAGCCCAGCGCGATTCCACAGGACAGCCATCCCACAAAGTCTGCCCGGCTTCCAGCCGCCCGTCCAACCCCTCGGCGGGGCAGGGGACACCCGGCGGGGACCCCTCTGTGGCCCGCAGCCCTCCCGCCCCATCGCCCCGCCGGGGGAAGGGCAGCGCTACTCACATCGTCCCACTTGACGAATTTGACGCCTTTCTTGAGCGTTTCGGAGACGCAGACGGGCTTGAGCTGCAGAGCGTGCACCCCTGGCTGTGCCCCGGCCATCTGCCCCGCATGGACGCCGCGCTCGCTGTGCCCCGGCGCGGAGGAGCCGCGGCGAGCGGCCGAGGTGGAGGGAGGGACGGAGGGAGGGACGCCGGAAACCCGGCAGGGAGGCCGGCACAGGCAGCGAGGGCGAGCGGCTTCAGCGGCGCTGCTGGCCCAGGGAGCTGGCGCGGCAGCGGCCGGGGCGAGCCATGCGGCGGCACATCCTCTATATACGGCCGGCCCGCCCGCCGCTCGCACACACACGCACGCACGCAGGGCACGGAGGAGCCGCCGCGCTGCCCGCTCCGCTCGCTCCCTCCCTTCTTCCCCGCCTCAGCCGCTCCTCCTCCCGCCAGGCTCGGCCCCCGAGGCTCCCCCGCGCCCAGGGCAGCGCCGGCGGCGCCGCGGCGCCACCTCCCGGCTGCCGGTACCGCCCGGTGCCTCCCGAGCAGCGCTGCCCCGGCTGCCGGTACCGCCCGGTGCCTCCCGAGCAGCGCTGTCCCGGCTGCCGGTACCGCCCGGTGCCTTCGGAGCAGCGCTGTCCCGGCTGCCGGTACCGCCCGGTGCCTTCGGAGCAGCGCAGACCCGGCTGGGAATGGGAGACGCATCCGCCTCCCTGCCCGGGAAGCGCTCATTGGGCTCCGGCACCGCTCCGAAATGCCCAGGAGAAGGGAGCGACAATGAGTGTCCCTGCTTCTTGTCCCGCTCAATCTCGCCATGGACCTGTGGAGATCAGCCAGCCCAGCATCCCCACCAAGGCAGGGGCACATGGGGTACGTGACACAAAAACTTGTCCAGGTGTGTGTGGGATGTCTCCACACAGGGAGACCCCACAGCCTCTCTGTGCAGCTGTTCTGCCACCTTCAACACAGAAGTTCTCCCTCCTGTTGAGTGAAACTTCTCAGCCTTTAGTTTTGAGCAAACAGTCACGGCAAAAGCAAGGGACAGCGCCGAGCCCGCACACTGATGCCAAAAGAGGAGCAACTTTTAATTGAAAGAGTGGCACAAACAATTCCCAAAGCTTCGCGCTTTAAATACGCACAAAGTGCTTTACCGCAGCTTTTTGATGTCGTAAGATGAAGAGGCTTCTTCAGAACAAAGGAATGTGACCTTAATTCAGTTTTAGGTGTACTCAACTCTGAAGGCATGAAGATGGAAAAACATCCTCTCACTCAGTAAAGAATCCAGAGGTTTTAAGGCAAATGTGAAGAACAAAGTGCTCCACCAATGACCTCTTTTCTGTGAGAGCCCCTGTGCAATCACAGAGACAAAGCATCAGATAACACAGCACACAAGATTTCTAATTTCTCTGTAGGGATTTCCAACTGACCCTTGGGATTTAGGGGCACCAGGCCAAACTTCTGCTATAGACAAAGCAAATTGCACAGAAAAAAAGGGCTTTGAATGTATTTTTGACTTAGTTTGGAAGAATGATATTTCAAAAGAGTACTAAGTATTTTTTCTTCAATCTGAGTGTGGAGATGTTGGTTCTGTTTTTTTAATTAAAAAGCCACAAAACTGGCATATTGGACTGCTGATTTGCTCTTGCTGTAAAGAGTTGCTAAAGCCTTTCCTCTGGGCCTTTTCCAGATTCTCCCCCTTCAAGGAAAGGTTTCTGATTGCCTTTAGTGGGAGGTGAACCTGCTCCTTCACCATAGCCCGTGCACGCAGCGGACACATTTCAAGGCCAATTAACCCATTGGATCTATTTTTTGTTCTTATTAACCTTCCCTGCAGACGTGGGTGTCACTGCAGTCAGGATGAGAACCTGTTCTCTGCCTGCTGTGCTGTAATCCCCAGCCATTTGCCATGACTTAAAGCACAAATAACCAATTCTGCCTTTGGATGGGCTTGCTCAGCAATGGGGGAAAAGGGAGAGATTTTTCAGGGCCATTTTCACAACTGCCTTTTCATCTCATTCCATATAGCATAGAAAAGAATGAAAGTGCTACTAAAACCCCCAGACAATAATAGCAGAGAGTACTGGTGCTACAGTACTGACTCATGATCCCTGAAGCTCTTGCATTCCCAGCAGTCTGCTGAAATCAGACCTTGGGGAGATGTAGACCTGCCAGGGATGGTGGCACTTCCCAACAAACCCACAAATCCACTTTCACTTGGCCTGGACTCACTTACAGCCTTTGTTAGGGAAAAACAAATCACAATTTATGATAGCTCAGGATTCATGATGAAGCCAGAGGCTCCCAGAAAACCCTGATGTGAACATGGAAGAAGAGGGCCTGTGGATTAGGATGGGCTCTGGTATTGGTGCCTGGCATTACAGATGGGAAGTTTTGTCTGGAGCAATTCTGTGGCTTTTCAGACTTGAGTATATTAATCTGATAGTATTTGCCTGAAGATAAACACACCTTTCACATGGCAGGTATCTGAGGAATTTTCCATCCAAAGGAAGCAGCAGCACCAAAGGAAATGGCATGATGCCTGAGCCTTTTAAACAACAGCTCTGCAAAGTGCCTGTGATTCAGCCTGTGCTGAAAAACCCTGGGCTCTGTGAAGTCAGTGGGAATTTTGGTTTCAACCCAGATAGCTGGCTCATGTGTTACTGCTATTGCCTCACTGGCATCTGCTGCAGCAAGGAGCACAGTTCTTGGTGCCTGGTGCATACTGCCAACACAAATTCAGAGCTGTCTCAGTCTAGCTCCTTCTCCACAAAGCTGGGGATCAGTGACCTGGAAACCAGCCCCACTCAGCAGGATTGGTACACCCAGAAAGAGTACAAAGATCTTGTCCTCAAATGATGGGACCAAGCCTCACAGCAGAGGAGCCAGACACCTTCCTCCACAGCCTCAGTTAAACATCTAAATGCTTCTCTGCTATTCCTTCACTCAGCCCCTTCCAGTTCCAAGAGTGAAGGAAAGATGTGGTGCTAGAAAAAAACCCACTCAGCAATAGGCTTATTCAAGTGGTTATTCCAAATCCTACAAATCATATGGGATAGTGGTCCCATGTTGCTGCAAGAGCTATTTCAGGATATTTTAATTTCTCTAGGTTCAAAAATCCCAGCCTAGACAGTCAAGGGATTGCCTTGCATGGATAATACAAGTTGTTAAAATGCAATATACCTATAAAGCATTATTTTTTATGTAAGGGGCTTAGGTACCAATATTTCATTTCCAGGGGAATAACAGACTACACAATGTTTTAGATATGCATCTGGATGTGTGTGTAAACAAGACAGGAAAGGAGCAATAATTGATTTAGATAACAGATGGCTTTGACCAAATAGCCAGGTCAAATGAAGACATGGCAAAAGCTACGCAGAAGGACTCTGGATTGATATGAGAAATGCACTAAAACCTAAATTTACTGTTTTACATTTGGGTTCAGAGAAATATGTATTAAATCTCCATTTCACTGGCTATCCTGAGTTTATTGGTGTAATTCTAGATTTTGAAGAGAACAGGGGCCTCACCCTTGCAAATGCTTCCCTGCAGCGGTGCACTGAACATACAAAGAGTTAAACATGAGTGTTTGCAGGATTTGGGATTAAAGATACACTTCTAGTGAAGCTGAGTTTATCATCCTAACTGCATTTTAAATTGGGTCAAATTATACTCTAATTATCAGTGGGAGCAGGATCATTAAGTTCTATGGAACAACTCTGGAAAAGAAACAGAGAAATCTCTGATGAAAGCTCAGTCCTTCTCATAAGCAGCTACTCCACATCATGCAGGCAGCAGAGCTCCCCCTGACCAAGGAGTGCCACGAGGCGAGCTGAAGCTGCCCTGTGTGCTGAGAAATGCCCCCTTCCAAGTGCAGGAGTCACAGATTTACTGGGAGAGCCAATCTGCCCATCCTCCTGTAAGCCGAGGAATGTGTGGGTGTTTAATCTGCTCCCCTCACCAGGTGCCGCGCACACAGGCCGGCAGCCAGACACAGCCCTCATCTCCAGGAGAGAACTTTGGTGGCACAGCCACTCAATCAGGTGGCTGAATATGGAGTGGATATGAAATTCTGGCGCACAAACCACCACCATAGCAACACTGACAGCCTGGCAACAGCAGCTGCTGCACAGAAACTGGGAGGGGAATCTTGTACAAGAGTCCATTTCCTGTTGAAATCATCCTCATTTTCCCTCACATCAGAATCACAAATGTCTGTGTAATACTGGGAGAATAAAGATTAATGCCTTGTGATGGAAGTTATGACACAAACCATGTCTTTGTGTAAATGAAGTGGCTGGGTCACTGCTACACTCACAGGGACCATGTTTTATTTTGGATGGATTTTGAGCTGAGGCACAGCTGGCACCTGTGGAACTCCACATCACCAGAAACAGCCCACAACCCCCAGAAAACACCCTGTGTGCAAAAGAATGAGGATGGCTTGAACAGAAGGTGCTGCTGGCAGAATTCCTCACCCATGAGACCTCTCACCCTGCTCTTTCTCTGGGTTGGGCCCTGGTTTGAGAGGCCCTTCCCTGATGCTGCTCCATCCCAAGGGCCCTCTCCATGTCCCCTGACACTCCCTGCCTACTTAACCTCTGCTAAAAAACCCAAACTATTTCCAGAAGAACCCAAAATTATTGCCATTCTCAACAATTAAAATGGCGAGTTAAAGAGCCAGCTAATGCATTCCTTAGGATGTGTTAATTCACCTTTTAGGTACTGGAACCTGTTCTTGCTTCCCTGTTCAATTTACAGCATGATACATTTTTTTTAAGAGATTGTTAAAACCAGTCCATAAAACATACAACACATATAAGAATGTTGGAGTTAATTATGAAAGATTTCATGGCCTACCAGGTTTGTTAAATCACAGGTGGGGTAAACTGCCCCTGACTTCGAAGCTGTGCATTTGTTTATCCCAGTAACATGTGCACCTTTGCCTTGTTTTGTTCTCTTGCAGCTCTTCACTTTTGTCCCAGCTGCACAGGCAGATCAGAGCCCTCTCACCTGCTTTAATTCACATCCAAGCTGAGCTGTGAGGTGAACTAAAAGACAAAAATATCCAAAGCAGCAATTGCCTTGAAAATGCCCAGCCCTTGTGTGGAGCAGAAATTGTGCTCTGAATGAGGAGCTGCTGCATGAATGGCCCCTCTGTGCTCCGTGCAAGGACAAGAATGCTGGTTTGTGCTTTTCTTGCAGGGTCTGAAAATCACAGAAACCTCATGGTATCCTTCAGAGGCACAAAGATGCTTCTATATTAGGTGTGTGCCCAGCATGCACATCATGAGTCAGCGCACACTTGCTCTGGATTCCCAGCTGTAATTCCCACAAAGCTTTTGCATGTATTGCTGTGACAGAGCAATATTTAACTAACAGCTCCCAGATGCATTTCCCATTACCATGGTGGAGTCATGTCCCATGGTAGCCAATTCATTTCAGCCTAGCTTACAAGTCTGGTACAGTTAAAAAATAGATATATTAAAGCTGGTGGCAGGGTGGTTTGTCTTTAGAAAGATGGGAGATTATGGGTCTGAAAAAGTGCTCACAGATCTGGCACAACCCTCTTTGCTTAAACTCAAATGAATTCATCTTTCAGGTCCTCCTAGATGGCTTTTGTCCATTTCATTCCTAAAGGCAAAGAGCCTAGCATACATATACCCTGGATTCTGGAGATCAGCAAGGCTTGGTTTAAGTACCCTAAAAATTAAGGGTCTGTACACCAGCAGGACTATTTCATTCCATTAAACATTTAGAGAAAAAGTGTTTGCAACTCATTCAGATGCTAAAAATTTAAGGAGAAAATTTGTGTTTCATTTTTTGCATGGGAAACTTGATACATTTTCAGTTTTTACACTTCCCAATTGCTGTTTTTATCTCATGATACTCCTAAATTAAAACAAATATTTTGATGGTATACCTTCTCTTGGAGGAGGTCGCTTGACACTTTATGCCTTTCCCACCGACACTTTTCTCTAAGCTCATTTCAGAACTATTCTTATAATAGCCTGTCATGAATCAGACTTTCATTACAATCCTGGCTATTTTACAGAACCTGCAGTTGTGAAGGGTGAAATTCGACAACTGACACAACATTAGTCAGAAGGCAATAGGACACCATTTACGTGGCTGCAAACACTTCCTTTCAGCTTTGCTTCTAAAACCTGGAGCAATTTTCCCGTGATGCAGGTCTTTAAGCCACATCTCCTGCAGGGGATTGAAAGTCTTAATGGCCAAAAAAAAAAAAAAAAACAACTCAATTCCCAGTTACTTTTCAGAGAAGTACTGAAACTGAAGAGTTTTTAGTGTTGCTGAGCTGAATAAAGCTCAGGTCACTGACAACACGTGGAATGGAAGAGAGGACTCAGCCTCCCACAACCTGTGAGCTGTCCCAGCCCAAATTCCAGTGTCTAAGCGCAGCAGTGTCCTCCATAATCACAAAGCTGAATAATAAACTGAAAGCTATTATGGCCTAGCCAAACTCTGATGCTCTTATTAATACCCGCAACAGGCATTTTCCAACATGCAGTGCATTTTCTTGATAAAAAACAGACCACCCTTCATCAGGAATGAAGGGTTTTCTAGGATTTTAGTGAGAGCACAAAGGCTGGGATGCAGGCTCAGGAATGGCTCTGCTGCTGCTTCTGTCCCTGTGTGGCAAGGAAAGCACTCACTGCCAAGCAATCTGCTCTAACAGGGTGCCTGCTGAGCAATCAGAAACATCATTTACCAACCAGGAGACACTGAGACACTGCCAGGGAAAGGAGGAGGTTCAGCAGGGGAGGAAAAATGCCTTTTATAAGGCCACATGTTGATATTTATCAGCAAAACACAGCCAGGAGGAGGAGAGGGAGAACCAGCCACTGTGTCTATTCCACAGCACTGCAAGATCACTGCAAAGTGCTGGTATCAGATATTCAGCTCCACAATACCCAAAAGTCCTCTTGTTCCAGGAAAAGGGAGAAGAAAAGGACCAATAGGTTAAACTGAAGGGCCCCAGTCATACTTGGGTTGAAGCCATTCCATGAGCTTTGGTGCCAGCTCAGAAAGGCACTCTGAAAGCAAATAAATGATCTTGCAATTGTCTTTTTCCTGAGATTATGCAACGGTTTTGATGAAAAGGCTCGTGATGAATTTAAGTTTCAATGTTCATTTTCCCAGTAGTCTTGTAAACACATAAAAGGTCGAGACATATAATTTCAAATAAGGAAAAGTAATTATTGTAAGGAAACCTTATGTTTCAGAGCAGCCAGCAGCTAAAGAACTGTGAGCAAAACAAAGCTGAGCGAACATCACAGGCTATAATAAAAAACACCTCTTGACTTCTCTTCACAATGAGATTTGCAGCACTCACAAGGAATGCTTGGCACAGGTGCTCATTTGAATTAACATTTCCCCACCAGTGCTGCCACAGTGAAATCTCAGATCATCTACCAGCAGGCTGTCTGCTTATAAAATTCATCTGAATATAGATGCCAGTTAAACAAAGTATATTTTTATTTATTTCAGAAAATACAGAATAATAGAAGTTACTTGCTTTTACAGTACGAAGAACACATTAAGGGATTTCCACACTTGTAATACACCAGGGATTCAGGCAGGAGTGCAGCCTCCTTCTGCACAAACACAATTTCAGCAGTTTGGAGTGTTTGTTACAGTCTCTGACACAAAGGAAGCGTGCTCAGAGCAAGGATTATCACTGCCCCAAGAGACCATGATCTTACAAGAAGTCTCAGATAAGCTGAGACCCAAGTCCAGATTTCCAAGAAACCTAATCAAGTAGTGTTTCTCTGTTCTCCTTCATGCCTTACAACACTGATAAACCAAAACAAAAAAAAAACCCAAGATGTTTTAGATATGATACAATAGCAAGAATCAACAGAGCAGTGTAGAGAAAAGATCTTGTGAGCTGCATTATATAAATAGCAATCCAAGAGGAGTGTTTAATAAACACTGGTACCAAGTCTGTCAATAAAATTCTAGCCATTGATGCCATCTCAAAGCTGGCACAATAGGAGCTATTATTGAAGAAGGATTTAAATTAAAGCACAGCTGCCTTGCAGACTAGTTCAGAAATGCACCTAAAATAGAAGGGACACAGCAATGTGACTTCAGCTTGGCATTTCAGACAAACTCACCACAAATTCAATAACGTGAGCTCATCACTGCAGTGTCAGAGCAACACAGCCCTGCTTCAAAAACCCAAGTGCCTGATCACACACAGCACTGATCCTCCCTGGCACTTGACTGATTTCCATTGAGCTGTAGGTGCTGATTTCCTTTCAGGATCAGCTCAGGAGAGATGATTTTCACAGACAAAAATGGCAGATAAGAGCTCAAAGACCCTGAACATGGGCCCTTTCACATGCAGATTCATGGCTGGAATCCATTTCCTCAGGAGATGCAAAGTGCTGCCATGACTGCATTCTGACAAGGGCAGGCTCCCAGGCTGAGAAACAGCCACTCCAGAGCCAGAGCTCCTTGCCTTCCCCTGCCACTGCCCACCCCTGAAAACCTCCTTCTCACCCACCTAAAAATGGACATGGCTATTGCCTGATGAGGGGCTCGCAAGCTACAATGAGCATCTAATTGTACCACGGAATATTGCTAAAAATGCCAGCTTCATTGTAGAAATACATAAAAACACACCAAGTTTTGGCAGAGAAGACACAAGCATTGGTTTGGGAGCAGTTTGCTTCCTTGGTGGAGAACTGTTTCCCTCTAATCTTTTTGTGGAAATAGTCAGGCCCTTCATTTACATGAAGTGTGAAGGTGAGGAATTCAATGCCCAGATTCCATGTCCTCAGGATCAGCTCTGCAGCCTTGTCTCCTCTGTGGGTGAGGTCTCTGCACCCAAGACCCCCCTATTTAACTCTTCACCACCTTCCTCCACTGGGGAAGCCCATGTACACCTCAGCCATGCCCCATTACTTGGCCTAAGATCATCTCACTTTGTCCCAGAAGTGTTTTAGTACCAGACTGTTAACAGAGGGGAATAATTCCAGTTTTGGTGGGAGCACGGATAACATTTGGAGTCACCTAGCAAGCTCAAACCAAGCTGCAAAGATCCAGTACCACAGGAGTGGCTCAGAGCCCCAGGAGGATAACCCAGCAGCGCTCTGACATCCCATCACTCACCAGCAGGACATGGCCAGCTTCCAGCCTGCCACTGGGTGCCAACCACCTCCATTTCCTCCCCGAACTGCAATTATATTTCGGAATATCTGATCTCCACAGACTCCAGCTGAAGAGCTTTAAAACTCTCACATGGTGGGCAGATGACTGCTCTCCCCTACTGCAACTTCTGACTCACATCTCCTGCTCAGATTTGGTGTCTCTGGGAGGGTGGGCACTGAATTTGGGGAGCTTTAGCAAACACTGCACTGAGGGGCCTGGGCAGCAGATTTCCAGTGTCATCTGTGGCTTGTTTCTGGCAAGGCAGTGGATTCTGTACTCTCACTTTTGTGTGTTTCTGACTCATGAAATGGCTCGGAAGGGACCTTGAAGACCATCTAGTTCCACCAAAACTAAAAGTGCAATTATCTGACAAATGCATTTTATTCAACCATTAAAAAAAAAAAAAAAAAAAAAGGCATTTCAAATAAAACTAGATACTGCTGGTAGCTGAACTTTTTTTTTTTTAAATCTGCTCTCAGGCACACATCTTCTGCAAGAATTAACCTTTTGGGATAGTATTTTCTCAGCATAGTCTATTGTTAGGGATTTAACAAGAACATCAGGTATGGTATTTTTTGAGGTGGGAGAGAAGGAATTGGTAGGCTTTTTTCCCTTTATGTAAATGAAATAAGTGTTGCATGCATGTAATCTATGCATGTACACATTCCTAGTTATATTTAACTAGGAATGTTGTTTGCAGCACAACATACAAGTATTCCACCTGGACATTTCACTGAAATTTTTTCTTTCTTTTCTAAATCAAGCACCTACCACATGGAATAGCTACTTGAATTTGGCCCGCACTGCTTCTAACAGTTTATCTCCAAGAGGCTTTTCTGCATAACTTTTTTCTGTAAAACATCTCATAGCTCAGAAAACAGGACTTCATTTTTACTTGAATATATAAAGCTGCAATGAAGAGTCTTAACCCCAGTGAAAGACAACATCCTTTCTAAGAGAGAGACAGGCACAGCTCTCCTCTAATGGCAGCATTTCTGTGTCTGAGAAAAGGCTATTAGGAAGATACTGCCTTGCAGTGCTATAAAAATGAGTTAAAAGCCATCTTGCTGCTAGGTATTTTACATCTACAGCTACTCAGAAAAAAACCTGTCATCTCAAACTCGAGAGGGGGAAATGTACAACACATCTTCATGGGTGGAAAATGAAAAAGGAAAGGTTGCTTATGCATAATATATAATATCACCAACAGGTTCCAATATATGAAAATACTGATTAATATTTAAAGGGCTATTATGTGTCCCCTAATGCCAAGTGATGCAAGGTCAGCTGTGCATGAAAAATAATGACATTATCAAAGGGAGCTGCATCAGGTGAAGATATTGTGGCAATAATGGAGTTGCTGTCCCTATCTCTCCAGACTTGTTTTCTTTCTAACTCCCCGATCTTAGGTGTTGAGTTGTTGGCAGTGAACACAGACATTTCTGTGCCTTTCCTGCAGGCAGACTGTCAGGAAGGGGTGTGCTACATGCACAGAGACCATGCTGCTCTCTGGATTTGCTCTGCTGCAGGATTTACCCTGTGAAGGCTCTCAAGGGCTAACAAGGATTGACACAGGGGCAAACCAGGGGTGCTCTGTCTGTGCCATGGCATGCAAATGAATTTCCCCAGAGATCACAAATGCAAGATAACAATTTCATTTCCCACTGCATTACTGCTCATTCTTGACTAGCTCTGCTTCCTTTACCTGGAACACACATTTGAGTCAAATTCGTTTCATATTTCAGGTAAGCAGCTTTGTGGGTCCGTACAAAACAAATGGAGGGGCAATGTGAGTGCAATTTAAAAGCCAACCATTCTGAACAGCTAAATCCCACATGGAACAAAGACAAGGTACCAAAGTGCACGTGGAATGTTGCCAGAAGCTCTAAAGGAAGCTGCAGGATCTGCACACCTCCATCTGCCCATGCCCACATCAGCGAGCAACAGAAAACTTTATGTTGTTCTGTACCAGTTTAACCAGATGTGCCTCACTTCACAACACAGCCAAACACACTGCCCAAGGCAGGAGAGTGCTCACCCAGTGAGGACAACTCACAGCCTCACCAGTAACTGCTCAATAGCCCAGCAATAAAAGCATATAGTGATCTTCAAGCCCTGATGCAATAAAACACCCCATTATTTGTCTAAGTTCAGGAGTCTGCTTGTTATAAATGTAACTGCCACGGTTTGTGATCCATTAGTGAGCTATTTTATATAAACCACTGTAATAGCTTTGTGATTTACACTCACTATTTAATACCCTTTCCATCAGCAGCATTTTGGCAGCGATTCTTGTTGCAAGTGTTCAGTGGAGAATAATTTCCTTGCAGTCGGTAATTGCCACCTCTCAAACAATTTCAGCCTTTTAGTATCGATTTTAAGAGAACTTTATGAGGAGTCACATATGAATATTCATCAAGCATTGTATTACAAATATAACTGCTCCAGCACAATAGATCAGATTAAAGGAAAAAGAGCCTTACTAATTACAGTATACTCCTAAAATATGAAAGAAATTATTACTAGGGTATTTCAGAAATAAGGTTCCTAGCAATAGCACCTGCATTTCAGTCAAATTATTATCAAATCAACCTCTTTGTAGGGTAATTCTAACATGTATTATTTTTAGGTTGGACTTACAACACATTTGCTTTACTCCAGGTTCAGCCCTGGTGCTTTTCATAAATCACTTTCACCTGAAAGCTTCCTTAAGGCCAATAAAGTCAGAAGGTGATATAAATGTGGATAACTTGTCAGTCAACAGGTATTTACAGCACACAAGCCTTGCACAGAAGCATGAAGTGAGAAAGAAAAGATGGACAAGCAGGGCTTGTTTCCATTAACAGAGCACATTTCCCAACTCTTTAATCAGGCTGTACCCCAGGTGGCCACACATGACAAACCCCTGACACTTGTGCTTTGCAAAGTACAAAAAATGTTGTTTGCAGAGACAAAAGGGACTCCAGGACAGTAACTGCCACAGGATTGTGAGATGCTGAGAGCAAAGATCTATGGTAAAGATCTCTAGGAAATGCCTGCACATACAGCCTTCAGTATTTCAGAGGGAATGCAAGAGGTGACACAGTGAGCATTTCCCACAAATATTGCTCCTGTATTATATTAGCGCTTTCACCATTAATTTGCCACTTAGGAGTAAACCAAGATCCTACCAAGTGATAGGAACTGGTACAAAGCAACACTAAAGGAGAATCTCCATCCTTCGCTGGGTGCAAGGGGAAACAGTGACAGGGGATGAGGAAAAGGCAAGTTCTAACCCATCTTGTACTCATTTATTACTTTTGGAACACACGCTGAAAGGTACATAATCATTGAAGGGATAATTTCTGTGATAACCTAAATCTATGAACTTGAGTTAACAGAGAGAAAGAAATTATATTGATGAACATCATAGTTTAGAGCAACATTTGCTGATATTGCTGTTTTCATCTTTGTGACATCCCTTCAAAAATGCAGGATGTGTTTCCCAAGGATCCATGCTCATGTGGAATACTGAGACACCAGTCAGTGGCTAATCCACAGAAGATAACGTCCTGTTTAATTCCTGTTTAATGTCACTTATCAGAACAACATGACCAACTGGCAAAGAAATGTGAGCCTGATTACAGATATTCCTGTCCCACTGTCAGCTATCAAGGTTACAGTTTTATTCCCTACTTTACATGTTTATGCTTACATGAATAAGCAATGTATTCTAATATACCACTGATTTAACTGCTCCTCCTCAAGCAAATAATTTTAATACATAATTGCCAGTAAACATTTAATGTTTGCTTAGAGTATAAACAGTTTAAATACCCAGTTAAAATGCTGAATGTATTTTATTAGATACTGCTGAATTTATAACACAAAAAGTAAAAATTTGATTTCCTAATCCATTTATCTGCTATTTGAAGAGAATTTTCCTCTAGAATTTGTTCACCTGGCATGGTTTAAATAAGCACAAAACTTGCTGCAATCACTGTAAACCAGTTCAAAGCAACAATCTGCCTGTGTGTAGCTAAGTGGGATTAAGTGCACTGCTGCAAGCTTTTTATGCCTTTTTTTTAAACACTGCTTTTATTTCAGAAGCCTCCTGGTCATTCAGACTGCAGGTGCCTCTCTCCAGAGGAGCAGTTTGGGACCAATGTGCTCTGAGCCCCTTTGGGCTCTGCACCCAATGGAGCTGCTCCTACTTGGCATTGGAGCACCCAGGCTCTTTGTTCTGGGCCAGAGCACCTCCTTCCTGCAACTTTCTGTGGACACTGACATTTGTGAACAAGCCTGAATTGGTTGAGGTGAGTTATACTGCAGGATATTATGATTGCTTACTCTAATTTGTGTTTTCTTTAAAAAGCTGCAGGTTTTTCCCAGTGACCTGTACAGCTCAGCCTGTTTTGGACTGCTAATATCAGGTTTATTAAACCGCAAAGTTCTGGTGTTTCCTGCATCCATGTGGTGTTTCAATATCCAAGGATCTATTACTAGCTCTGACGGCAGAAAGGGAGTTTTTCTTCCCTTTCTATAGAACATCTAGTGACCATTTTGAGGTCCTTTTTGCATGTAAAGCTGCTCATCCAGGAAATCTGTCTTCCCTTGCAGCCATGCTTCAGTCTTTTCCCTCCTCCCAGCTCCCTTTTATCTCCTGGAGTGGATGCTTGCCTTGTTCTCAGAGTGCTTGCTCCTCACACAAGTGCCTGAAAAGCAGTGGCAATGCTAAGTGCCATGTGAGATCATCTTGAATAGGATTGAGCCTGAAAGCTCTTCAGAAATTCAGATTTTACCCTTGTAGCAGAAGAATATGAAATATGTCAGGCCCAGCCACTCTGACCACTCACTTATGCTAATGGACTTTGATAGGAACTTCTCTCATCAACAGCTTTTAATGCCTGTGCAGAGTGTTTCAGATTTTTAATAGGTCTAATAGTGTGGGGAGCTGAAAGACAGCCAGATGAATGATGCCTTCACAGTAACATTATCCTGTCATTCTCCCATTGTCCCAGCTTGAAATCAGCACCTCAGGTTAGAGTGACCTCAGATGCACATCAGAGCCTTTCACTGCCGTCACAGCTGCCTTATTCTGCCCATGCAATTTACTCTAAAACCTGATCTGTGAGAAAACAGGAATCAGACTTGAATGGGAATAGCCATGTTGACTAGAACAAATAGCATTTAATGAAGAAAAGCCATTCACCCCTTGTCCTCCCAGAGCAAAGCTGTGACTGTGTCAATAAAACACTGAAATAGATCCCAACACAGTTGGTTTGTGCTGCCCCAATTTTCCAGAGATACATTGACTTAAAAGCAAAACACAGACTGTGAGAGACTTGTCAAAAAGCTCCTCGCTCACACAATTTCACAGATGAAAAGAAGAATCAGAGCAGTCACAAAGGATACAACATTTCCCAGCATTTACAAACAAGTAGAAATAGAAACTGACAAAGAATATAGTCCCACTGGCAAATGCAATCCAACAGTGAAATTACAGAGAGGAAACAGCCAGACTTCCACACCCATGCCAGTCCTGAGCCCACAGCAGCAGGGCAGTTTGGAGAAATGAGCTGAGCAAGAAGCTCCAGAGGATTTCCAGCCCTTCTGTGCACTCCTTTAGAGGCAGGGCTGCTGGTGCTGAGCACAAAAAAGAACTGCTTTAAATGAGGATCCTTGATGCTCTGTTTTTCTCCCTTTGCTAGTACAGCACTACAAGCTTGTTCAGTAAACCCATAATTGTTACTTTCCCAGGAAAGAGAGGAGAAGAGAAACTGGCTTTGAAAGAGTTGCATTCCAAGAGTCATAGGTAATTAGCAAACAGAAAACTGTCAGAAGATTTTTGGCAAGCCCAGGCAGTAATGACTCATAACAACAACTTTTTTAGCCAAGGAACTTTCTATACCTCTCTCATCTCTCCTTTCTGTTACACTGTGCAGCCTCCAACTTTCCACTGTCACCTGCAGTTTGTGGTTTCACACATTTGGAGTCCACAGGTCAACCAAAAAGGGGCAAATCTATTAAAAACCAAACCCCCACTCTCCTGGCAGCTGTGGGTCCTTGCCAAGCAGGATGTTCTCAGTGGAAGACCAATGACAGGATGCATCCATTTCAAGTTTACTTGCTCACCTCTACCATCATATTAATATCCAGGGAGTCAAGCCCTCCAATAAAGCAGAATATACTTGGATTTAACTAAATTCCACTCCTTATTTCAGGAACTCCTTTTTGGAGATAAAGGACAGCCTATAAAATGGATCACATTACAAAAGGTAAACAGCATGAGGTTTAATTCTGATTTTGGTATTAACTTTTTTTTAAGAAAGGCTTCTTGTAACTATATTTCCTACCTATGACAATTGTACTCTGCAGACATACAAGGGTTAGTTAGTTATAATTCCCCTTGAACAATGTAAAAATGCTATGTAAGTGCTAAAGACCATAAATTTCTCCAAAAATTAATTGGCATAATTCCTAGACTTGATTACAACTTGTCCAAGAACTATGCATAACACATCTCATACACAGAAAGGTCCAGCACCTATTATATATGGCCCTGAGCAGCCTGGAGAACAGATATTAGCCTAAGTGATGCACTCAGTATTTTGCTCTCTCTGAAATGGCCCAGAATTAAAGATTGTAAAATATGTATCTTTGTTCTCCCCTACCTTTGCTTGCACTTAGCATGGTAATAAAAGTTGTTTCTTTAATATATGAATTATGCATTATATATGGGTATGAATTGTGAAAGGCTCACATGCAGCAAGACTAAATTTTCTTTCATTCGGCTTAGACAAAGAGCAAAAAGAGTTAATAACAGGAATAATAATGCTGTTCTGATTATAGAAGTTCTACTTCAACACTATATAAAAACACAGCTTGGGATTCTTATAGGGGTTAACAAGTTAGCACATGATTGGGCATTATCCCCACACTTGCAAGGGGAAAAATGAAAGGATGAAGGGAATTAAACTGCCCAGGACTAAATAAAGGGCCAGACTGAGTCAGACACACTCTCACAGTCTCAGTTTGCTGGTTACCAGTCACACCTCCAGCTCTTATCAAAAGGATTTCCTTTCTGATATGGCTATTGTTGTATCTTGTTATTTGTCAAGAATTAACATCTCCACAGTGGTCACATGGAGAGACAGCTCTGAAGGAAGCTGCTATTAATATTTAAAATTCAGACAACTCAGGGGAATAGCAGCAAACAAGACAAAACACAGCAGAATGAACTTGCAACAGGAACACAAATGTTTGTGGGAAGTAGTCTCTAGCAGTAAGCTCCCTGGACTATCAAGGCCAATAAAAAAATAACAGCCCTGGAAGAGAGGAAGCATAGCCTTGGAAGCTCTGCTTGTATTTCACTTGCATGATAACACAAGAAAATCTGGTGCCTCAATCATGCACAGTAACTCGTGTTTATGACTGCAGACAACAAGGGCTCTGGCTGCTGGGAGGGACTCTGCTTCTAAATTGAGACCATAAACATTTGAGGAGCCACACAGGAGCAATATTTCCTCTACCAACTTAAATTTCCTCTTCTTGGGCAGCTGTCACCGGCAGGAAATTTTGGGGGCAGATTTTCTTGACTTTGCTCCAGCTCTGGACTACTCCCATGAGTTCTCTAGTACTCTTATTCACACCACTAGTGAAAAACAGCACAGAGCCACAGAAGGCTCTTGCTAATCTGCAGTGGCAAAGACATCTCATGAATTTCAGGCATTCTGAGTGCTGGAAAGGAAGAACAGGACACAGGAATCCTCCTCCCATCCTTACATTTCATACACCTGCCCTTTGCTGTCCTATCAGGAGAAATGGGTTGGAAAGGAACCTGAGCACCCCTAAATTCCCCTGCTCCCCTCAGTTTGTATCTGTAGTTGAGAGCTGCTACATGCTCAGCCTCAGAGTGGCCAACCTCAAGAGAAGGAATTATTTAGCCTCATCTTCCTCACTTTTTCCTCTTTCTGAACTTCAGCTGGACTGGAGCTCCTTGCAGGGTCTACAGCTGATGGCAAAGCAAACATTTCTCCAGGCTGGCTGCTCAGTGTTCATACCAGGTGTCTCCCCAAGAGCCCAGAACACCTTCCAAGGCAGGAGCAGCATCTCTCCCACCAGCTGCTGGCACCACAAATTCAATTAATCCCTCGTGACTCTTTGCTCCTTGGCTTCTGAGCATTCCCAAAGAACTCAGGTAATGCCAGCCACACAGCTCCTCTGAGACGTGCCTCCTGCCAGCTGTGAGAATGGCTTTGAGCCTCGCTGTTTTCAGGGAACACTACCAAATAATGCTTTAATTTGCTTACAGCTTGCATCTCAGCTCAAATGAGAGCTAAGACGAGCAGCTGAGTCACTCAGCTTGCCCTGATCCCTGCTTCAGAACTGTTTGTAAATCCCAGCTTAACAGGCATCTGGTGAAAACTTGGCACACAACTTTGCCCAGTGGCAAAAACACAAAAGTATCAATTTAATCCTTGGAACATTTGCAGTCTCCAGACAGCTGACCA
The DNA here is from genome assembly GCA_035583995.1 of Arremon aurantiirostris. Taxonomy (NCBI): domain Eukaryota; kingdom Metazoa; phylum Chordata; class Aves; order Passeriformes; family Passerellidae; genus Arremon; species Arremon aurantiirostris. The sequence goes on from JAXCLO010000170.1 coordinate 1,272,494, forward strand.
ATGAATACTAAGCTGCTTTCCCCAAATATGCAATTTGTTGGCAGTCTCCAAAGGGTTAAGGGCTAGATTTAATTGCTAATAAAATTGAATAAAATATTCTCAAAGGAATTAATGGGAATTGTTTCAGGCTCCAAACTCAGCTAAACCAGTTTTTAATTAAGCCATATTTAATAAATAACATCTAAAACAATTGTGCTGCTTTCTTAAGGCTAACTAAGGAAAGAGTGATTCTTTAAATATTTTTTGCAGACTTGCTGACTGCAACGTAGAGGTTGGACCGTAGAATAAAGCATGGATTTTAACAAGATCAATCTTGCTGTGATAGCTTTGATTTCAATTATAGGTAGGCCAGGTTTGCAGCCAATGAGAATATTTGAATATTTTGCAGCACTCTGAGCTGATCTCTGTGCAGTAATGCAAGAGGCTCCCCCTTACACACAGACTTTTCATGTTACATTGTCCAATCCAGCATGGAGAGGGTTTTGAGCACCTGGATCTGGGGCTCTGTTTGTGCAGTGCCTGGCAGAGTGCAGCTCCAGCGCACAACCAGGGCCCATGGGCACTGCAATGATCACAAAGTGATTTACTTCCATTTCCCTCATCCTCATGTCACAAAGCAGATGCTTCTCGTGCCGCTGCCAAGGGGTGCATGCAATATCCTCCTGACTCAGCGTGTGTGAGAGGCAGCACAGACCTCACTGACAGACCATATGGCACTTGTATTTACAAAAAAGCTGTGTACTTTGGGATGAGAACATGCCTGTCAAACCATTGTGTGGTCTACAAAACACAGAACAGCCTTAGTATGGTGGGAAGTGTGGATAACATGCAGCCAGGCTCCAGCTCAGTCCCCTGCAGTGAGCATTCAGCCCATCCACACCTGTGCCAGCAGCCAGGTGTGCAAATTCCAGCCCATCCTCATCCTCCAGCCCTGCTCACAGCCCCTGCTGCCAGCCAGCAGTCACTGCCACCCTGACCCTGTGACAATCCATGAAGAAACAGGATTCCATCCTGGAAGCCAACCCAGGCCGTGGGAGCTGCTGCCATCGACTGGGCAGCTAATTAACGCATTTAGCTGCACTAATGAACCAAGCAGCTCGTTAGTGCAGCTACAGCAATGATTTGTGTACGGTAAATCCCAGCACAGCAAAGCCCTGCAGCCCTGCACTAACTGGATTAATGACTGCTCTGCACGAGGTGCAAGGAGCCAGCTCAATGGAACCCCATTCTTGCTGCTCATTTTCTGCCCACTTACACAGGTCCTGGATGGCAGGACCTAGAGCATCTCCCTGAACTCCCAAAGGCTGATCAGCTCTGAATAGAGCCAGGAGCTGCCTCAACAGCTCTGCTAAGTTGCCTTGGGGTGGATTGCCCCCTTCCTGCCCTCAGCTAAGCTGAAGCTGTTAGCCCCATCCCCTGCCTGCAGCTCCTGGTTCCCCAGCCAGCCATCAGCCCTCACTGCACCTTGATATTCAGATTTTATAACTCTATGACAACTTTTTATATGCACACATTTCCTAAATGCCTCAGAAAATCATCTCAAAGCAAGAAAACTAAAAAGCACCCAGTACAGACAGGCACAGTTACCCAGAGGGCAAGGGCACATACATCTTAACTGGGATTTTAAACTTCAAGAATCAAATAGCAGCTCAATTTCTACCCTTAACATCTTAGTATATCCAGCTGGAGAATTAAAATTTATTCCCTATCACAACAAACCCATGGAGGCTGGGTTTCCAGCTGAAACCTATTGTGACTTGCAGTCAAATCATGACATCCACTCCATCAACCATGTGAACTGCAGGCAGGAACATTTCTATTCTAAAGAAAGTCATCTTTCCATCAGCTTCAGCTGTGTGGCCAAGGCACTCTCAAATAGCTGCTCCTCCTGGCCCAACAGGGTCACAACAGAGCTTTCAGAATGAGCAGCACCACAATGGGGCCATTCCTGCTTGCCTTTCTAACAGAGAGTTTCTCATTGCACATTCTGCACAAGAAAATTCCAGCAGTTCTTTACTCAGTGCCAATAGTAATTTTTCTCCAGCTCCCACATTTAGGCAGTTTGCTTGCAATCTTTCCAAATTATTCCTGCTCCAGGAAGAACAGTGGATATTCAGTGCTCTTTTATCACATACAAACTGGGAAAGCACAATTAAAAGGAGGGGTGAACAATGGAGAATATAACAGAAGCTGCAGGCTGGATGCAATATCTAGGGATGGGCCAGGTGCAATACATATTATAGATATGTGTTGTAATAACATATAGCATAATACCTATTAAATTTATTATTACACTATATATATTACACCTATTATATGCATTACTCCCATATTGCACCTACTATATGTATTATATATATATATCACAGTGCAATACGCAAGCACCATGTAAAAGCCAGTCACTGCTGCTACAAATAGGCCCAGAAGATTCACATCAACACTTGGAAATCCAGCCATGTGTTGATTGTCTAAGCACTACCAGGTGTGGAAGAAAAATTCCAGAGTGACGTAACAAATGAAGAAAACAGGGCCTGAACATAGACAGAACCAGCAACATTTTTTACAGTATTGCTTGCACTAAAGGCTCATTAAAAAGGGAGGGAAAAAAATGTTTGTCATTTTTTCATCAGACCTAGTAGTGCGAGAGCACCTTCAAAGTGGAGATCTTGGAGGAAAAAAAGCATTAAGAGTATTTGAGACAGTCTCAGAGTATGCACCAGGAACTCGTAGGCATAACTTCAGACCTTTCATCAGTTGGGAATTTTTTCAATTCCAAATGGAAGTTGTTAAAATAAAGTTTAGATAACCATTAATTCAAATACTACAGATTCACCCTCTGTATTTTATCTAACTTGTCTTGAGAGCAGTCTGTGAACAGTGTCATGCTAGGGTGGCTTCATACAGGCTTTTCACAGAATAGATTGTTCTAGAACACTTGTTCTCCCCTCACAAAGACACGTGCAAGACAAGCAATTTTATAAAACATTTCTAAAGGATGATCTTTTTGCCTTTCAAAAACCTGGAGATCCTAAATGAGGTGAAAATTAATTGCATGGAAATGCATAACAATTCCAAGGTTCGGCTCACCCTCCTTGTACACAGCTGCAGCTGATTTTTGTCCCCTCCAAGGCAGTCAGGAAATGACTCTGAAATCTGCAGCTAATGCTTCAGTTGGGATTTTAGGATTTGAGGCTGACAAGTAAATACATCTTTGAAGCGGGATGTATCAGTCATGAAGGCTGGAACCAGCAAGTGATTAACTTCATCCACTCAAGCAGCCCTGAGCCTTCACACTGAGCTTTTCAACTTGCGGAATGGAAAAACCAAAATAGGATAAAATACTTGACACAGGGAAATAACTGGTAAAACATTGACAGCACAAAACTTGGAGCCCATGCACCTCTCTCTGCAATTCACAATAGAAGACTCTGTGAGCTGGGCTAATGAATTAATATTAATAATTGTGTTCTGAGAGTGAAGACTCAGAGAAGCCAAATTAAAATATAAATATAAATAAAGCCAAGCCTCTGTGGTGGTGGTTCAGCTGACAGGACCCCACTATTGCAGCTACACTGTCATTCAGCAGCTTCCAAGAGGAAATTGTAAGGGAAGAGGGCAGCAAAGAGGATAAGAAGGATTAATTTAAAATGTACATTTTTATCTTTTTACTCAGAAAACCAATGTTCAAACAATAACATCTATGCTTAAGAGATAAAGGTGAAGCTGCAGAGAAGAGCCACAATCCATTAGCACAATGAGTGCTTCCAATTTTAGCAGCGGCAGGCAGAGCCCTTCCACACAGGGGTTAGCTAAACAGTTATTTTAAGGCTCCCTGTCCTTAGTGGAAAATTAATAGAGCAAGTGTCAAAAGCCTTTCATGACTTCAAAAATTAGAACAGTCTGTCTCCACTGGGTATCTGTCCTGCATAGAGAGCCCTCACACACTGAAATGTAGAGTGGGGAGTTTATCCAGCCCCTGGAAATGAGCGCAGCTGTCCTGGAATCATCACAACCATATATCTCTACCACATATTGCACTGAGGAGTGCACTGACTGCCTGGAACAGCTCTGCTCTGCCCACCCACTGACATGCACAGCAGCAGAAAATTAGAAATACAACCATTTAGAGAATCACCACACACCTTGGAAACCTCCCCTGCTGGAGAAGGCACAGGTTTAGATTCACTTATTGAACCTGCAGAAGAAACCGTGTGCACATTTGCCAGTTTTTAACTTAAAAGCAAACTCCCAAATCTGAAGTTCTTCACTCTGTGGGGACGAAGTTTTGTTGCTCTTTTTGAGGGAATCAGGTGTATTTGAAGGTAAAACAAGGCTTACAACAGGCATGGCTCAGGGGAACACTTAATGCTTGCTTCTACATCTCATTTGACTTCTGCAGGAAGATGAAAAAACTCGTCTGGATGTTTCTGAGGAAATCTTATATTTTCTGCATCATGTCCACAATAATCTATGGTTTTGGTATGCTAATAGCAAACTATTGTTGGCATAATTAATTTAACTGTTTTTGTTCAAAGTGTATTGCACAAGAAATGGACATTTCATATATCATAAATGTCCGGATATTCGTGCCCAAATGCCAACATTACATACAGCTGCACCTCAGACCTCATTTTGGTTTGATTATGGGATTAATTTATTCCTAAACCCACAAAACCCCCACTTTTAAAAAGTAAGCCTCAAGAAATCTGTTTGAAAGTTAACCTTGAAGCCAGTTTTACAATTAATTTGAATGAAATTCCTATTCAGCAGCTAAAACAATTTCCTCTAAATGGCATTGTGCCAAATGTGATCTCTATTCCCTTTTCTAGTGGCAGAGAGCTCATGACTATAAAATAAGTGAGAGCTCCAAAGGCTGCAGTGTTCTGCAAAATGGATCCTGAGGGAAAACAGCTTACTGTGGCTGTGGAAACGAGATACTTTTTCCTCTTTCTCTCCCCACAGAGCAGCAGTAGCTCTGCATCCAGGGGGTGCTCTGCATTTTCACTCCTAAATTAAAGAACCCAGGGTGGGTGAGCACATGATGCTCCTCAACACTGAGGAACAGCACACGCATTCTTGGGGCTCCTAAAATAATCTCCCAAGGGAACACTGTGGTTCTTCTTTGAGGCTGAGGACTACACAGAAGCCAAATAAAGTTTTCCATGTAGTGACTAACCCAGAAGCTATCCATCATTCTGCCAGCCTGCTTCCAGGGCTAATTCCCTCTGTTGCTTTCTTGGCCTGCTTGAACCACTCCTTGTCCTTTGGGTTTGCTCCATGCACACACACACAGCAGGAGCAGGTTTTCCTTCTGGGAAGTTCCCAATAAAGGCAACTTTCAGTGGCCTCTCTCCCTTCCATGCAATCAGTTCTTTAAACCTGCACTGCTCTGAGCATTTAGGGCCAAAGCTGAGCTGCATTTCTCTGTGCAGCTGTCAGCAGGTGAGATACAAACATTCACTGAATTCTTGTATTGTTCTCTAATTGATCTTGTTTCCCCTAATTAACCTCTTCTCTCTAATTTATCTTGTATGGTTCTCTAATCCCAAGAATTAGAAGTCTTTGAGCATTCTAATTGTTATTCATACTTATGGAATCAACATTCTCCTATTTTCAGCTATGATATTCCAGCTTCAGCTGCAGAGGCCTAAGCAGTTAAAAAGTCCATACTGTCACAAAAACATGTAACCCTGAATAGTGTCACTATCCAGAAGTAACAGAGCTGCTGTGACTCACGAGCCAGGAGAAAATCCACCAGAATGGAAATTTTCCAAGACAAAGCCAGATCTTTAACTGAAACCTTTCAGAGAGGCTTTTTGGCAGAAATGTCGGTTTCTGAACAAGCACTGAATGCCTGAAACATGATCACTACTAGCCTAAAATGAAAATACAAGAGAAAGTTCCACTGCACACCTTTGATTATGTAAAAGAGCAGGGAGAGATGACTTTGGGGCCCTTTGATGACAATTCCTAGCTGAAATAACGTCATCTAGGGAAGAAATGCTTTTATCAAATCTCAGCTTCCCTTGTGAAGGTAGGCCTAATTTGCTGACCTTCAAAGCACTCATTTCAATCGTTATAGTTTGGGCCTGAACATTTTCTATAAAGGAATTTTTCAACCTTAAGAATTTCATCCTTATCATTTCAGCTTGGACCAAAAAAAAGACTCAGCAAAACTCACTTTTGAGTCCCACTCTGTAATAATTCCATCATCTTTTTCTTTTGTAGGTCTAATTGATTACAAGTTCAAAGCTTTAAAAACTTCAATCTTAGCAGACTGCAGTTCACCTAAATATTCGTAATTTAAAACACTGGCAGGACTATGGCAAATTTAGCAGAGCTGTAACTGTGACCCACAGTTTGCAGTGATATCCGAAATATTAAAATCCTTGGACACTCATACTAGTGTAGCAATTGCTGAGAATTCAAACTGGTGTTTGTGGATGCACAAAGAAGGCAGGAATAAAAGCCTCCAGAATGTATTTCCTATTTTAAAACCACAGTTCTGAGTCTGATCTGACTCTGATCCCTCCTGCCTGCATTATCCTCACGCTCCACTCCTGGCTCCTCTTTCTCTCTGGTTCTTGAGACTTGTAGAACATGAAAATTCTTTCTCCTATTTCTCCCACATAAATCTTCAAGAGTACCCAATATCCAAATAATTAAATAAAATACACTCCCTTGTACACAGGGGGTTTGTTTTTTCTACACCATTTGAGTCCTTTTCCTAAAACACATGGCAGTCTTGGCGGAATGGAATTGGGATCAAATCCCTTCATTAAAAACAAGTATTTATGCATTTTGGTTTGGAAGAAAAATACTTTGATATACCCATTTAAGCAACTGCTTTGTGCACATGAATTATTATATTCACAGTTAAAATACACCATCCTTCTGAAGATAATGTGGTCTATTAAAAAGAACTATTGTATCATCACCAAGGCCTCTGACAGGACAGATTTGCATTGCTGGCTCTCATTTCTCCTTGGATGTTCAGAGGCAACATCCCTCTTCCCAATTTTTATTCATTTTTAAGTGCTTATCCACAGTGCGTAATGCAGGAACTTGTTTCCATCAGCAAATCAAGCAGAACTGATAGGACATGCAAAGAGCAGGCTAAAAGGAAAGAACTGGCATTTTCCAGCACTGCTTTCATCTCAACATCTGCACACAGGATTTCAGTGGAGTGGATATTTCTCTTTTCCCCATGAGCTCAGCATGACTATCAGCCCCAGATTGCTCATCTCAGAGCACACCACAAAAGGGAGCCGGTGACTGTTTGTCTTTAGTAACAATGAAAATTGGATGACTTGGAGCAATCTGGGATGAATTGTGCCATCCATTTGCAGGAGAGAAGCAGTAAAAACTCATTGCTTCTCCCAAAGAGTTCCTAGTTTTCAGAAAATGTGGGGTCTAACAACGTCATTCAGTAAATGTGCTATTACATTTACCCAAAAACCGATCACAGTTTTTGGAGAAAACTGTTTTTAAGAAATGATGAACTTGCACAGGATGCTTTGAGCATTTGGATGTCAATAAAACAAAACAGAAGAACATAGCTTCTCAAGTGTTGAAATAAAGTTACTCTGACCTGAAGCTTTTTAAAATAACTTCCCATAGAGGTATTTCAAGAACAACAAGAGCTGAGCTATTATGGTGCCCACAGAATCACAACTAATGAAAGAACATCTATCTGCTTTAAAAATGCTAAGTGGCCATGTTATTGCTAATCAATAATACTCTTTCCTAATGAAAAAAAGATTCAACTGCACAGTAAGACCATCAGGAGTGTAGAAATGTTCTTTTCTCTTTTAGAGAAGGCTTTTTATCAGTGCTGCTGCACCCATTTACAGGCAGGGAGGTGAAGGGAATTATTCAATGCCAGAAGGGACCAGAGCCTTTTCTCCTCCTGCATCTCCATTCACCCTAACACACCTGAGGCAATGCCAACTCAAAGCAAGCATCTCTCCAAGCAGTATCTCATCAGAAACAGGCCAGTTTTACCAGCTCTCTTCTTCTAAATATTGGCATGTGCTCCATTGTATGATCTGACACTCAAAGCTGACTAAATTATACAGTGATCTTAAGATATTTTCAGTAACACTTATTTTGCACCTGGAACGTGCCTGACAAGTGGCCTGCAGAGGCTCTGCAGTTCAGAACTCATTCAATAAATCTCCACCATCTTTTAATGTTTCCTTCTCCTTTGTGTCCTTGTGTAACAGACTCAAAGTCAACAGTGCTTGATTTAAAAATAAAATTCAGAATCCAAACTCCCAGGAAAACATCTGATTTCCAATGCTCAGCCTGATTACCTTTTTACACCTGTCAAGGAACCTAATTCTCCTGGGTTTCAAGGAGAGGCAGGATACAAAGTGCTCACTCTTCACAGGGCATTATAAAACCACAGTTTACTCCCACAGGAGCTCCCTGGTTGCTCACCCTCTCTTGGGCCAGAGGGTGGAACAGCAATTTGAAGGTCTGGCTATTCCTTTTCCCCAAAGGAAAGAAACAGGAATGTGTTCCCCAGGCTCCCAGGCACATCATGGAAGGAACTGGTGGCAGAGAGTGACACAGGCATTTTCACTCCTTCCAAAAAAATGTACAATAATTCAGATCTCAGCCTGTCACCATGCCTTGCACAATTTCTATGTCCTTTTTTTAGCATTCTTTTCCTTCACTTTACTGCAATAAAAGCAATGCATTAAGGAGCAGTGTTTTGACAAGAGAAGTCAAGACAAAACCATGGAATTGCTCCTTTTAAAGTAATTATCAAAGTCCAAATTGATTTTAGCAGGGAAACCTGATCCTTAACCTGGTAATTAATGGAGATGATTCCAGAAAGAGAGCTCATTTTTCATACAGTACAATGACAGATCTTGTTTCCATAAATGAGGTGAACAGGTTGATGCTGCCAAGTTTCAATCCAACATAGACTGCTCAACAACCAGGGCCTCCAAGAAGTAATTTTATTTCCCATGTTTATGTACAGCAGAATTTTCTCTTGGGCAGAGAGCAGTCCAACTGTCAAAAGCTGTCACTGCCAAAATCCAGACGCAGCATATTTATATTTGATTTACTCCCCTTGTTTTCAAAACTAACTAAAAATGCTGCTGAAGATGCAGGCAGATTATTTAGCTTGTGATTTTAATAGTTTCACTTTTAGTCAGTTTTGTCATTTATAACATATACAAAGGGCACAGCAAGTTGGTTACTTCTGCAGAGGGAGCAAAAGAAATTCTAAATGTGCATTGGAACAACAGCCACTCAAGAGTCCAGCACTGAGCTCAAATACATCCCAGGATGAAGACAGCAGGTTAGGAACACTATTTAGCTTTAGTAAGGGTCTTGCATTCCTTGTGGTTGAAGTTAAACTGCAATTCAAGACCTACAAGGAATTGTCCCCTAAACGCCTCAAAATACATGTGGTTAAAAAAAAGCAAAGAAAAAAAGTGTTCAGTCCATATGAAAATTTAACTCTTATGTATGTAATGAAACTGAGCCCCTTGCTTTGATGGCACTAAAAATGAGACTGCTAGCAAGCAGCCACTGCAATCGGTGCAGCTGTCAGGTAAAGTGTCTCTGAGCAGAGTCCATCAAACACCCAGCATGACAAATCACTCCAGTTTACACCTGTCCCACAGCAATGGTCTCTGGCCTGGCAAAGTCCCATTCGAGTGAATTGCAGAAGTGATTTCTGCCATAAGGAACTGGGGCAGAGAGGGAGAGCAGGGGAGAGGCATCACTCAGGCACCCAATAAAGATATCACCGGGCTGCACACTTAGCAAGTGACTTCAAATGAGGTTCACCACCACACACCTTACTACAGCAAAGTCAAGGCAGAAAACCCCCCAGTATCCAAAACAACTCAAGTCAAATCTCTGAACACTTAGAATGATTGGTATTTTCTGGAACTGATCTGGATCTTGAAAGAGGTTTTACCCCATTTTAGGGGTTTTTATCCCTGAAGGAGAGTACACTTAAATCTGTTTAATGCACTTTCATGTGGGCATCCTGATCTTACATTTTTAATTGTTTCATGTTAAGCTTTCTGAATAAATCTTAAAACACTTTGGGTCACATTTGATGAGCAATTATAAATTGTCTGCATATTTCCCATCAACATCCCTGTGCTACTCCCAAACAAAAGCAGAGTGCAAACTGTACCCAGCAAGCCAGCTCAAGGTGATAAGCAGCACCAATAGTGAAAGGAAACAATCACACAGATAACTCCCACTTCTTGCCTCAGCCATGCAGAGGTGGAAGGACAGATGTAAGAAGGCTCTCTGGACAACTGGGCCTTGAGAGGCTGCCTGAACTGCAGCAGTGTCTCCAAGCCACAATATGATTTGGAGTGATGCCTGCAGTTCAGCATTCTGCCTCCAGCCTATGGATCCTTCCTTTTCCAGTGAGCAAATCTCTGTGGAGAGCCTTTCCTTGCCATCCCAGCTCCAGGCTTTCAGTTTTCCCAACTCCCACTTCTACTCTGGCAGCATGGAAGAGGCAGAGCAGGAAAGCAGGGGACTCATTTCAAGCCTGTGCACTCCATTTATGCTTGTGCCCTGCAATTTCCAGAGCAAAGCAAGTTGAGAAAACATCACTTTTTACAGAGTCAGATAATGATGCTCTCTCAGACTGACTGTCCTCCCAGGAAGCCTGGGCACTTACACATTCCAGGAAAAAGTGAGCATTGAATGCTGCCTTTCTGATCTGGTGGTGTTTTCCCCCCCTTCTACACTGATAGAAATATTTCCAATAGCATTTGCCCATCCAGCTCTCAGTGCCTTCCATTAAGTGCAGAAATGGAAATGTCAAGACAACTTATTACTATTGATCTATTTATTCTTGAAGCACTCTGTGCCTCTGTTTGTCTCTCATTACAAGCCAAGGAAATGCATGAGCTGCCTGGTATTTGTGCCTTGCAGAGAGCTGGATCTCTAAGGATGCACCCTAAAATGCTACAAATAAACACAGGATGCTGCACACATGGAAAAAATAACCCCAGGCACCACCTCAGCATCAGAAAACAACTGGAGGAAAATGTAAAGGGTCTCAGGGAATATGGATGAACAGATATTTAGAAACAATGACAATGAAAGGAGAAGGAGCCAGCCACTCTACTTGCTGCTATAGACCTGCATCAGGTTCAAGAGACAGCTGCACACCTGGGAACAAAGCCTTGGGAAGAGGAGGACAAGCAAGTCCCCAAAAACCTGCAGTCCTGCTCAAGAGGAAGCACATGCAATGCTCACATATCAGCTCACTTTCCCCCAGGCACAGGGAGACACCATCACTGGAGGTTCTCAAGCTGCAGCTGGACAGGGGCTTAAGGGGTTTTTCTCTCCTCCCTTTGCCATGACAGGCTGGACCACAGGATATTTTGAGGCCCTTTCCAGCCTCCTCTCTCCTATGACTCAATAAACAAAATAGTCTCTTCACTTTTTGTGAACCAGTATTTTTCCACTGTGGCTTAAGGCTTGATTTGTCACCAAGACATTTCAATGCTAGCACTGCTTTCCCTTTTTTCTTTTTGAAGAAAAATTGACAGAGCCTTCAGAGTTTCATAGACTCCAACAAAATTGCTGTTCATGCTCTGTAGCAGCAGCAGCAGCAAGGAAGCCAAGCTCAGCCTGGAAACAGAATCATTACCAGGGGGCTGATATCCCAAAGGAGGCAAAACCCACTTAGCAGGAGGCTCTGTCTTAAATTTGCCATCCTGTAATCAGCTGTTGACAAACTGTTAATTGACTGGAGCTCAGCATCCACCAACACGAGCAAGTGTTGAGGAGGACATGGGTTGTCTAACTGGATGCATTCCCAATCTGTCAGCACGTTTGCAAAGGATAACAACACAACTGGTTCATCACACAAATGAAAATCACACCTGCTCCAAGCTGTCATTAACACACTACACTGCCAGCTAACTGGGAGTGGGGTAGGAAATATATCGAGAGCAGGAATTTACTTCCACTTGGTAAAACATTGGCCCAGCTTCCACCACAGTCAGTGGAGCAGCACTTGGTCTACAAAATAGTAAAAGAGAGGAAGAAAAAAAGTTATCTAGTTCTTACAGTGCTGGATCTAGGAGGCCACAGGTACTGAGTAAAAGCAGAAACTAGTTTTGTAATACAAAGCACAATCAAGTTCTGGAACCACTTGCTAAAGGATTCAGGAACTATGAACAAGTCCAAAAACACATAAATAAATTCACACATGTCCATTGCTGATAATCAAAGAGAAATTAAATGCTCCAGAAACCTCTATTAGTGCCAAGACTTTCCAACATTACACACAGTCCTAACCTGCACTCTTTCCTCAGGAAATTGTTATTAACCTGTGGTGAAACAAGACCCTTGGTTTGACAGAAATTGGCCTGATCCAGCCTTCCAATTCTTATACTGAAGTTCAGTCAGATGAGAAAGAGGGGCCTGGTCTGACAGTCCTAACAGGGAACTAAGGGAAATTCCACAAACTCACTTAATCTTAGCAACTTTTTCTCTTTCAACTCCATTAATGCAAGGCACAGAAGCAAGGAGACCCCCTGACAAACAGGAGGAAATGATGAGGAGGACTCCATTGATATCAGAAGGCTAATTAATTACTTTATTACACTATATTATTCTATATTTATTACATCTAAACTGAACCTGCACAAGCACTCACTGCCCAGAATCAAATGACTGTCAGCCAACAGCCCCAACTCACACACCTGGATTCAATTGGTCAGTGAATCAAATCACTCACAGCAGAACCCAATTACCAACTCCCTTCAGGTAATCAACCTTCCACAATGCTTTCCACCTGTTCCAAAACACAGGAGCAGTGAATGAGATAAGAATTGCTTTTTCTTTCTCTGAGGTTCAGAGAATGCAAATCCCAGGAAATCCTTGGCAAGTTGTGCCTTGCTTTTCTCTGTGAAGAGAAACACAGCCACAATAGGGTATTTGCAATAATTTTTAATTACTACAGCAATAATATTAGCACTCCTCACTAGGGTGTTCTGATAGACAGGAGTTTTCAAAGGCAGTCACCTGTACAAAGCATTAGTGATGTATCCAGTAGGAATAAAGGAAAGACATTGGGAAAATATTTTTACTGGGCAGTTAGTTACCTATATAAAGTCCCACACTCTCATTATTTTCTCGAGCCTTATGGAAGCTCAGAAGTCCAAACATCCTCTCTAACTTCTTCCCTCCTTCCAACTTGGATTTTAACAAATCAGATCTTCATTTCCTCAGAACAAAAGCAGGTTGGCAGCTAAAGCTGTGAAAGCAGCACAGCAATCTTATTAAACATGCCAGGTTTGCTATGCTACCCTGCAGAAAAACACCAAGTGATGCTAATTAGAATCCAAACATAAGCAGCTGGGTGACTCTGATGAGCACTGAAACCGCAACATGTCTAAAAGCTTTGACTGCATCTGGTCTAGGTGCACTAATCCATCCACAGTCCCTATCTGATTTCTCCAGGAAGCTGCTGATAATAATTCACAGAAATCAGATACTCTGAAATGGGTGTTTGAGCTGAACACAACACCTGCATGCATGCTTTCAGAACAAACACACAAAATGCTCTATTGGCAGCATTAAACACCTCCTTTCTCAGCTCTCCTCTGCTGAAGGGAGGAACCAGCAGTAATCTCCATTCCTCTGCAGGCTGAGCAATGCCTCTTGCAGAGAATTAGCTTGCCATGCAGTAATCTTCTCCCTCAACAGCCTATTCTGGAGTACAGAAGCAAATCCCACTCTCTAATCCTGTTGGTTTCAGGGACAGGAGCCAGCGACAAGCACACATCCCAGTGTAACAGGGTTGAGCAGTTCCCATCTGAGAAGCTTTCTCCCCTTGCTTAGGCCAATTAAACTAAAAATCCCCAACCAAATAATTTAGTGCAGAAAATCGCGAGTTGCCCACATCTAGAGATTTTAAAACAAGCGTAGATGCTTCACAGTGCCACTAGAGTGTCAGAAAAATGAAATTAACTTCTAAAGTTTCCACTGTCACCTCCCAGAGTTCAACTCCAGCCCCTGTCTGTCCACCTTCTCATGTGAGACAGCAGCAAAAGCTTGAGCAGGGCTGAGGAGCCCAGCACAGACCGAACCAGAACAACACCCCACAGGAACTGGTACAAATGTACTTTAGGTACAAATGACAAAACCCATCACCTACCTCAAACACAGCAAGGATGAACCAGGCACAGGAGCCACTTGGCTAGCAGATAAAATGGCAGGCAAAGCACCGAAGACAAGCATAAAGCACAACTAGAAACCAGCACCCCTTGAGCTTGAGCTTAAATAGGGCCCAAGGCCCTGTGGGAAGGGTGTGGGTGGGGGGCCCAGGTGAGGCTCATCAGGGCTAACGAAGCTCATCAGCACTAACTGAGCTGATTGGTGCTCTCAGGGCTCTGCTCACCTGTTCCTTGTTAAGGCCCTCTGCAGAATGCTTTTCTTTTTCCCCCAAAGAAGGTTCTAGCACTTACCTTGATGAGAAACAAGCAGGTGGTTTAAAAGCTATCTGTGCTTTTATTAGAGACTACTAAAAAATAGGAACGCAATGTAAGAATAACAATAACACCAAGGGAGGGGTTATATTTTCATTACAGTCCCCCATGATTTGATATTTTTTGATACTTATGGTAAGGGATAGTTCTGAGCCCCAAAGGATGTTCTGGGCATAAAATCCACAGTTCTTCCTAGGCAGAAGAAGTAACCAGCACCTGTTACCAGCCAAAAAAGTTGTAATTGTCTGGCCTTTTGTTCTCAGCCTACATTTTACTGGGAAATACTGAACCACAAGCAACAGCAAGGAAGACTTAAAAAAATGTCTGTTACATCTCCAAATGACAGCCCTCTGTTTTAGGGAATGACAGCAGAGCTTGTTTCTTAGGATGTGGTGGGACTAGCCTGACTCCCTGCACATTCTTAGGGCTTTTTTTCCCGTTTCTGCAACAGAAATCACATTGTTGCATTTCAGAAACCGCTTGGAGGGGTCACTAATTTTAAAATATTTTTTACTGTTCTCTAAAGTGCAATAGAGTATTCTTTCCTTCAATCTCAATGAGGCATTTAATTCAGCTTTTTCCCAAACATGTGTGAAAGGAGGACCAGGAGCGCTGTCAGAAGCTGTGATTTAGCAGGACATGTTTCTCGTGGATGGATCTGTGTTTAAATCAAAAAATAAATTGTAAATTTATAGTTACACCCTAACAGCTTGCCAAAAGTACAATTCCCCATGAAGCCAAGTCAGGAAGTAAAATCTTCCCCTGTGTTTGTGGCCAAGGCTCTGTCAGTGTCACAAGTGTCAGTGTCTGCTCAGCCACTGAACGTGGCTTGCTTCAAGATGCCTTTGCCTTCAGGTTTGCACTCCTGGTGCTTTCCTTTCACAAATTAGTGTCCAGAACAGAAACAAAACATCTCCCTGTGGAATTGGAGATGTAAAGAGAGAATGCCATCATTGTCTTATACGTTGCCATTTTTTCTTATTCATTTATCATGGAAAAAGTTACAGAAATGGGACAACAAAATGTAAAATATCATCTTAAAGAATATCCATGATTTTGAATAAGCCATATAATACCACGTGCTTATATCCATCAGATTGTTACCATACACAATCCAGGTATTAGAACAGGTTTTCATTGTCCACTTGTGGAGCTGAACAGTACTTAGGAGGAGAAGGATGGCAAAGGAGCCTCTGAGCAGTCACCAGCTTCATATTCCATAAAAAGCCTGCTATTTCTAGATATCTGCTAATGCATTCTTTGGCAAAGGGGTAGCTCTGAAAGAAACTTTTAAATCAGCCCATATCATCAGCCCACACTTGAGATAAATGTGCACCCTCTACGGTTTTCCTTTTCTTTCAAAAGGAAAACCTCTTGACTTCATGACTGAGACTCTTGTGTTCCAGGGCTGGATCACAAGTGCCCTGCTCAGGAACCACCCCCCAGATCAAAATCAATCATTTTCCTTGTGGGGATCACCTTAATTATCAAACGATATGTCTGAAAGTTGCAATAGGCTGAAATATTTATGGGCACTCCGGAGGTTGCATTTAATTAGGGGTTGTTGATTGTATATGTGAAGATTTCTGTGGCCTTGGCCAACTAAAGACTGGAATTGCAGCTTCCTGGAAGTTCGAGTAGCCTTTTCTTTTTTTGCAGACAATGCATTCCATTTTGTGGGAATTTTGCAGCCTGGTAATAAAACCACCTTTGTTTAGCTGCCTCATCTTTCACCTGCATTTTTGGTTATGAAAAAATATTTTTTTCTGGACCAAGAATTTTGAACTCCACCTGGTTTACACTGCAGTATAGAAAACTTTTTGGATTGACTCCAATTTTCATTCAACTAACTTATCATCAAATCACCCCACTGATTTTTGGCTCTAACTGAAAGTGGTCTTGTTCCCGAAATTCCAGGAACAATTTGAGATCGTTGTCCCAAGGATAAATGGCCTGAAACGTCTATTGGACACTACTGATGAAAGATAAGCGCTGAGTCAAACTCAGATCATATTGCATGTAATTCTTCTTTCAAATAACTTCTTTTCAACAGTCCCTGGGAAAGGGAGGGGAAGGAGAATTACAGTGGCAAAGCAATGGCACAATGCAGTTACATAATTGCACTTCTTACATTCAGTGGGGGTTTCACTAAGTTTCTCAGGACAAGTAGGTTTTTCCAGCGCTTTGCAAAGTCCTGTGCAGTTGTTACCTTGTTTAAATGGTTGGCAGGGAAAAGGAAAAAAACCAGAGGCTGAGCATTCCTTGTCCTTGGTGCGCATCATGCACTGGTAAGTGGGAGAGGAACAGGAGATCTGGTTAAACAGGAGGTCGAGGACGAGGATTTAATGTTTTGAAACACCTGCAAATGAACATTACTTTGCAAAACTTGAAAATTATTGGAGAAGACTGATCCCATAGGAGCCTCAGAAGACTGGAATAAATATCAAGGCAGAATATCCATTCATTGTTCAGATGTGGGCAGAAATATTATTTTCCACTGCTTTTAGGTGAAGACATTTTCTTAGGGTGGGAGAGAATGGTACGAACTCTTAAAAGTGGATTCAGCAACACACTGGAAAATATTGTTTCATGTATGTCCTGCTGCTTTTTTCAGAAGTTGCTTAATTCAGATTAATAAATAAGGATATTTGCAGAGGTTGGGATTTTTGGAGCCTTTGCTTGAGAGCTACATGCAGTGGCATCTGGATTTATGGCTCTGCTGCACTTTGTCTCGAAGATGTTTATCCAAAAACTGACTACAAGCAAGAATTTGGCTTATGACACAACAGCTTTCATTTTCCCAAACTCGCCAGGTGAGCTTTTACTCTTTCTGCAGGAAGTTTTGATGCCTTACAACCTTTAAGATCGCAGCATCTACTCTGTGTGTAACAGAGTGCACAGCAGCTCCTGTGCCACACCACATCTGTGTGCTTGGCCTGGGTTTCCATCCGAGCCTTGGCTTCGCTGCTGAGCTCCTGCAGCAGTCAGAGCAGGCTAAAAATGAGTCTGGCACTCCTGGAGTGGGGCTGTGGCACTGCCTGGAATGGAAACAGCACTTACTGTGGTCACAGGACCCAGGGCAGCTTTTGGATACACAATTCCTGTGCAGTCCCTGCTGAGGGCAGCTGGAGTCTCCAGGTCTGCCTGACTAGCACAGCTCGATTCACTTCTTTAGCACAATGTGTGACTGCCAAGCAGGAGCTGAAAAAAGGTTATTGTTGGAACAAGAAGTCACAGATGGCAAAAGCCAGGTCTAAATAACACCCATAACATATCTAACAAGCCTTAGTTGTGTGATTAAGGCCTGAATTTTGCGTTTCTGTATTGTGTAAGGAAGAATAACTCTTCTTTCTTTAATAGAATGATTCCTGGTTTAATCTGGGAGCACAATCATAACCACTCTCTCAGTGACAGGTTATACTATAAATCCTGTCCTGGTACATGCATGCCCTTCTCACAACTGACAGAAAACCAGAGGAAAACCACAACCAGTCACAGGTCCAGGAGCAGAATTTGGCCACAGCTGTTGGCACTAGATTTACTGCCTGATCAGCCTAGCCAGCTTGAGCATACATCATAATCTAATAAAAACCCAATAATACCTTTCCATCTAATTCAGCCACATACGTCAGGCTATGGAGGTGTCAAGCCTAAAAAGAGAATTGTACTGCTGTCTTTAAGGTATTTTTATTGCTGAGAAAAACATATTGCAAGCAATAATTCCTTACACAGCAGTTGTCTCTCTTTTCCACTTTGGAAAAAAAAAGTTAAGAAAAATCAAAGCAATAAAAATTCACGTCCAGATCTGATGCACTCAAACTTGAAAGCTTGCTCTCTATCTCTTGTAAGATCTTTTAAATTCTGAAAAGGCTTGACAGGCAGAAGATGAGCAGATGCACAGCAGAGGTGGGAGATGATCTTGTGGGAGGTCTCCTGCCTTGTGCAGAGAAGGCTGTGGAGGCGTGCCTGCACGCTGGGGGCTGTGTGGGGAGAGGGAGCCCAGCAATGCTCCTCTTTGCAGGCATGGGGTTACATAAGGCCTGGCAGTGCCTTCCTGCCTCCCCTCGGGAGATGCCAGCAGGGAGGCACTGCAGGAGAACAGGCTGCCCTGCAGATCCACGCTTGTTCTGTGTGTGTGCCAGCTGCCCTGATGGCATCACCTTTCCAGAGGCAGCAAGCAGGCTGCTCCTCGCTCCTGTTTCTGCTCCCAGGAAAAGGCGTGCCCTGGTGTTATCCCTGCTCCCTGGGTACCTCTGGCTGTACACCGAGCACTGCTGTTCTCTGTTTCAGACTATGGATGACAAACTCCCCCTCTGGACACGCAGGCAAGGTGAACAAGCAGAATATTCCAAGTTATTTAATACTATGTGAAAAACGCCAATCACTCGTTTTGGAAATTTTAAAAGTTTAATAGTAATAAAATGGTTATAAAAATAGTAATACAATTAGAGTAATAATAATTTGGACAAATT